>QLOH01000729.1:0-488767 GCA_026901365.1 Sesbania bispinosa
TCAAATTTCATAGATAGGAGTGGATAGGTCATAAGCTCCTCACAAGTCACTTTATCTATTAAAATTAAAATAAGAACCTATTAAAACCGTAACGAAATTTAAATGTTAATTAAGACGGAGTTAAGTAGAAGGTATCAATCTAATTATAAAATTACATAAAATTCAAGGTACGTAGCTCTATATTTTTTTTGGCTTTATTTACGGTGGACTAATAAAAATATGGTGTACCGATACACTAAATAGTATATTCCATAAATAATGGAATTTAAACTATTACAAATATAATATAAAATATCAAGGTATCTGTAAATATTGGGTTCTTCTACGGTGAAGTAGTGCATGATGTACAGGTATGTCAGTTTTTTTTACCTGGTATAGTGGGTCAAATTACCTGCTAATGTTAAATGTTAAATTTTAACATAATTGCAATTAAGGACATCTAGTAATATAGAAAAGCATGGTATTATCTTGTGAGAACCAAATCATTCACTAAAACCATTTAATTAAATTCACTAAAAATATTAACCAAAATATTCAAATCAAAAGGTGATTTTTTTACCAAGTACAAAACCCTATTTTTTTTTCAAATAAAATATTAATATTCACTAAAAACACGTTTTAATCAAAATTCACCAAATTTAAATTCTAGGAATTCTACACAATTTTTCACATATTACACGCCCACAAATAATTTTCACAAATTTTTCTAGTATAAAATTGATTTTTAATTGAATTAACAATATTTTCTAATAAACAATACATTAAAAATACATTTTTTTTCCAAAGTTAACAAATTTTAAATTTTAGACACCCACATCATATTACAATTTTTTTTTGATAATGTAAGACACACATCGGAGGACCCAAAAATATTTTTTACAAAATTTTCCGGTGTAAATGTGATTTTTAATTGAATAAAAAATATTATTTCATTAAAAAATCACTAAAATTTTATTTTTTTTGTCCAAAATTAAATTTTGTGCATTCCACACCATCCACACATGTTATAGGGAAAAAACTGTTTTTACATAGTTTTTTGCTACAAAAGTGATTTTAAATTTAATTAGAAACGTTTTCATTAATAAATTCCCTAAAAATTTATATTTTATCCAAAATTCATCAAATTAAAATTATGGGCATCCCACATCATTACTCACACATTATAGGACCCAAAAATGAGATTTGTAAAATTTTCTAGTATTAAGATGATTTTAATTGAATTAACAGTAGTTTTCATTAAAAATTTCACTATACTTACTTTTTTGTCAAAAATCACCAAACTTAATTTGTGGACATCCTACATTATCCTCACAAATTAGGAGAGGCAAAAATGATTTCTTCATATTTGTTTTCATTCAAATGTGATTTTTATTTGATGTAACAATTTTCTTTTACTAAAATAAAAACATAAAATATTTCTTTTGTCCACAAGGAACTAAGTTGTGTGTGTTTTTTTAAATCATGCACAAAATTTATTGCATTAAAATTTAATAAATTTTAGCCATTTGGCTTTACATAACTCAAACCTATCATTAACCCATTAAAATTAAAATATAAATACCAAAGTATAAATTCAAATTGATCGATACATGAAAACTGAAGCTCAATCACTAATACGTTAATGGTCCAATAAAATTGTATCAGTTCGACAAAAAATTTGACAAAAAAATGGCATCTGTCCGAGAAAAAATTGACAAAAATGGGATAAAAAATTGACAAAAAATTAGTATTGGTTTGACAAAAAATGGCATCTGTTTGACAAAAAAAGGTCGATAAAAATGACCAAATAAATCTAAAAAAAAGGCATGAGTTCAACAAAAAATAAAAAATGACAAAAAAATCCTCAAAAAATGTCATCATTTCAATAAAAAATGGCATGAGTTCAAATACTTCTAATAATATGAAGGGTTACATAACAATATCACTTACATTTTTTTAAATAAGGAAGGATCTAATGGAATTATTAAATGACCAGTTCAGCAGGTATCAGGTATTCAATCTGGACCCTTGAATATTTTAATATATATCTAATGGTTATAAAACTGTGAGGCACCGGTACATCACCCACGAGGGGTACTTGATATTAGATGTTTTCCGTAAATATTATAATAAAATTGCTACGTAATATTTGCATTTAATATTATCTTTAATGTATTTTTATTAATTTATAAAATACTTTAAACAAAATGTTTTAAATCTTTAAATCATAAATATATGAGTCAGGATCCGTTGACACCAGGTGTCAAACTTGTAGAGTTACACCTCTTAATAACTTTTTATAGAATGTGAATTTGATCAATCAAACCGTTGAATCATATCATATTACCTTCATGATCATGTATATCAAATTTCAGGTAATTTGGACATTCATAGGTATGTTATCTAATAATGGACTTTTACTTATATTTTAAAAACATATTATACGTTAAAATAAATTAGTTTGATGAAGTTTCAATTGGTTTTTGATTTTTATGAAATTTTATAAGCTTGATCTATTGTATAAGAACTTTCAATTCAACGGTTGGATTGGTCAAATTCACATTCTACAAAAAGTTATTAAGAGGTGTAACTCTACAAGTTTGACACCTGGTGTCAACGGATCCTGACTCTAAATATATATATATATATATATTAATATCTAATATACCATAAATAAAAATTTACATTAATAATGATAAATATTTTACATGATAACTTATTAAACAAATATATTTTTAAATAAATTATTAGGTAAAATATCTTAAACAATTTTTTCTTCAAATTTTTTTACATACAATTTTATTATTTTTTAGCTAATTAACCTAAAAGTGATTTTTACAATTATCAGATAAATCATCTTAAATAATTTTTTTTTCAAATATGTTACATACAATTTTATTTTTTTCTAAACCAAGCGAGTGATATAGTGTTTATTAATATAATAATTGTAAAAATAAATATTTACATTATAAGGAGATTAAAACATTAAAACAGTAAATTAAAATGTATGAATCTTAATTTGAATCACAAGTGAACACATAATAATATATAAAATTTCATAATTAAATATTTATCTTACACAAGAATGAATATTTTTCATGAACATTAATTAAATTAATATTTTTTATAAAACTATCAAGCTAAATTTTTTAATATATTTTTTCAAATATTGTGCATATAATATAATTAATTTTTAATTAAATTACTAGAATTTTTTTAATTATTTTATCTTAATTGATAAATATTTATTTCAAACTCTGATAAGTCAAAGCTTGTCTGCCACACGTTAGAAGACTTTGCTCAAGAAAGGAAGACAAAAGATAATTTTTTGGGAGGCTTTCAAAAGTGAAGCACAAACAAGGAAACACGTTTTACAATATTGTTGTAGTTCAGAATAACATTGTTTCCTTGTTACCCTTAGCTTTGTGAATTCAGTTTTTACGCTAACATTAAAGCTGCAGGGGTTAAATAGTGATTGAGAAGTTTGACTTTTTTAAAGTATTTTCTTTAAGAAAAACTCTTATTTAAAGCTTCAGATAATAGAGCAATACTTTAGATAACCTTTTAAAACTTGGCTGAAATCTTTAAGACGTTTTTTTAAAGTTTCATTTGAAAATGAAAAGTTGTTATAAACACAATTTAACCCCCTTAATGTGTGTGTTTACTTGTGTTTCTACATTAATTAAGTTAGATCTACTATCTAAAGTTTAAAAATGATTGTCTGAGACTGTAGATGACGTCTTAAACATTTTTTTTCCTTTTAAAAAACTATTTTAAGAGATGTTTCCATCCAATATGCACACTTAACCCCAATTTGAATAGTTTAATATAAAAATAATATAGTGAGATAAAGATTAAGTAGATCACACTTAAATTTTTATCTATATTCACTCTCAACTTTCGAAAAGTTGTGTTAAGTGTTAGATTAATTTAATTAATGTGTCCCATGTATTTTAATAGCTTGGCTTTAATAAAAGTGGGCCTAATGTGATGGTTGTTGACCCAGTATGGAAAATAGAGTCAGAAGGGATTGTTTTAAAATCCTTCTCCTCTTCCTTTTTAAATATAATTAAGAGAAGTTACCAAAATTATTAACTGTGTGAGAGAAAACTTCCTAACCATCAACAAGTCTAAAAAGTGAAGGAAAAGGGGGAGAAAAAATTGATCATCAATTTTCACATATAACTCAAACAAGAAGAGCAATTATGCATCGATCCAGGTAATTAAGTGTCTTTGTCACTCTCATTGTTGTATGGGTATGTGAGAACCATGAAATTCAAGATCCTATGTAGTTTCCATAATGTGAATCCTAGGAAACTATCATAATAGAAATTTACATTAAGTCCTTAACACTTAACAAATGTATAGGCAATGCAAGATAAAATAGTGAAAAACTTAAAGAAATAAATGCGCACTTCAGACTGGTGTTATTATACGGGACCGACCCAGTCAGTTCAATTGGTTGGATCGGAAACTGGTCCCATGGCCGGTCGAATCAATGTACTAGATCAGATTTGCTTATAAATCGGTCATGACATCATCAACTTGGTCTTCAACCAACGAAGATCGTCTAAACCGATTGATTCACAGGTTCTGCTTTTGTTGGATTGAAAGTTGGAATAATACATGAATTCAAAATTACCTTCCGCTGGAATCGAATGCGTGAACACATGCAATACCAACATGCTACAAACGAGCTCGGTAGTAATTCATTGAGTTTCTCTTTGTAACTTTAGGACAAATTACTCTTACTGAAACATGAACACACAACTAAAACATATTTCATATTATAAAATATAAATATAAATTTATAATTTATATTATTAAGCATGAATATATTTTCATAATTATGATCACATATTATTTTATTATTTAATTTTTTATATAAAATTTAAAAATATATTAAATTATTAATAAATTGTGAACTAATATTCGAAGGCGTATTGTGTTAAAATATACTACTTTCATCCTTATTTAACTGTCCATTTATAAACTCAATGCAATAATAATTACATCTTTCTCTATTTGTACCCTTATGTTAATAAATGACCCACTGTTAAAAAAATAATGAGACCCAATTGTGTTAAGAGAGATAAAGGGTAAAACTGAAAGTTTAAAATTTAATTGCATGAAAACAAGAGTAATAATTGCATTCCTTAATATGTGTGTTTTTTATTCAAGTGGATAGTTAATAGGAACAGAGATAGTAATTTTTATGAGAAGTATTAAATAGTTAAAAGAATTAATTTAATAAATTTTTTAAGAAGGAAAGTATAATAAATTTTTGTCTATTTTAATTACAAAATAATTTAAAAGTATCAATAAATATTATTCATTAAAGAAATATTTTTTATCAGGCAACCATCTTAAAAAATCTATTTTGTATTGGATTATTTTATAAATATATTTACCGGATTATTTTATAAATGTTATAACTTTTATTCTCTTTCATTTATACCCTATTGATTCTTGTCCATCGGTGGACAAATATTGATTTGGACCGCGGTAAAAGCCACCTATTTTTTTCCCTTTTTTATAATAACTTTTTACAAATGTATATATCAAGCAATGAAGCATGTAGCTATTGTAGTCTATATATCGATCCAGTGGTGGAGAGTTTAGTAGTTTTATGGGATATTCTAGGTTTATATTTTCTATTTTTTTATAAGCCAAAACAATTAAAATTAAAAGGATATAAGGGGTACCCAACTCATATACCTGAGGAGTTAACATTACAAAGATTTCAAGCATATCAAAGGATCCTTATCCCACTCATATACATGAGGAGTTAACATTTCAAGCATATCAGAAACTCTTCAAATTTGCTCTAAGCCAATTTCAAGAAGTAAATTTGATCAAGTCAATTATAAGCAATAAGTAGTTGAAATTATCCCCTCTAACTTTTGTAGGTTTAAATTTCCTTACCTCCATGGGAGATTAAAAAATTTAAGTATGCATATTAATTAGCCGCTGAGCTCCTTCAAAGATCCTTCCAAAAATGCTGACTAAATAAAACCAATAAAAAAGAGCAATAATTATCAATTTTTTTCCTAGTAGCATATTCCCCATGGTATCCCGCGGCAGTGTATCCCGTGAGTGAATCATTTATAAACAGGAAAGAAAATAATTGTTCAAATTATTCACGTTCTAGATCTCTCCGTGATAAGCCTGTTTACATATCTTAATATACTAGGGGTGTTTAAGACCCGATCCGTCCCAACTCGTCCTACTTGGGCCGGGTTTGTTCCCGTCCTACAAGAAAGAATAGAACCAAATCGGGTCTCGTCGGGTCTCATTTTTTGACCCGACATCGGGCTGAGGACGGGTTCGGGTTCACCTTCGGGTTACCCGGCTCGTCCTTCATATACAAATATAATATTTATTACTTATGATTTTCTATTATGTAAAGTCCTAACCTTATTTTTTTTCATTTTAGACAGGGTTTTTGAGTTTAAGTTTCCTTTATTTACCTTTAAAAATACATTATATACATAAAATTATATAGTGATATAATTTTATTCTTGGTTTAGTAATGTCCCAAACTTTAAAAAAGTAAAAAATATTGCACACATTAAGAGATATTCTATTGTATGTAATATATTTATTAATTGTATGAACTATTTTCTTTTGAACATTGTTATATGATCATTTCATGATTACATTTAGCTTATATATCGGGTCAACCCGGTCTTGTCTTACTTAGACCCGGTCTTACTTAGACCCGCACATCAACGGGTCTCTTCGGGTCTATGGGCGGGTTCAGATCCATAGAATTGGCTCGGTAAAAAATTAGGACGAGGTTGAGGACAGGTAAACACGTCCCATGAACACCCCTACAATATACAACTGTATACATAATCATGCGGTGGGTAATGGATAATCATGTTGGGGTTGGAGGTGTGATATGCACATTATTTTTTTTTCGTTTTATTATTACTATTACTAGAAACATAATTGAATTATAAGTCCTGATACATTTGCATTGTTTATAATTTATATTATATAAATAATAGTTATAATAATATATAGAATTCTGAAAGAGGTACTTCAATAATAGATATGACAACAAATTTTATATTTGCGGATATTTACATATCTAGTTTTCCCATCATGATATTTTGATGGAAAAACTCCTATTTGATCAGATTCGTGGTCTTCCTGCCGTACATAAATGATGAGGTAGTAGTAATAATGGGCTTAACAATATATATACCGGCTTTCAACTTACATATGGTACAGTAATATATACAATTTGATTTTATTTTTTGCTTTCTTAAAATTCATAATATCAAGGGTACATGTTAGAATTTTTATTTTTAATAATTAATATGGGCTATATATATTATTTGTAGCATTTATATTAGCTAATTACATTTAGTTGGGCTCAATAAAAGTGATATAATTTTAGTGAGCCTTTAGACCGCCAATAAGAAAAACTGATATGGGCTCAAGTGGAAACCGGATTTGGCTCGTTAGGGGTTAATAGGAACCCTAACAGGTTTAAAATCATAAAATTGGTCATGGTCCCCAATACGCCAAATCAAAACACATCACTCTGTCTCCCTATCAGAAGAGAAATGTCATGTCTCATTGCACCAAAAGACTATTCCGCTGCAATGGATCCCAGGTATATTTTAAAACTCAAGAATCCTTGTAATCTAACACAATATATGTTGTCTATTATTTGGTAATTGCTAAAATTCCAACTGGTATAAGAGCCTATTATAATTATAAGGATTTGCAAGATAATTTAAGTTTAAAAAGTATAATAATTAGGGCCATTTAGTTTTCATTTTTATTTCATGTTTCTATTTACTAATTTTAATTTTAATTATTAAAATGAGAAAAGAGAGAGAAATGTGGAATATGATGGATGATGTTAGGGCCGACCCAAGGATAAGGCGGCCTAAGCCCTTTGCTTTAGGTCCCCAATTGCTAATAACATTCTTTATAAAAAAATATAAGCATATATTAATTATATTAGGCTTAGCACTTTGATATAGAAATTGATCTTCTAACTCATAGTGGGGGTTCATTCATTACTAATTGAATTTTAACTTTTAAGACTCATTCATCTAATGTTTTTAAAAAAGGTCCCAATATAGAAGTTTGTTTGAGATCTCCCAACTTGATGGGTCGACCCCAGATGATGCGATAGAGAAAATAAATAGAAAATGTATATTGTATGAATTATTGGTGAAGATGACCTTATTTTAAGAGTCGGACCCATGTGTTAGAATTTGATTGGGTTGTGTTTGATTAAGATGGAGCTTAATTATTTGTAAGGCTTAAATATGTTTTAGGTCCCTATAAATATGAGTCTTTTTGGGTTTAGTCCCTAGAATTTTTTTTTTGTTTTTTCATCCCTATTAATTTTTCTGTCAAAGCATTTGGTCCTTGACGTTAGGGGTGTGCAGCGGTCGGATTCGGGCCCAAAAATCCAGAACCGCTGCAGCCCAACAACGTTTATATTGAACCCAATTTCGACCGCACAATCATTCGGGTGACTCGGTTGGCGGGTTAACGGGTTGACGGATGGATCGGGTGGGTTCAACCGGATGTGAGATTTTTCAACCAAATAAAAAACAGAACACTGCCAAGAGAAGCCATGGAAGCTTTTGAAAACAAAAACAGTAACAGGAAAGTGAAGGTAGAGAAGGAGGAGCCTTTCCTTTGCGCCACTGGGCAGATTCAGTTCACTGTCGAATGACCACCGCCTCCATCGAGATCTAAGCACGACCACCGCCTCTGTTGCAGTCGGGAGCCAAGTGCGGTCATCGCCTCTATCGCGCGGCCACCATATCGCTGCATGTCTGTCTTCGTCGTCTCATCCTCTTCGTATGGAAGTGATGGCCATGGAATCACATCCAAGCACTCCAACCTCGCCAGATCTGAGGAAAAGGGGACATCCTCTAGCAAACGGTCAAGGGACATTCTCTTTCGAGATAAAAAAAAGGAGAAAAACGAAGATTTTCAGTTGGAGATGAAGCGATGAAGAGAATGGAGGAAGGAAAGGGAGCTCGAATGGGACTGCATCTGTTCATGGGAGATTGAGAAAGTCAGATTGAGAAGTTAGGGGTGAGTGGTTGCGGCGCACAGAGAGCAACCCAACTGGGTTTTCTAATCAACATTTTTGAAAATACAATAATACTATTAGTTTTTACTTTTATTACATATGCACGGTCGGGTCAGATTTCAACGGACCTTTTTTCTTCCACCTGAGCCCGACCATACTTATCCAAGATTAACTCATCTTTTACCCAATTAAACCCGTGACCCATTTTTACCCGCCCGTTTTCAAGTTTTTGTCTCCGGATTGCTCGGTTTGCGGGCGGGTACGGTCTTCTTGCTCACCCCTACTTGACGTTAAGTTTGTGGTGATCTGGCAAACGAAATGCCGACATGGCACTATCAGACTGTTTAATTTATTAATTTCTAGTTAATTAATTACATGTTAATTAAAATAAAGTTAATTAATAAACTAAATCCAATTAAACCCAATTGTAGCATGGTATAAAACCCTAAATCCCCCGTGTTCTCCCACACTTTACCTAATAGAGACTTTTCACCTAGAGCTTGTGCTGGTGTGTGCGTGCTTCGCTGCTGACATAGTGCAATGTGTTCGTTTGTGTGGACGACGATCGAGCGTGAAGCTTCTTCTTTGTGGACGGCGTGTGAGGTTGAAGGCATCCCGAGGAATCATTCTTTCGAAGGTAAGTTTTCTATGGAAAACCCTAATATTATAATGTCTTGGCATGTGGGTGGGGACAAATTTTTATGGTATATTACTGTGTTTTGTTTGGGGATGAGTAAAGAATTGTTTTGGTTTGGTGTGGGGATCGTTCACTGTGAATGTATATTAATGTATTGTATGATGTGAATTTACCTCTGTAGGCATGGGTTTCACAGTTGTGGTGCACCATGGGGGTTCTTTTGTGGGTGACTGTATGGTGAGGTATGAGGGTGGAAAGTGAAGGGAATCAAGCATGTGGTCAGGGTGCAGCGGAAATAAATGGATTCCCTCCCTTGTTATAATCGTTTTGTGAAAACACGAATCAAGGCCAAAAGGTAATGAAACGAAAGGTCGTACCTTATTAGGATTATAAACGAGGCAAGTGTAGCCGCGTCTCTATTGGTATCCACGCCAACAGCCGGACTAGGATTCTCTCCTCAGCTCTGCTAGTAGCCTCAGAAAGTAAGAAGCGATTGCTCATGTGTATCAGGGTAGTGCATCTTATGCTCTATTTATAGAGTGGTGGCTAGGGTTTTACCCCCTCACTCACTTAACCCTCACACTTATGGGCCTGGCCCATTATGTAATAATTCTAATTAAATTAGAATTATTATCCTTTCCTAGTGGCATGTTGTATGCGTGTGACCCAATAGGATTTTAATATTTGGTTATCATATTAAAATAAAACCCTTTTACATTTAATATCATAAATAGTGAGCGGTATCTAGCAACACATCACTATCCAAATATTACGATTATTAATAAAATAATAAATCCTATTATAATAATTTATATGCTCTGTCCCTTTGTCCAAATATCTAATTGAATACAAGGGCATGGATTGTGTCAACCTTGTATAGTTCAATTTATATTTTCTTGATCCCCAAGTAGACTGTACAGAAAATAAATATCTCATATTTATTCTCCTGAGCATGACCATGCATTTTGCAGTCTCACTTTATCAAGAGGCCTATAGATATAACTCCTGTTACATAGGAGGGACAAATCTCATCTAGGGCACTCACATTCCTCCACATAATTTATTATATGTCCAAAAATCAACTTTATGATTACCTTTTTACAGGTAACGTTTGATGATAATTAAAACATATAATTCCTTATGTAGGAATCGTAGTGATTTCAGGTCGAAGGACTTCATATAACATTTATTAATTTAAGAAACGTTCATGACACTTATGTAACAACCCATGCAACGTTCTTAAGGTGGGTCTGTCCAGTACACCATTACTCTTAATGTGTACCTATGTGAGCACATGATATCTCATATCCATAATCCGTGAGATATGATCATCAACGAACTCACATACTAGTCTAAATGCATCTTTGTCCTAAGATGATAATTGACTAGGGACTATTTAAGAATAGTTCTTCATAAGCTCTCACGATCAAGTCATCTACTTGATTCCTTATGAAGTTTAAGCTTACTATTCTACGGACAATAATTATATTCTTAAAAGAATAAGTTTGCCTTTATAAAATAACATGATACAAGTGACAGATATTCATAAATATATATGTCTCTAGTGCATATTCCTAACAATCTCCCACTTGCACTGGAGACATTCAGACATAACTATTATGTCTAATGATCTAGTGTGCCCTTCATGCTTCTGTTGCACAAGGGTTTTAATGGGTTTGTAACAGCGACTGTTTCTTGCTTCGAACTTTTCTAGCTCACAGCTCCACCATTCAAACAAAACATATAACCTGATTGCGATCTTCAATCATCTTTGTTGGTTTGGAAGCTAGCATGAGTGTAACCCTTTACAAGTAGTTCTTCCTCACCTCCATACATCAAGAATGAATCCTCAATTCTTCTTAAGTACTTAAGGATGTTCTTGACTGATTTCTAGTGACCTTCACCAAGATCAGACTGGTATCTGCTAGTCATGCTTAAAGCATATGACATTTCTAGTTAAGTACATAACATGGCAAACATGATAGACCCTATAGCGGATGCATAAGGAATCTTACTCATGCGACCTCTCTCTTCTTCACTAGAAGGAGTATGAGCCTTAGATAGGCTTATACCATGTGACATAGGCAAAGATCCCCTCTTAGAATCTTGCATGTTAAACCGTTTTAACATTTTGTCTATGTATGTACTTTGACTTAGGCCAAGCAATCTTCGAGATCCATCTCTATAGATTCTTATATCTAACACATAGGTTGCTTCGCCCAAATCTTTCATAGAAAAACAATTTCCTAACCGAGTCTTTACGGACTGAAGGGCAGGAATGTCATTTCCTATGAGGAGTATATCATCTACATACAAAACCAGAAAAACAACTATAATGTCATTAACCATTTTTGTAGACACGAGGTTCATCTTCACTTTTAATGAAACCAAACTGCTTTATAGCTTCATTAAAACAAAGATTCCAGTTTCTAGAAGCTTACTTTAATCCATAAATAGATCGTTGCAACTTACATACCTTTAGGTATAACAAAACCTTCAGGTTGTATCACATACACATCTTCAAGAAGGCTTCCATTTAGGAAGGCTGTCTTGACATCCAATTTCCAGATTTCACAATCATGGTAAGTTGCAATAGCAAGCAAGATCCGAACAGATTTAAGCATGGCAACAGGGGAAAAGGTTTCATCATAGTCTATACTATGAACTTGCGTGAAACCCTTTAGCCATCAACCGTGCTTTAAAGGTACTTATATTACCATCCATGTCAGTTTTCCTTTTGAAAACCCACTTGCACCCTATGGGTTTTTATCCCTTCGGGTTGCTCAATCAAGGTCCATACCTTGTAAGTGTACATGGAATCCATTTCAGATCTCATGGCATCAAGTCATTTCTCAGATTCTGGACTCAAAAGAGCTTCTTGGTAGATCACTGGTTCACCTTGATCCATTAACAGTACATCCCCTTCCTGAGACACAAGGAAACCATATTTCTCAGGTTGGTGACGTATTCTATCTGATCTACGCAAGTCTTGCGCTACTTGAGCAGGTGGCTCCACAACACTTTGTGGTATCTGCTCTTGTTCCATTACAGGCTCATTGCTACTCTGTGTTACTTGAATTTCTTCAAGTTCTACTGTCCTCCCACTCATTTTCTTAGAGACAGATTCCTTCTCTAAGAATACAGCAGTCCTAGCAACAAACACTTTGCCTTCGCTAGGATTATGGAAGTAGTAACCCTTAGTTTCTTTTGGGTATACCACAAAATAAGCACTTATCTGATTTGGGTCCTAGCTTATCTAAGACTTAGCCTTTCATATAAGCTTCATAACCCCAAATCTTCATAAAAGACATACTAGGTCGCTTCCTAGTCCATATCTCATATGGTGTCTTTATGACAACCTTATATGGAAACATGGTTTAGTGTGGAGGCTACTGTTAGCAAAGCATGACCCCAAAAGGAGTCGTGGAGATCAATATGACTCATCATAGATCGAACCATATCTAATAGAGTTCGACTTCTCCTTTCTGAAACTCTATTCCATTGAGGTTTTCAGGAGGAATGAGTTAGGATACTATCCCACAATCTTTCAGATAGTCATCAAATTGTTGGCTCAAGTATTCTCCACCTCGATCTTATTGAAGTGTTTTAATAGTCTTGCCAATTTGGTTTTATACTTCATTCTTAAATTCCTTGAACCTTTCAAAGGATTCAGATTTGTGTTTCATTAGATACACAAATCCATATCTACTGAAATCATCAGTAAAAGTGATGAAGTATTAAAACCTCCTCTAGCCATTGTGCCCATGGACCCCACATACATCACTATGTATGAGATCAAGAAGATCACTGGCCCTCTCACCTTATCAGTGAATGGGGTTTTGGTTATCTTCCCAACAAACAAGATTCATATGTCTCAATTGATTCATAATCAAATGAGTCCAAATAACCATCTTGGTGGAGTTTGGATATGCGTTTCTTATTTATGTGGCCTAAGCGACAATGCCAAATATAAGTCGGGTTCAAATCATTTGTTTTGACCCTCTTAGCGTTTATGTTATAGATAGGCATCTTAACTTTGTACAACCATAAAATATATCATTCAAATAAACTGAACAACTATTGTTCTTTATTATGAATGAAAAACCACTCTTGTCAAAATAAGAAAACAGAAATTAATATTCACAAAATAACAATCATCCAGTTCAATAACTGGTCCAGTTGGCAAAGTTAAATAATAGGTTCCTACGGCTAAGGCAACAACTCTTGCTCCTTTTCCACACGTAGGTCGACTCCTACTTGATTTAGATCCTTCACATTCACACTAATGTGAGATTCACATCTGGTATCCAATACCCAAGATGCAGAAGTAAGTAAATTGACTTCTATAACATATATCTCTGAAGCGGAAGTCTCACTTCCCTTCTTCTTGATCTCCTCTAGGAACTTTACACAGTCTCTAATGTCCTGATTGGCCTCAGTGGAAACATTTTCCTTCCTTAACTATCCCACCCATAGTCTTCGAAAACAAAGGTACTAGGCTTATCCTTGCCTTTGTCCTTTGGTTCGAAATAGGGCTTCTTGAACTTCTTCTTGCCCTTTGCCTTTTCCAGGTTGGACCATCAATATGGCCTTCCCTTTACCTTTATTAATGTTTTGCTCAGCTGTTCTCAACATGCTTAGCAATTCTGGCAGTGGTTCGTCAAATTCATTCATGTTATAGTTCATGATGAATTGACTATAACTGTCCAGCAACGATTGCAGGACAATATCAGTGGCCAACTCTTGGCCTAATGGGAATCCAAGCCTTTTTAGGTTTTCAATGTACCCAATTGTTTTGAGTACATGAGCACCAACAGCGGTTCGCTCTGCCAGTCTACATTGATAAAGTGCTTTTGAGACTTCAAACCGTTCAAGCCTAGCTTGTTCTTGATAAAGTCTCTTTAAGTGTACAATCATATTGTATGTCTCCATGTTCTCATGTTGTTTTCAGCATTCATGGTAGTAAGCACAAGGCAACCTACATCGAGAGTAACATCCAGATGCTTTCTAAGTATTTGCAGCGGGTGTTTCTGGAATACGCCCTTCCAGGACATGCAGCCTTTTCTCATGCCTAAGGACAATCCTTAGGTCTTATACCAGTCTAGAAAGTTAATTCCAGACAGTTTGTCCTTCTCAAGGACAGATCGCAATAAAAGTTACTTGTTGTGCTTGTTGCTATTCACGTAAGTGTCATATGACAAACATATTTAATAAGGTCTTTAAATAAATATGTCTCCCACTATTTTGATTCAAAACAAGTACCCTCAATATAAAGAATCAAAAAAATCCCATCACTAGATTTTCTTGTGGGCCAAGATCCATATTTCACCTTATTTTAAGTCAGCTTTGGCTGATCGCTTAAGAAAAGGTTATTTAGGTAAGAACACGCTTTCCAATTGCATCTTTATACAACTCTTAGATAGTTAGGTGAATAACTCTTATTCTAATTCATCTTATGAATTAATGCCCAACTTAGTGCCTCTAGGTTCTTCAATCGTATTGAATATACCTAGTTAAGTCAAAACCCAATGGTTGAGAATAAATAAATGTACCCTGCTTTGGCAGACCCACATTTATTTCATCGCGCCTCACTAAAATAGATAAATGTACCCTGCTTTGGCAGACCCACATTTGATCGATTCAAGCCTAGACGAGTGCCATACATTGGAAGGCAAAACATGACTTAATATTAGTGCCTTTAGGCTTTTTCAATCATATTGAATATACCCAATCAAAGACCAATGGTTGACAATCGGATATTACTTTTATCCTATCGTGTCTCACTAGAATAGATAAATGTACCCTGCTTTGGCAGACCCACATTTAATCGATTCTAATCTTGACGTGTGTCATTCATTGGAAGGCATAATAAGCATTGAGGGATTTGATCGCTATATTTTTCATTCCTTCGTTAAACCATTTAACAAAAACATAATCGCCCTTCAATAAAATAGATAAATATACCCTGCTTTGGCAGACCCACACTTAATCCATTCTAGCCTTGACGAGTGTTATTCATTGGAATGAAAAACATAACTTAACATTCCCTTCGAGGGATTTGATCGCTTTAATTTTACTCCTTTGTTAAACCATTTAACCAACATACAAGCATGCATCTCATACAAAACACATGATATGGTTATGGTCTCCTAAAATAATTACAAAATTACATCACATATAATCTTGAAGTCTCCATCCACATGTCTCCACATGCTCCTTTGACTCCATGCTCTTTCCGGTTACATTACATAACAAGAAGAAAACCTCATTTTGTTGGAACACAGGGAAACACTAGAAGGGGGGTTGAATAGTGTTTCTAATATTTTAAGAAGCTTTTCGAAAAACAGATTTACAAAACAGACTTTCAGACAGGTTGCTAGAGGGCTGTCTAAAGTTTTTCAGATAGCTGTCTGAAGTTGGTTTCAGACGGCCTTTAAAATGGTTCTAAAAGAAGTTTCTTCCTTTTTAAAATATTAGATTAAATATTCAGTCCCTTGATTAGCGTAAAACTGAAATGACAAAGATAAGGGAAAGAGAAACTTAGCCACAAAATTTATCCTGGTTCACTCACTACCACTTGTGAGCTACGTCCAGTCCCAATGCCAACTAGCACTTGGATTTTCTCTTAATCTTGCAAGATTACAAGTATTCTTTTCTACCAAGCCTCTTCAGGCTCTACAACCAAGTATTCTTTTTCAGATAAGCCTCTCCAGGCTCAACAACACAAGTATTCTTTTTCAGACAAGCCTCTCCAGGCTCAAAAGCAAATACAAATGAGAGAAATGCTTAAGCTCACAAACTATATCAGTTTTGAGACTTAAACAGTTACAGATTGTACAGAAATTACTGAGGTATGCTCAGAATAAAATAATTTGTGTGTACAAAGATGATAAATTCTATCAGAGTGTGCAGCGAAAAACTTGTAGAGTTTTTTTTCTTTTCCAATTCTTCTCTCTATGCAGGTCTTCAAATGAGGGGGTATTTATACCCAAATGATTGGCCCGTTGAAGACTCTCATGCTTGTGAAATCTATGCTAGCCGTTGTGAGACAGCTGCTGCAGTACAGAATATTCTCTAACATATTCTGATATTCCCTGACAAATTCTGACACTTTTACAAGGTTTGCTCCTGCCAAAAAGGTGCTCTTTGTTGCTGCTGCAATTGCTGCGTAGCAGAGGACACGTTGTGACAGAGAACGTGCTTGAATTGCATTGCACAGGTGCCAGCTGTTTGTAGCAGAGAACGTGCGTGAAAAACGAGCAGAGGTACAAGGATTGTCACAGCTTCAGACAAGAGATGCCACGTCATCAAATGCTTTCAGACGACTTTGATGCTTCAGACGGGTTGATCATCTTCAGACAGCATCAGCTTCTTCAGACGGATCCAACACTTAGTCTTATATAATAGGCTTCTTGCTGAAAATCATAGATAAACAATTAGACAATTGTATCTATGAGAAACAACTTAAGTTGAATTTGTTGATCATTAAAACTTAGACAAATTTCAGTCTTTAAAACATCATAAACCTCTTTATGATATTTTTGAGACTCAACATTCTCCCCCTTTTTAATGATGACAAATTTAACTTAAATTGTGCAAAAATTGACATATAAAGATTAGCTCCCCCTAAGACAATTGTATCCTTTTAGGATAAAATGTTGCTTTTCTTTCACAAGATTAGACATCTTTGATCTTTTCCAGTACTCCCCCTGAATCCTGTAATCACTCCAGATTTTGTTAGAATTCAATACTCCCCCTTTTGTCATCAATCAAAAGGGAGCCATAGAGCAATAACAGCAACAGTGCAATCATTCAGACAGGGTAATACAGGAAAGAAGATAAAACAATTATCAGAGCAACACATGAGATAACCAAAAACTGATTGTATTAAAATGTAAGGATGTGAAAATAACAATCAGACACTTGTAGAAATTAACATGAACAAAAGACATAGGCAGATAATCAGTCTTTCTTCTTCAGCAAAGCTTGAGACAGAAAGGAGATCAGTTCTTCCTTGGCCTTGTCTATGGCAGCTTCAATAGATGACTTCAACTCTTGTTGACCACTTCTTATCAGCTGTTGTTCATGGAGAATTTCTTCTTGATTCTGAATAACCTTTTGTGCTTTCTTCTCTGAGACTTCACATCTCCTCTCAGATTCTTCACACCTCTTCTCAAGGGCCTTGACCTTGGATTTCAGCTTCTGGTTCTCTTCATACAGGTCAGGTTCAGACTCAACAAAGATGAGCTGAAGGTAGGGACATACAAATCTCAAAACTCCAAAACCAGGCTGCAAGCCATATTTTGAAGGATTGTAGACTGGACAGAAAAAGGCCCCAACATACTTCAGAAGCACCCAAGCTTTGTTGAATGAATCTTCCTGTGGGGAAAGTGATCTCTTAAGAAATGGTACTGAACATTTGTGGAATGTCCAACACCCATTGCAGACTCAACATCAGGACCACTACACCCAGAAGAAGACCCAGCATCTTCTCTGATCTGCCAATAAGAATCCCACATCCAATTTTCAAACAAGTGATTCAAGCCTCCTCCTTCTGAGATGATGAACTCAAGTAGACCTTCCCATTCTGAAGCAGTCATGGCTTCAGACAGGGGTGATGATACAAAGTAGATCTTAGGACCCTTGTATTTCTCATCTTGACCTTCCTTGAGGGGATACCTAGGAACAATCCTATCAGGTTTCACCAAGATTTTGGTTGAAGGCCTGATTGAACTTGTTCTAGGGGCCTGTAGCCCATCATTCCAACTCCTCTAGCCAAGTCTCTTTGGAATAACTCAGCTTCAGTGTTCAACTTCCTTACCATGAGCCATTTTTCATTGCTCAGCTTCCATGAGTCTTCAAAAAATGGGTTGATAAGATCCCATGTATGACTAGGAGGGACAACACCCTTCCTTATCTTCTCCAATCCATCAGCATCATTGGAGTATAAAGCTCTTTCATCAGTCACAGTCCTCTTAGTGAGACCATGATGCAGTGAGACAGCAGTGGCTGTTCTAAAGTGTTGCAGCTCTTCAAACAGATGCTGGAATTTTGGCAAAGGGCAAGAGCCAAAGGAGGTTCTTGTCAGTTTCTTGCATAAGGCTGCTATCTCAGCTGAAAGGTTGACTTGATGAACAGGTGGAGGTGGTGAGGGTGGTAAAGGTGTAAGAGGTGGAGATGATGATGGTGAGGAAGGTGATGAAGGTGTGGAAGGTTGAGGTGAAGGTGATGAGCTATCAGATAGCTGAATGTACTGAGGTGAAGGGGGTTTGGATGGTGAAGGTATGGGTTCAAGAACTTGGTTTTCTTGAGGTGCAGGGGGTTCAGACAACAGGTTGTCTGATGGTATGATGGGTGTAGGTGATGGGGGTTCAGATGGTATGAAAGGTTTAGATGGAGATGTACTTATCTGTAAGGTTGGTAATGGTTGAGAAGGAGGTGGAGATGGTTGTTTTTCTGGTGAGGTGGGTTTTGATAAGGGTTGAGGTTGCTTTTCTGGTGATGGAGGAGGTGAGGGAGTTACATTATCAAATCTCTCCTTGATCCTCTTGTAAGGTTTGGGAGCAGCAACTTCTTGAGCCTTAGCAGCTCTTTCTCTTTCTTCCCTTTCCTTGGCTTCCCTATCTTCCCTTTCTCTTTGCTCAGATGAAAGAGCCCTTATTCTCTTGAAGTATTGATCAGCCTTTACAAATTTCTGATACCTTCCAGCAATATTTGCTTCTTCTAGTTGAGAAGCAGTACTTCTGGTAACCCTAACTTCAGGCACTGTCTGAAGTAGTTTACCCTTCTTCCTTTTTCTTTGAGGTGCACTTGACCTCTTTCTTTTCTTTGTAGCCTCAGCAATGGCTGCTTGCTTGTCATCCTCAGCATAAGCAAGTTGTGAAGCTATTGCTAGAGCTCTGTCAGTCCTCTCTTGCTCTTCCTTCTGTTCTAACTCCTCTTGCTCAATGGCAGTAGCCAAAGCAGCAACCTGGATCAATTTAGGGTCAGAAGGACATGCAACTAGTGGTTGAGCAGCAACTGCATCAGTATCCACAACTTCTTCAGCCTGTCCTTCCATTATAGAAGTAGGCTTTGAAGATTGTGCAGGTTCAGACACCTGACCCACAATTTCAGACAACCTTTGAGAAGGTTTCTGAACAGGTTCAGAAGTTTGATTCTGCACAGATGCAGAAGCTATCTTAGCTGAGCTTCTCACAGGAAGCTTCTTCAGCTTAGGTTGAGGAGATTCCTTTGAAGGCTTGAACTCATGTCTTCTGATATCACCCTTGAGTTCATTTTCCAGAATCTGCATTGTAGTACTTCTCCTCTGAGCTTTCTCCATCAGTAAGCTTTCTTTCATGGTTGGAGAGGGAGGCCTTGGAGTCAGCTTAATCTTCACGCTCTTCAGATTTGATTCACCAAACATAGGGATTGAGTGGTGATCATAGAGCTGGTGAACTGGAACTTTGAAGTGCAACAACACCTTGGTGATGATGGTGTTGTGAGGAAATCTCCCAGCAGCGTCTCTCAACCTCTTCTGAAGGTGGTACATGATGATATTTGGAAGGTTGATCTTCTGCTTCTTCAGAAGGTGGATGAGACAGAATCTTTCTAGTTCAGACACATGGTTTCTGCTGCCATTTTTAGGGATTACAGAGTTCCCTAAGAAGCATGCAGAACCCTAGCCTTGTCTGACATGTTCTTAGCATCCAGACTTGCAGGGGAAGAAGTTCCATATAAAAATTCTGTAAAGTGCTTCTGACCTCCATTTCTTGATTCCCAGCCAGGTGAGAAGACAGCACCTTCAGTCTTGACACCACAGACGATGGCCAGGATGTCTTCATCAATAAAGATAGACGTACCAAGCACATTAGCCTTGATGGTGGTGTAGATGCCTTGAGGGTTAGGGATTCCTCTGGCTGTGGCCCAGAAGTCAAGAATACTCTGCTCATGCCACTGTGAACGATTTCTGTTGAAATATTCAAGCCACCCAGCTGCTTGAAATTCTGCATAAAGCTTCAAGATCTTCCAGAAAGACACCCTTGGTCTTCACAATGTTATCAGCTCCAGACTTCTTAGGTGCCATTGTTGAAGGTTGGAAAGAACTTGAGAGAAAAAAGCTTTCTTGAAGATGAAGAATAGAAAAGATTCTGAGATAGTAGAGAGCTGTAATGTATCAAGGACTCACTGCCTTCTTTACTTATAGACCTCTGAGGCAATGATGGCAGAAACTGGCTGCGCAGACAAAGGGTAACGTGCGAAGTGGCAGAGACAAATTAAATGAAATTTAAACCGTCCCTTTATTGCCACGTCATTTGTCATTTCAGACAAGTGATAGATTTCAGACATCCAGTTAATTTCAGACGACCAAAACTTCAGACAAGTCACATGTTTCAGACAGGCTGAAGTTTCAGACACATCATTTTTCATACACACTCAAAATGCATGAATGTTCAATTTATCTCTGATGAACTTAAATCTATCTTCAGTTAGAGGTTTTGTGAATATATCAGCCCATTGATGCTCTGTATCAATAAACTGAATATCAAAAACACCTTTCTGAACATAGTCTCTAATGAAATGATGTTTGATTTCTATATGTTTAGCCCTAGAATGTTGAATGGTATTTTTAGATAAATTAATGGCACTGGTATTATCACACAACACAGGTATAACAGATATTGCAATATTAAAATCTTCAAGTTGATACTTCACCCATAACAGTTGTGAGCAACAACTGGCTGCTGAGATGTATTCTGCTTCAGCTGTTGATAATGCAATTGTGCTTTGCCTTTTGCTTGACCAGCTGATCATATTTTCTCCAAAGAAGTGACATCCACCACTGGTGCTTTTTCTTTCAACTCTGTCTCCAGCAAAATCAGCATCACACTATCCTACTAACCTGCAATCCTTACTTTTCTTATAGCATAGACCAAGATTAGTAGTACCTTTAAGATATCTGAAAATTCTTTTTACAGCTTTGTAGTGAGTGATTCTTGGATCAGATTGAAATCTAGCACACAGGCACACACTGAACATGATGTCAGGCCTGCTTGCTGTTAGATACAATAATGAACCAATCATCCCTCTATACAAGGTTTGATTCACTGGTTCTTCATTCTCATCTTTATTTAAAGATGCAGAAGGGTGCATTGGAGTTGTCATGGGTTTGCAATCACTTAGGTTGAACTTCTTAAGCATTTCCTTTGTATATTTCTCTTGATGGATCCATATACAATCAGAATCTTGCTTAATATGAAGTCCAAGGAAAAACTTTAGTTCACCCATTAGGCTCATTTCAAATTCAGATTGCATTAACTCAGAAAACTCTTTGCACAATGAAGAATTAGTTGAACCAAAAATAATGTCATCAACATATATTTGGACAAGTATAAGATCCTTGTTAGACTGTTTTCTAAAAGATTTGTGTCAACTTTTCCTCTTTCAAAACCATTGGTTGCAAGAAAACTGCTCAGTCTGTCATACCAAGCTCTTGGGGCTTGTTTCAGACCATAGAGAGCTTTCTTAAGTTTAAAAACATGTTCAGGAAAAGATACATCTTCAAAACCAGGGGGTTGTCTAACAAAAACCTCTTCTTCAATGAAACCATTGAGGAAGGCACTTTTGACATCCATTTGATATAGTTTGATGCCATTATTTACAGCATAAGATAAAAGAATTCTAATTGCTTCTAACCTGGCCACTGGAGCAAAGGTTTCAGTGAAGTCAATACCTACTTGCTGGTTATATCCTTGAGCTACTAGCCTTGCCTTATTTCTGATAACTTTGCCTTCTTCAGACATCTTGTTTCTGAACACCCATTTGGTTCCAATAATTGTTTTCCCATGGGGTTTAGGAACAAGGGTCCAGACATCACTCCTAGCAAATTGATTTAGCTCCTCTTGCATGGCCAGGATCCACCCTTCATCATGCAGAGCTTCATCAATGTTCTTTGGCTCAATTTCAGACAGGAGAGCAAGAGAATTCAAATTTCTGAATTCTGATCTTGTCTTAACTCCTTCTGAAGTACTGCCAATGATTTGCTCTTTAGGATGATGTGACTTGTATCTCCAATCAGGTTTATGAGGAGGTATCACATCCGTCTGAGACTCAACATTTGTCTGAAGAGGTTCAGAAACAGCAGGAACTTCAGACAGTTGCTCATCCTTCAAGTTGCTGTGATCATTCAGCTTCATACCTGCAAAATCATCCTCTAGATCTGATAGTTCCCTATCAGTCTCTTTGTTATCATTGAATTTTACATGAATAGTTTCTTCAATAGTTTAAAGTTCTAGAGTTATACACTCTGTATGCTTTAGATGTTTCAGAATATCCAATGAAAAATCCATTATCGACTTTGCATCAAATTTTCCAAGATCATCTTTGGTGTTAAGTATAAAACACTCACATCCAAAGGTGTGGAAATATGATATGTTGGGTTTTCTTCCTTTCCACAATTCATATGGAGTCTTTTTCAGAATTGGTCTTACCAATATTCTGTTTTGAAGGTAACAAGCTGTGTTAATAGCTTCTGCCCAGAAGGTTCTTGGTAAGTTGCTTGAGTTGAGCATGGTCTTTGCCATCTCTTGCAAACTTCTGTTCTTTCTCTCAACAACCCCATTCTGTTGAGGTGTTCTTGCCACAGAGAAATTGTGTGAGATCCCATTCTCATCACAGAACAATTGGAAATTTGCATTCTCAACTCCCCACCATGATCACTTCTTATGACAGAAATACAGAATCCTTTTTCATTCTGTACCTTCTTACAAAATATTGTGAAATTCTTAAAAGTCTCATCCTTGTTTCTAAGGAATGTCACCCATGAGAATCTAGAATAGTCATCAACAATGACCAAACCATATTTCTTTCCACTAAGACTTTCTGTTCTAATAGGACCAAACAAGTCAATGTGTAAAAGTTCAAGTGGTCTGCTGGTTGAAACAACATCCTTACTCTTGAAAGAGTGTCTTGTTTGTTTCCCTTTCAGACAACTATCACACAAAATATCAGATTTGTATGAAAGCTTGGGTAATCCTTTAACAAGGTTGTATTTTGATAATCTTGAGATTAATCTCAAGCTGGCATGCCCAAGTCTTTGATGCCAAATCTATTTTTCATCTTCAACAGAAATGAAGCATTTTACATTTTGACTTGCTAGATCCTCTAGATCAATTTTATACACATTGCTGTATCTCTTAGCAGTAAAAAATGTTTGATCAGAGGAGTCTTTGACTATACATCCTTCCTTGGTAAAGGATACTACATAACCATTGTCACATAATTGACTTATGCTCAGTAAATTATGTTGTAGTCCTTCCACAAGAAGAACATTTTTAATGAGGGATGAAGGAATTATACCTATAGTCCCTATGCCAGTGATCTTCCCTTGTTGATTTCCACCAAAGGTGACCACTCCTCCTTCCTTAGGTCTAAGGTTTTGGAACAAAGACCTTTCTCCTATCATGTGTCGCGAGCACCCACTGTCCAGGTACTATTTGTGGGGTCTCCTTTCTCCTGTTAAACACATATGCAACAGGAATGATCAAGTTTTTAGGTACCCAAGTTCTTTGGGTCCTGTTTTGTTAGCTTTGGGTCTTGCTTTTCTCTTGTGCTTGCACTGAATCACATTGTGTCCAGGCTTACCACAGTGAGAACACCCAGTAACCTTCTTTTTGCCTTTAGAAAAATTTAAGACAGTAGGAGGTTCAGACATGTTGTGATCAAAAAAACCTAGTCCACTTTTGTCAGAGGAATGTCTTTGATTTCCAAGCATTATGTTTAATTTTTTAGTTCCTTTGACAAACTTGGCTAAGTCATTTGTCAATTCTACAATCTGTTTCTGAAGTTTTTTATTTTCTTCAGACACAGCTTGTGAACTGTGGTTTTCAGTCTCAAGGACCTTTTCCTTGAGCATAATATGTTTTATTTCAAGAGACTCATATTTGTTACACATTTCTGTGTGAGCCTTGGATAGATTCTTATACTCTAGGAACAGTTCCTTGGAACTTTCCACCAGATCATCATACATTTCTTGCAAAGTAAGAGGGAATACCTCAGCTTCAAAGCTGTCTGAAGATGGTAGGCTTGCCATGAGGCACAAATTTGCCTCTTCTGAGGTGTCTTCCTCCTCTTCTGAAGTTGATTCATCCAGGTCCTCCCATGTTGCCATGAGACCTTTCTCTTTCTTGAAAAACTTCTTCTTCTTGAAGTTGTTTTTCTTCAGTTTTGGACACTCAGCCTTCATGTGCCCTGGTTGCTTACACTCAAAACAAATAATTTTGTCAGTTTGTATGTCTTTACCTGACTTACCTCCTTTTGAGGTTGAGGGTTGATTCTTTCTGAATCTTCCTCTGTTCTGCAGCATTCTCTTGATCTTCCTACTTAGAAGAGCAAGATCATCATCATCATCTTTGAGCTATCTTCAGAGTCTTCATCTCCCTCTGAAGCTACCTCAGCTTGCATAGCCTTGATGTTGCCATGCCTAGACTGTTTGGTCTTGGAGTTTAGGGCTAGAGATTTTCTCTTGTTGTCATCTTCTCCAAGCTCAAGCTCATGGACCTTAAGAGATCCCAACAGTTCTTCCACTCTAAGAGAGTTCAAATCTCTTGCCTCTTGAATGGCAGTAAACTTTTGGTCTCCAGGACTTAGGCAAGCTCCTTAGAATTTTTCTGTTATTATCTCCAGAGTTGTATGTTCTGCCTAAGGACCTGAGTCCATTTGTTATGGTCTGAAACCTTCCAAACATTTGGTCAATGGTTTCAGATTCTTCCATCTTGAACATCTCATACTGATGTATGAGCATACTTATCTTGGATTGCTTGACAGTCTCAGTTCCTTCATGGGCTGCTGCAAGAGTATCCCAAATTTCCTTGGCAGAGGTGCATCCATGAACCTTCTCATATTCTGATTTGTTCAAGGAACATATCAGATAGAGTTTGGCCTTAGCATTCATCTGGACTCTAGCCTTTTGCTCCAAAGTCCATTCAGTCTTAGGTATAGGCACATCATTTAGCATAGGCACATAGTCTCCATCAGTGACCACATCCCAAACATCAATGTTTGTGCTTTCAATGAACAGCTTCATTCTATCTCTCCAGTAGTGATAATCTTCTCCATTGAAAGCTGGAGGTCTTGTGATAGAGGCTCCTTCTGTGATGTATTGCCTGTTACTGTTTGAAGCTTCCATGTAGATCTTTCAGTCCTCAGACACTTGTTAGGTGTTTCAACCCTAAGTAGAGCTCTGGTACCAACTGTAGGAACACAGGGAAACACTTAGAAGGGGGGTTGAATAGTGTTTCTAAATATTTTAAGAAGCTTTTCGAAAAACAGATTTACAAAACAGACTTTCAGACAGGTTGCTAGAGGGCTGTCTGAAGTTTTTCAGATAGCTGTCTGAAGTTGGTTTCAGACGGCCTTAAAATGGTTCTAAAAGAAGTTTCTTCCTTTTTAAAATATTAGATTAAATATTCAGTCCCCTTGATTAGCGTAAAACTGAAATGACAAAGATAAGGGAAAGAGAAACTTAGCCACAGAATTTATCCTGGTTCACTCACTACCACTTGTGAGCTACGTCCAGTCCCAATGCCAACTAGCACTTGGATTTTCTCTTAATCTTGCAAGATTACAAGTATTCTTTTCTATCAAGCCTCTTCAGGCTCTACAACCAAGTATTCTTTTTCAGACAAGCCTCTCCAGGCTCAACAACACAAGTGTTCTTTTTCAGACAAGCCTCTCCAGGCTCAAAAGCAAATACAAATGAGAGAAATGCTTAAGCTCACAAACTATATCAGTTTTGAGACTTAAACAGTTACAGATTGTACAGAAATTACTGAGGTATGCTCAGAATAAAATATTTTGTGTGTACAAAGATGATAAATTCTATCAGAGTGTTGCAGCGAAAAACTTGCAGAGTTTTTTTTCTTTTCCAATTCTTCTCTCTGTGCAGGTCTTCAAATGAGGGGGTATTTATACCCAAATGATTGGCCCGTTGAAGACTCTCATGCTTGTGAAATCCATGCTAGCCGTTGTGAGACAGCTGCTGCAGTACAGAATATTCTCTGACATATTCTGATATTCCCTGACAAATTCTGACACTTTTACAAGGTTTGCTCCTGCCAAAAGGTGCTCTTTGTTGCTGCTGCAATTGCTGCGTAGCAGAGGACACGTTGTGACATAGAACGTGCTTGAATTGCATTGCACAGGTGCCAGCTGTTTGTAGCAGAGAACGTGCGTGAAAAACGAGCAGAGGTACAAGGATTGTCACAGCTTCAGACAAGAGATGCCACGTCATCAATTGCTTTCAGACAGCTTTGATGCTTCAGACGGGTGATCATCTTCAGACAACATCAGCTTCTTCAGACGGATCCAACACTTAGTCTTATATAATAGGCTTCTTGCTGAAATCATAGATAAACAATTAGACAATTGTATCTATGAGAAACAACTTAAGTTGAATTTGTTGATCATTAAAACTTAGAGAAATTTCTGTCTTTAAAACATCATAAACCTCTTTATGATATTTTTGAGACTCAACACGTTTAACATACGAGGGGATAGAGATGAGAAGAGAATTACAAGAGGAATATAGGAGGTAAGGCACGACACGCAGGTCGTATTTAAATAAAACAATCTAAGGCCATAACCAATCATCATGCAAACTCAATATCCATTGATTGTAAAATGCGTGATATAATATATGTATATATTAAGCGAGGTTTGATTACGCGTATACGAAATAAAACACTACGCAGTGTAGCACGGCGGTCCCGCATCAAATGGATACTTCACAAACCGATAAACGAGTGAGTCCCTCTTATCATTTGAATACGTTCTTGTCAGCAAATTGATAAGTGGCATGTTTATCGCAACCAATATTTGAGTCGAGACAAGGTTTCAACAATTGAATCCTTTGACTCCCAATACATGAACTCTTTCATGTTCCATGGGACCCTCCAACATTAGAACATATAAACATATATATACATCATTCATAAAACAATCAATAAAAGATGCATCGCTCATAAAACGATCAACAAGGGAATAAATAACATAATTCTGAACGTTGCGCTTCGCTTGCGCTTTACCTGCGCTTCAGTCTGCGCTATAGCGCAGCTGAAGCGCAAGCATCAGAATAAAAGGTCGTAACTTTCGTAAACTGCGCTCCGCTTGCGCTGTTAGCGCAGATCTGCGCTTTAGTCTGCGCTATAGCGCAGCCAGCAGCGCAGAAAACAGCGCTTCGTTTCGCCTCCGCTTCACATGCGCTTTACTTGCGCTTCAGCGTGAGCGAAGCGCAGAAACGACGTTCCAAAACGTCGTGCGATTTAAATCATAATAATACTAGAATATCACTATATTCAAAAGATTAAAAGCCCAAAACGTGTTAATCGCAAACCAAAGCTTTGATACCAATTGAAGGGAATCAAGCATGTGGTCAGGGTTGCAGCGGAAATAAATGGATTCCCTCCCTTGTTATAATCGTTTTGCGAAAACACGAATCAAGGCCAAAAGGTAATGAAACGAAAGGTCGTACCTTATTAGGATTATAAACGAGGCAAGTGTAGCCGCGTCTCTATTGGTATCCACGCCAACAGCCGAACTAGGATTCTCTCCTCAGCTCTGCTAGTAGCCTCAGAAAGTAAGAAGTGATTGCTCATGTGTATCAGGGTAGTGCATCTATGCTCTATTTATAGAGTGGTGGCTAGGGTTTTACCCCCCTCACTCACTTAACCCTCACACTTATGGGCCTGGCCCATTATGTAATAATTCTAATTAAATTAAATTAGAATTATTATCCTTTCCTAGTGGCATGTTGTATGCGTGTGACCCAATAGGATTTTAATATTTGGTTATCATATTAAAATAAAACCCTTTTACATTTAATATCATAAATAGTGAGCGGTATCTAGCAACACATCACTATCCAAATATTATGATTATTAATAAAATAATAAATCCTATTATAATAATTTATATGCTCTGTCCCTTTGTCCAAATATCTAATTGAATACAAGGGCATGGATTGTGTAAACCTTGTATAGTTCAATTTATATTTTCTTGATCCCTAAGTAGACTGTACAGAAAATAAATATCTCATATTTATTCTCCTGAGCATGGCCATGCATTTTGCAGTCTCACTTTATCAAGAGGCCTATAGATATAACTCCTGTTACATAGGAGGGACAAGTCTCATCTAGGGCACTCACATTCCTCCACATAATTTATTATATGTCCAAAAATCAACTTTATGATTACCTTTTTACAGGTAACGTTTGATGATAATTAAAACATATAATTCCTTATGTAGGAATCGTAGTGATTTCAGGTCGAAGGACTTCATATAACATTTATTAATTTAAGAAACGTTCATGACACTTATGTAACAACCCATGCAACGTTCTTAAGGTGGGTCTGTCCAGTACACCATTACTCTTAATGTGTACCTATGTGAGCACATGATATCTCATATCCATGATCCGTGAGATGTGATCATCAACGAACTCGCATACTAGTCTAAATGCATCTTTGTCCTAAGATGATAATTGACTAGGGACTATTTAAGAATAGTTCTTCATAAGCTCTCACGATCAAGTCATCTACTTGATTCCTTATGAAGTTTAAGCTTACTATTCTACGGACAATAATTATATTCTTAAAAGAATAAGTTTGCCTTTATAAAATAACATGATGCAAGTGACGGATGTTCATAAATATATATGTCTCTAGTGCATATTCCTAACAGAGAGGTCCATGCATTTCATAACTTAGATATTGACAACTGGAGTTACTTTGAAGCTTTAGGACTGATTAAGGAGTTTGGGTATCGTGAGGCAGTTAAGTTGTGGTGGAAAGGGGGAAAGGGCAGAAAAGGCAAGAATTTTAGGAGCATTACCTGGACTCCCATGCACTTGAAATGGATAGTTATGTTGTGGACAATAATTGTGAGGTTGATATATATGTGAGCATACCAGATTTCTGAGCCTGTGTTGTTGGAAGATAGTACTTTATTAACCTATGACAAAGAGGGTGAGAAGGAAAAGGTAGTTAGTTCAAATGGTGATGGTGTAGTTGGATAAAGGGACCAAAACATAGATCGGGGAGAGGTTGAACAAGGTAAGGGGGGTAATAACTCAGAGGATGCATGTAATGGGGATGAGGTTGATGATGGAACTGATTCTGAGGATGCCAGTGATGATTTTCATTTTTCTGATAGTGAGGAAGAGAGAAACCTGGGTTTGGATGATGGGTTTGAGGATGCAGTTCATGAAGAGAATGTGGTAAATGAAATGGATCAGAATGTGATAAATGAAATGGCTGAGAATGTGGTAAAGGAAAGGGCTGAAAAATTGACTCCAAGAGAGGTAAGAGGAAAATGTTTGAGGGGCAGTGTAGTGGTGTGGGATCAATTGATGTTGATCCTGAGGTCTTCAGGGCACCTGATGTGGAAGGCATGGACAAGATTGATGAGGATTATGTGAGTGATGAATTGAATTCTGACCTAGATGAGGGTTATAACTCAGAGGCCAATGACAAACCAAAGTATCCCACATTTCAGAAAGAGGAGGTGTGCAAAGAGAGATTGTGAATTCATGGCTTTTGTCAGTAAAGTTGGAAGGACATCCACTTATAGACTGAAAACACTGGTTGGGAGGCATACTTGTGGGCGTGTATTTCATAACAAAAATGCATCACCACAGTGGGTTGCTAAGGTTATGGTTGATAAACTAAAGAGCAACAATGGCTTGAGTTTGAAGGACATAGTGGAAGACATTAGGAGGAACTATTCAGCTGGTATTATTATTGATCGGGCATTCAAGGCAAGGAAGATTGCAAGGGATGTGGTTGAAGGTGATGCAATGAACCAATACTCACTCTTATGGAGGTACAGTGCTGAGCTTAATAGAGCAAGTAGGGGTAACACTTGCAAGATAGAATTGGACAGACCATCATTGGAGGTTACACCTAAATTTAGAAGATATTATATGTTCTTGGAGGGGAGTAAGAAAGGTTTTCTAGCTGCCTGTAGGCCATTTATAGGAGTAGATGGCTGCCACTTGAAGACAAAGTATGGGGGAATCTTGCTAGTTGCTGTTGGAAGGGATCCAAATGACCAGTATTTCCCCCCTTGCCTTTGTTGTGGTGGAAACAGAAACTAAGGACAGCTGGAGATGGTTTGTGACATTACTACTAGAGGATATTGGAGGTTTAAGTCAAAAGATATGGGTTTTCATCTCTGATCAACAAAAAGTAAGTTAAATTTCTCAATTAACTTAATGAATTACATGTCATTTAATGTATAGTGAATGTCATTAACTGTTTGTTACATATTTTTCAGGGACTTGTACAAGTGTTTGAGGAAATGATGGGAGGTGTTGAGCATAGATTCTGTCTACGCCATTTATATGCAAATTTCAAAAAGAAATTTGGAGGAGGCACTCAGATGAGGGATTTAATTATGGCAGCTGCTAAGGCAATGATGTTTAATAGGGAAATTGAAATGAGTGATCATTGGTTGGCTACCTGGGCTGGAAGCCTTAAATTTGAAGTTACTTATACAATGATGTTTGATAAATTCATTGTTGATTTGAATGCACACAGCTGTAGTTGTAATTTTTGGGAGTTAGTAGGCATTCCCTGCAAGCATGCAATGGCAGCAATTTCTATGAAGGGGGACCACCCAGAAGAATATGTGCATAAGTATTACATGAGGGAGACATATGTTGATTGTTATAGGCACACTATAAGCCCTATTAATGGAGTTAAACAATGGCATGTGGTTGATGCATGTAAGATCTTGCCCCTGATTACAAGAGAGCTCCCGGTAGGCCAAAGAAACTAAGAAGAAGAATGCCTGAAGAGGATGAAAATCCCACTAAGTTAAGGAGAACTCACACTTCAAACAGATGCAAGAGATGTCTCAACTATGGACATAACATTAGGAAATGTCCTGTACCCCCAACAGAACCTGAGGGTGATGCTGAACAGTCCAACCAACCTGAAAATGCTAATGACAACTCACAGGTATAAAATAACACTTTTTGACTTAATAGCTTAACATTCAACTCACATGTACTAATGCAGCTTTAATGAATTTTGCAGAGAAAGGACAAAGGGAAAAAACCAATGGAGAGCAACCAGGTAAAATAACTTGTACTGATTTCTTTTTATTGTTTTTGATGTTTGCAATAAAATTTAAATGTTTGTTGTGGCCATTTAATGTAGAGGACAAGGAAGGGAAAAAGGGAAGAAGGGTGATGAGGGTACTGATGTTGATGCAGCCCACAAGCAAAAATGAAAATCTTAAGCCCAAACCAGAAAACTGCAAGTCAGGCCCAAACAGCACAAGCTCAAGGCCAGAAATCTGCACCTCAGGCCCATAAAGGAAAAGCTCAAGCATAGAAATTTGAAACTCAGGCCCAAAAAGGAAAAGCTCAAGCACAAAAGGTTGCACCTAAGGCACAACAAACTGCACCTCAGAACCCAAATGCTTCATCATCTCAAGCCAAGAAACCTAGACTTGCAACCAAGGTCAGAGGTCTTAATATTTTAGCTTCTGTTTTTTAAGACTAAGCTTCTATAATGAACTTGAATTATATTCTGTTGCAGGGGAAAAAAATCCAGCAACCAAATTTGGCAGCTGAAGGAGTGCACTTGGAAGTCCCTCCAATTCCAGACTATGCAAAAAACCTCAAAGTGGCGCAGCTGTTGGCACGCATGATGGAAGCTAATAACACATGGGCAGAGGTAGTGAGATCCCATACAACACAAAGTGAAGTCACCATGCAGGAACCAGATGCAGTGATGCCAACACAATATTCAGAAGTTGGTGAACAAAATGAAGATGGTTCAGCAAACCCCCAAGAAGAAAATTAACTTTGATTTGATAGGAGAATATTTGTTGAGTAATTAAAGTTGCAAAGTTGCATTCTGGATGCTTAGTGTTGCAATGTCAGCAAACCACCAAAAAGTTGCATTTTGTTTTGTCTCATGTAATTAGTGGTGCAATATGTCAGTACACCTTTTTATAGTTTTTTGATTCTTAATCTATTGACATCTTGGATGCTTTTGTGAAGACAATGTGATGGCAGCTATTGACCTTTAGTTGGTCTTTTTGTGGTGCAAGTTGAAGACAGTTTTATCCCATTGTATTGCACTTTTTTGTGATGCAAAGTAAAGACATATTTAAGTCATGTATTGCTTTTATTTTATTCAGTTTTTGTTATGAAAATTAAAGACAGGTTTAAGTCATTTCATGGATGTTAACAACTTTGCCAAAACAGATTTTACTCTAATAACAGACCCAATAACAAATCCTCATTTTCATTCTAAAGTGACCAACATACAAATTACTTTACTAACAGACCCATAACAATACAATGGGTACTCAAAATACATTAACAAACCCATAATGCCAACTTCAACTCATCCACAATACTCCAACAAATACACTTCCTAGTAACACCCTACACAACAAACAATAAGCCACATTGCCATTTTATCAAACACCAACTGCACACAACACAAAAATGAGCCAAGTCAATAGTAGCAGTTTCTTCTTCAATCTGAAATTCTTCCTCTCGATCTCCAACTTCATCTGCAGCTTCAAAAACCTTCTCCTTGTATGTTTCAATCAACAACTCAGATGTGTGGCAGCAACCTCCACCACAACTCAAGTCCACAAACCTCTCATCATCCTCACCCATTTAAATAGACCACAACTACGGTTAACGTCTTGCAATTGCCAACAATCATCACCACAATTCAGACAAAGCACTTCACAGAAATAGATTTCAGATCGGGAAGAACGAAACAATTATAGAATTTACTCGATGCATACCTCCCATTAGGGCACCTTCGAAACTTTTCCCTGGCTTTTTTTCGCCCTGCTACCAGCTGTGAAGACGACAACCTCATCACCGTAGCCACAACGCTTACGTGATAATCCAGAAGCGGAAGACGACCTCGAGCTACCGGTCATGATGTTCATGAACTAACGAGGAAGAAGAGGGGGGAAGAAACGAGATGGGTGTTGCGGAAATGGGGGTTCTCAGTTTTATCAGGCAAGGTCAAAGTCAGTGTTTGATGTGGAATGTGTAGAGCTGGCTCAGCAAATACTTAACAATAACTTAATGTCAGGGACCAAATGCTTTGACAGAAAATTTAATAGGGATGAAAAACAAAAAAAATTCTCGGGACTAAACGCAAAAGACCATATTATAGGGACCTAAAACATATTTAAGCCTATCTATACTATTATATTTTGGAAGTTTAGTTTTCACTATTCATTGGGGGTTCTTTTTGCTATATATAGTTAACTTTACTTTGCTATATATAGTTAGCTTTTATCTATTGTTGATGGCTTTCTTATAAATATATATATATATATATATATATATATATATATGGTTCCTTATTAAAATTTAAATTCAAATTAGTGCCTATGTTGTTTTCTTTTTTTTTATTTATCACACTTTTTTTTTCATTTTTTATTATTATAATATTAAAAAATTTCTCACATTATCCATTCATATTAATTTATTTCATTACATAAGTGATTTTTTTGTGAACTACATTTACCCTTGACGGGAAGTAGTCCTGCTCCAGTCATTTTCCTTTTTCCTTTTCTTTTTGTTTCTTATCACAATTTTATTTTGTTATTTTATTAAAATATTTTCTCTCGATATAATTTAAATTTATAATTATATTTATGATGTATTTTTAAAATTTTCTATGAATATATTTTTGAATTAGAATTATAAAATTCATAATTATGTTATTTTCTTCTACTTCAATAAAATTGTTATTTTATATTTTGATTTATTATATATTTAGTATGTTTTGTTTTCACCACTGGGGGTCTATTTGCTATGTATAGTTAGCTTTACTTTGCTATATATAGTTAGCTTTATCTATTGTTGATAGATTTCTTATAAATGTGTGTGTGTGTGTGTGAGACACCCTTCTACCTCAATCTCTTATACAATCATCAGTTTGAAAATATAAGGAAAAGTCATAGTCCACATCAAGTAAAAAGGTTCCCATCTCTCACTTTAAAATTCCATTTAATCCAAAGACAACTCGATTTAAATAGAAAGTAAAGTCAACGGTTTTCAAAAGCTAAAACATCAAAATATCAACATCTTAAAATCTCACTTGGCCATATAAGGCACTTAAAACAGTTTTCCCTCAATCTCTACTCAATAACATGAATAAAAGTAAACTCCTAATTAAGCCCTGAATGTTCCACAAGTATCAGAGTGAGGACCCCGCCATTTCCAATAATCGGCACATTGAGTGCATCTTCATCACCGATAAAATAACCACAGAGAGTACGGTGAGGAAAAGAACACCAACTCATACATGCCAATGCAGAAGGCTACCCTATCCCCACCCAACAACATAATCATCATCATCAAGTTCACCACATAATCATCATCATTCATATCAACTCACACTCTTATTATTCAACATATAACTCATCACAAATATATAATTCACACTTCTCAAATCATCAAGACACACTCTTACACTTTTCACATTAATATAAATTCAAATACACAATAACTCTTCCTAAGGATCATGATTTGGAACTCCGCACAATGGGCGCACCTCATCAATCTTCTTAGTTGTTACCAATGATGGCCCTACCATTAACGCTCACTCTGGCCGATAGGTTGCACAGTTATACGCCCCACTCTAGGCCCGTGCAAAGACATTCTCCCCCCATCATCATCACCCCCACTCTAGGGCTAGATGACTCGCACTATAAACACACTCTCTCTAGAGTAAATGCATCGAATGTCCCCATCATGGTCGTCACCCACTCTAGGGCATATGCACGCACTCTTCACACATTACACATCAATTTCTCATAAATATAAATTCACATTCCAACACAATCATAAAATGTCATGTATGCTCACTCTATGCTCATGCACACAAAAACTCATCCTAAGGGTCATGATTCGGAACTCCGCACAATGGGCGCACCTCGTCATCCTCTTAGTTGTTACCAATGATGGCCCTACCGTTAACGCCCTCACTGGCTGATAGGTTGCACCCCCTCTATGGACCCGTGCAAAGACATCCGACCCTAGGTTGCACCCCATCTATGGGCCCGTGCATCGAATGTCCCATCATGGTCGTCACCCCCACTCTAGGGCATATGCTAGCCACGTCTGGCTTATGCATCACACACATCTCATATCTCAATGTTATGCTCAATGCAATCATCATCATACATCATATTTCTCACACAATCTCTATGCACAATGCATCATCATCAATTTACATATATCTCATACAATCCCTATACTCAAGACATCATTATCATTTCACATATATCTCATACAATCTCTATATTCAAGACATCATCATCATTCACATATATCTCATACAATCTCTATACTCTATCACTTTACATCACATCACAATATTATAAACATAGAACGTCACATAAGATACTTACGCCACCATACTCATTGCCACAATCAATACACTTTATACATCCAATTTATCTATCAATTCCACAAATAATTCACATAATTATCAACAAATAATTAAAGAATCACAACACCACTTAAACAACACTCTCATACTCATTTTTGGCCTAGTAATCGATTACCATACAGCTGTAATCGATTACCAGAGACCGTTACTCAATTTTGGAGTCTTCAAGTTTTAAGCTTAATGACCTTGGTGCACTAATTTGAAAAATATCTAGAGTTTCAGGTGTCCAATTAAGATAATTCCACTTCTATTAGAATGTTAAGATCCGGGGCTTCAGTTTGATATGCTATATGATAGTATTCCGAGCTCATTTGCACCCTTAACAGACACATTCTTTTCCAGGCGAGGAAAGTTGTCAAGGCCTGGTAATCGATTACCCACACAGTTGTAATCCATTAATGTGACACCCTTCTACCCCATACTCTTATATGTTTAATAAATTGTAGTTTGGAAAACGGTAAAGTCCCACGATAGGTAAAAAGGTTCACAACACTCTTATTAAATCTCATGGTTCGAAAACGACTTTATTAAAAGGAATTAAACTCCGAAGAAAATTCAAACATAACTGCAGCGGAATCCTCAAAATATAAAGACAACTAATAGCCTACTGCCATACAAGGCATCCAAAGGTTCATATAAATACTCCTAATCTAGAAACATAATAAAACTCCCAAAATACACCCTGATGTCACATCTATCAGAGCCCATCCCTTTAATCATAATCGACACCAGTCGTGTCCTCATCAACACCTGTAAAAATATATCCACAGAATTACGGTGAGGAAAAGGAGTACTACTTATACATACACATAGAGAATAACCCATCCTCACCCACAACATCAATACATCATGCCATCAATACATCAATCACCAATAAATAATATTCATCTAAAACTCAACATATAGTTAATCATCTATATCCACGTGTATATTCCCTACCATCATTCCTATTTATAACACATAATATATCTATCACACATTCACCAAGCTCATCATCATAACATCCTTCATATATCATCATACTCATTACCATCATAACATCATTCATATATCATCATACTCATTATCATATAACATCATTTATATATCATCATGCTCATTATCATCATAACATCATTTATATATCATCATGCTCATTATCATCATACATCAATTACTCCTCTCATCGTCTACCCAAAGCTCATGACTTGGAACTCCACACAATGGGCACACCTCGTCAATCACTCTAGTTAGTACCAAGATAGTCTATCGGTGTTACCACACACTATCCGATAGGTTGTACCCTTCTATGGGCCCGCACAACAACATTCGACCCTAGGTTTGTACCCCCTCTATGGGCCCGTACAATCACTCCTAGGTTGCACCCCCTCTATGGGCCCGTGCATCGAACGCCCCATCTTGATCCCCTGAGTTTTACCCCCTCTATGGGTTCACACAACTCAGTTCACCTCCCGAATTGTACCCCCTCTATGGGCCCGCACAATTCAGGTCTCATCACACATGCTCAAGGCATCTCTTCTAAGTTGTACCCCCTCTATGGGCCCGCACAACTTAGGTAACATCATCATCAAAAGGTGATATACACCATCATCAATATCATCAACATCATCATCAAAAAGGTGATATACACCATCATCATTATCATCAACATCATCATGCATCATCATGCTCATCAATAAACACCATCATCATTAAGTGATATACACTCATCATCATCATCATGCATCAATACACTCATCATTAACATCATCCATAATAAGGTGATATACACTCATCATCATCATCATGCATCAATACACTCATCATTAAACATCATCATAATAAGGTGATATACACCGACATCATTATCATCATCATACTCATCATCAAATATCATCACTATACATCGTCATATTCATCATCAATTATCGTCATTATACATCATCATAATCATCGCAAACATCATTAATCATCAACATCATACTCATTACAAAGCACCATCAAACAACATCAATCATCATCAAACACTCAGGATCTCAAAATCCACTCTGGTAATCGATTACCAACCTCTAATAATCGATTACCTACAAACAAGGTCTCTGGTAATCGATTACAGCACCCATGTAATCGATTACCCACAGACAAACTCTCTGGCAATCGATTACAGCACCCCTGTAATCGATTACTCACAGACAAACTCTCTGGTAATCGATTACAGCACCCCTATGATTACCAGCAAGCAAATGGTGCTTCTTGGTTGCCCAGAACACTCTGATAATCGATTACCACACCTGGTAATCGATTACCCGCGACACAGATCGCAGATTTCACGATTTCAAACCTTTCTAAATTCATCCAATCAATCCCTAATCAATCATTTTCGTCTAAACATCATACATAATCATTATACACATCCAATCCTCATTAAATCGACAATCTATGACAGATTATACCATCAATTCATCAAAACCCCCAATTTCTCAATCCCTAATCACCCCTTTTCCATTATCCTCATTATCATCTTTATTCTCATTCAATAATTCATCAATAAACATACAATCAACCATAAATCGACAGATTATACCATCATTCTCAGTTATACATTCAACAATACAAATTTATACTCTTAGGTTACTACCCAAACATCCCTACATGCATATACAGGCAATACCCTCTCCCCCACCGTACCTTAAGCGAAGCTTTGATCACAGCAAGGAAGTCCTTTCTTGGATTCTTGGCTTTCAATCTACAGCAGCTCTCTCTTGAGACTCCGTTTCTCCCCTCCTTAGCGTTTCGCTTACTGACGAATGATACGAATAAGGATTAGGGTGCTCTGTTAACCCCTCCTTACTAAATGTCTAATTGGGCTTGGGCCCACTCTCACCCCCTTATTTCTATTTTCAATTAAATCTTAGTTTTACAAAATAAAACTAATAATAATAATAATACTCCTATTATTTATTTTCTCATTAATTAATTATCTCCTTAATTAATCTATTTAATTTAATTAATATTATCCTAATAAAATTTAGGATGTTACATTACCAGCAACTCAAGTCTCTGGTAATCGATTACAGGCCCCTTGTAATCGATTACCAGCAATCCAAACTCACCAACGCTGCCCAGAAAACCCTGTAATCGATTACAGACTGCTGTAATCGATTACCGGCGACTCGAGAACGATCTTCTTGCGATTTTTTACCCCTTTTAAACCCTTCTCTTCAACCCTTACTCAATTCTTAATATTCATAACTCAATCCCACATGTTTTTACCGAACAAAATAAGTGAAATCATGAATCTTTCCTACAGTTTATCACATCTATTCAATTATGGTTCCTCATCGCTAAACCCTTATTTAACCCCCTTTACGCTATTCTCGCTACCAACACCCAATTCATCAAGATCATCACATGCATACATCAAATCAAACACATTCCAAGCACATTCACAGATAAGTTCTCAATTTTAGAATTCTTAGAGGGTCTTATGGTTGCCCTCACTACCCAAGCACCCCAACATACACATATAAGCAACACCCTTTCCCCTGTACCATAGGAATGACGATCGAACACGAAAGACAGAACTCCCTTGATGATCTACTCTGCGGCACCATCTCCTTGTGGAGTCGCTTCTCTCCTCCCCTAGGGTTTGGTTATCTGACGTTTGAAAACTAATGGGGTGAAATAGACACCCTTCCCCTATTTAAACATCTAATTGGGCTGGGCCTACTGCAGCCCACCCATCTCCTTTTTAATTAATTAAAATGATTTCTGACTAATAATAATTAAAGATAATAATAATAATACTATTATTTCTTCCTTTTATTTTATTTGTCCTAGAAATTTTAGGATGTTACAATATATATATATATATGGTTCCTTATTTAAAATTTAAATTCAAATTAGTGCCTATATTGTTTTTTTTTATTTTTTTTTCACACCTTTTTTTTTATTTTTCTATTATTATAATATTAATAAATTTCTCACATTATCCATTCATATTAATTTATTTCATTACATAATTGTTTTTTTTTAACTACATTTAACCCCAGTCATTTTTTTTTATTTTTTTTGTTTCTTATCACAATTTCATTTTTTTATTATTTTATTAAAATATTTTCTCTCAATATAATTTAAATTTGTAATTATATTTATGATGGATTTGTTAAAATTTTCTATGAATATATTTTTTAATTAGAATTATAAAATTCATAATTATGTTGTTTTCTTCTACTTCAATAAAATTATTATTTTATATTTTGATTTATTATGTATTTAGTATATAGTACGTTTAAATGCTAAATCAATTTTTTAATTATATGTTTAAAGTGATTTTTTTTATAAACCGTAGGTACCCTCCACGGGAATTAGCCCTACTCCTGTCGTGAATATTATAGAGTTGTGGGAGTGCTTTAACTAAACGTGAGATTATAGAGTTTGCTGAGTGAATTCTTACATTAGGTGATGGTGATTTAGACATTTATGGTGATGGTGATCACTAATATTGAATTACCGAAGGATTTACGGATGGATTCTACAGGTAATACAATTGGAGATATAGTTTCATTTGCATACCATAAATTGCTTTCAATTTTTGGAAACATTGTATTTGAGATAGGATAAGCAATTCTTGTTCCTACATTTGATGTTCATTCAATATAATGAATATGTCATGACATTATTTCCTAGAGAAGAGAGGGTTGTATTTGAGTTCTGACACTATATGGAAGGTAGATGGGGAGATTGGTATTGAAGCTGATTGATTGACAACTGAGTTCTTAAATTATATTAGGTGTTTTGCACTTCCTTATCATAAGTTGATGTTAAAGAATGAGTGTCTGTCATGCTAAAGAGTGATGTTGATATATCTGGTGGACTTTGTAATGGAACCAGATTAATAAAAGTGAAGGTCAGACATTGTCCCATGTTGGTGTGTATTTACCAAAACCAGTTTTCTTGCATGGTCGATTATATGTTGTTGTATCTATGGTTAAGTTCAACAAGACTTATGATTCTTATATGTAATGACAATTTTAGTGTTGTAATGTGACGAAAAATATGATGTACAAGGAGACATTGCAAAAAATATAAATGAAACAAAATTATATTCCATTTCTAGTTATTAATATTGCTATTTGATTTTTCAAATCCATTTTTTTTTAATTTTTATATTCTTTATACACAAAGAAATATAGAATTAAATATTAAAAAAGAATAAATCGTTATTATTTTTTAATTACACATATTTAATAAATTATGTATATTATATTATTTAATATTAATGTTAATAATCTATTGGAATAATAATATCCGTGCGAATGAACACTTAATTTGTAATATAATGTCATCAAAATATTGTTATTGTAATGAAGCAAATGATTGAGGTCCTATCCTCCATCGTGGAGAATATACCGGGAACCCAAGCTGCCTGGAAGTCAATACCAACTGAATCCGGTGAATATTCACACAGTACCCAATCAAATCATTCTTACACGAAAGGCTGGAATTATTAATTAATTAAGAAACCAATGACCGGATATGCCTTATGATATACTATACGTACTCTCTGTATTAAAAATGCTAATCTTAAGGAAAATAATTTTAATAAACATGCTACGTACGAAAATAGGTAGGTGACGCTTTTTCCTTGTAACATTTTCTCAAAACGCACCCTGATTTGTTAAAGGATCAATTTCATTGATATGAGACTTAATTACCTCATCCCAACATATTAATATTATTGATTAATTAATAAATGATTAGTTCAAATGATATATGCTTAAATCTTATATGCTTAAATCTTATGTATGAAGAAGACTCTAGAGTTATCCCACCAATATGATATTTTTGGTGCAAGAACACATGTATCCTCCACCAGAGGCAATTCCTGTTGAGTCGGGTATGACCTCTATGGGTGGCAAAACTCTCCCTCCGAGTATTTAACAAAGCTGCATTCCTAGGGCTCGAACTCGAGACCACTGGTTAAGCTGGAACAGCTCCTTACCAACTGATCCACGTGCTCGGTGGTCCACCAACATGATATGGATGTACTTTTGGATTTTGGACTCACGCATAAGGTGAAGAATTCACATGAAAAAAAAGATGAATTTCATGGTTAATTATCAACATTATCATGTCTTCTCGTTGAAAAAATACCTTATATATAGCCCGTTCCCAATTTGTGTATATTAGGTCTAACTTTCTAGATTTATTCATTAAATAAGATAATCATGCGCCGTGTAACGTGTGATCTATGTGGAGTGGGACATTATGAATGTGGAGTGATGCAATTTTTTACTATTATTATTATGGTTAAATATGTGTTTAGTCCCTGAAATTTGACCTGAATTTGGTTTTAGTCCCTAAACTTTAAAACTGTTGGTTTGAGTCCCTCATGTTTTGAAATCACGTAACTTTAGTCACTCCCTTTAACACAGTTAACTTGATGCTGACGTGACAAACAAATTTCCGTGTCAGTGTTGTCTAGTAACTTTCAATGACCATGACGTGACAATTGAATTACAACTCATCTCATTCAGTCAGTTTTGTGGCATTCCCTATTCATGAAAAATGTGAAATTAAATTAATAAAACCCTAAATAAAATCTGATTGGATGAGTTGAGGTGTAATTCAATTGTCACAACACGATCACTGTAACTAGCTGGACAATATGACACTTGTCACGTCAATGTCAAAGTTAATGGTGTTAAGGAGAGAGACTTGAGTTATGTGATTTCAAAACATGAGGAACTAAAGTTACGTGATTTTAAAACATGAGGGACCCAAACCAATGGTTTTAAAGTTTAGGGACTAAAACCAAATTCGAGTCAAACTTGAGGGACTGAAAACATATTTAACCCTTATTATTATTATTATTATTATTATTATTATTATTATTATTATTATTATTATTATTATTATTATTATTATTATTAGAAAGGATCAAATTGCAATTATAAGTCATGATACATTTACATTTTTATAACTTCTTTACAGGTTATAAATTTTGTCAATTCAATTATTGTACTAAAGGTTTTTAAGTATGAGTTTTATATATATATATATATATATACACACACTGTCAGTGTAACAAATTTCTACACATACATACAATGATATGTTGCCATATCATTTATTAAATTTAATAACACATGAGATGTTACATTTATTAAATGATGTGACGGCACACCATTGGATGTTTGTGTAAAATTTCTTTACAATGACAATATATTAATTAAATCCTTTAAGTTTATATCAAGTTTATAAACTTAAAAATTAATAGACAATATTGTTATTGGATTATGAATTTTTTTTCTTATTACTCATGTATGAAAAATGCTAATCTTAAGGAAAAATATTTTTATAAACATGTACAGAAACCTGTGGCACTTTTTCTTGTAATAATTTTTTTTTTTCAAAACGGACAGTAGTACTGATTTTTTTCAAAGGATGAATTTATTTGGTTATCAACGTTTCATATGTTTAAGAAAACTTTGTTGAGATAATCATGCGGTGGGTAACGTGTGATCTATGTGGAGAGATTATTAGTGATTATTTTTTTCCCTCCGTTTATTATAATTATTATTTTTAAAAAACATGATCGAATTATTAGTCATATATGACACATTGACATTTTTAATAACTTTTCACAAATTATAAATTTTGTCAATTCAATTATTGTACTAAAGGTTCTAAGTATATCAAGTTTATAAACTTAAAAATAGACAGACACTTCATAAGTTCATATCATTATTGAATTACATAAATACAAACGTGCAAATATTATATGAAATTTGATATACACAACTATTAAAATAATGATTTAATGATTACATCAGTTAATTTCACATTATTGTTATTAATTTGATAATATAAGTGTTTAATATATTTAATTATTTATATCATTATTATCTCTATTTTTGTTTTGATAAGCAATCATTATTATCTCTATTACAATAGATTCGAGTTAAAAAAATCAATACCTCTTAATATAAGATAATACTGCCTACAATAAATCCATAATGGGTTAAATTTAATCCTTCCCCCTAGACTCCATCATGAAGATCGAGTTTTATATATGGCATTAAGTTATAGCTTGTTTTTATTTTTATTTTAGTTGATTCATTTAATTTTTTTTATTTAAATTAAAAACCACCCATTTACTATAATTTATTATTACTTGTACAATAAAATTTAGACTAAATGCAAAGTGAATTTAATTTTAGGATTTTTCTTATAATAATTATAATTATTGTTATGCTATATTGACCCTGACAAGTTGGCAACTACCGCTTCTTTTTTGCTGGAATTGAAATATATTAAAATCCATTTTATTGATATGAATTAACTATAATTAAATTTTTTTTTGGAAACATCTATAATTAAATTTAAATTAATAAACAGGTTAGTAAACGATTAAAAATATTTTCCATTATATTTTATTTATAAAATGCATACATAATACATATGATATGTTTGGTAGAGGAGATTCCATTAAAAGAAAAATAAACAAAATGTGCATGATGTACATACACTATGAGGATGTCTAGATACAATTTAGATCTATCTCTAATTAAGATCCACAGTGCATATGAGCTTTCTTGTAATATGAACATTTTGAATCCACATCTTCATCCGTCTTTTTCATATTTCAACCACTAGTGATTAATTCAAACATAATGCATTTTCAGATGTCAACTACTAATTATTAATTCACACACATCAAAATAATGCATTCATTTTAAAGATGGACCTAGATATATGACAAAAAATGTTTATATTTGTAGGCATTCATCTTGTCTCATCTTGATTTTGATGAGATAAAATAAATCCAATATGCAATCATTTCGGCGGCCTATTTGGGTCAAGTTCTTCCGTATGTATATTGGGCCAAAGTTTCTCTCACCTTCAAGGCAATTTTATGACTACATATTTGTTAGGATATTTGACCAAAAAAATATTATTGTTAGGATAATTTTGAAAATAAATAATTACTTTTTTAAAAAATGAAATTATTTATTTAAATAAATTTATTCACACTAATATAATAGAGCCCAATCAAGTAAAGTGATATATTTTTTAATTTTTTTGACGTCAGCATACTTATTTATATATACTCACTAAAGAACAAAACTCTAGCTACATTCAACCAAATATAAAAAGAGAGATTGAGAAAATAAGAAGAATATGTAATATCAATATAGCATAACTTGAAGAAAAAAAGTCACAAAAAGTAATTGACGAGACAAATCAATGTTAAAAATGGATAAAATCAATTATTAATAATTATTATTTATGAGAAGAGAGAATTGTGATAAAATGAGGTTTTTTTTAAGGAAAAAAAACTCAGGTACTCTTAATAATTAATGTTACTTACTAAATAATTATTAGCTAATTTTTATTTTTTTTAAAATATTAATAGTAAATAAAATATTTTTTAGGGGTCTTAAATAAAAATATTTTTTGAATATAAAGCGGGGGGCTTTACCCACCTTAGAGTTGGGTTAGCCTGATTGGGGCCGAGATTGAGTTTACCACTAAATACTTGCTTTGAACTTAACCTCGACTAGTATCTGTTTGGGTAAACATTGCAATAGTGTGAAACTTAATTTCGTGAAATTCATTTCAAATCAATTCAATTTAACATGTTCCATAATTTATGCATTATTCATTTTTAGTCATTATTAAAATCAATTCTATATCTAACTGTAAATTAAACAGATTCTTATTAATTCAATAATAATTTACTTATTAATTCATATTAACAATATGATTTTATTATTGATTTTTATTTTATTAATGTATTTAATATTTATTTTTATATATTATTTGAGTTAAAATGTGTTACATGGATGAAAGGAAAAAAAAGGGTACGAACTCACCCTAACAAATTAGGCAAAAGAAAAGGAAACTAGAAGGGTGATAGGTTTTCCACTCTAATAGTCATTTTCCATCCTTGACAAGAATAGAAACAAGCCCAAGGGGAAGGTGAAACTCGCCTCTTCTCATGTCTATTTAATTGTAAGTTTAGTAATAAAATGATCACTTTTTTCTTTTTGTTTTTTATATACTTTTCAATCTAACTAACTATTTTTTAATGATTTATACAATGGCTTTCAAGTTTTTCTGTACTGTTCTTTACATTCAATCAATATAGATTTAAATTAAATTCCGTCAGAAAAAAATGTAAATTTGAATTAAATAATAATACCCCTCATGAATAAATAAAAATGATTAATTTTTCTCATGTGTGAATTTATCTCATGTAATGTATATAATTAGTATTGAAAGTAATTCTCAATTTTAACTTATTAATTAGCTTGATAAAAAAAATAATGTTGTTAATTGCTCGAAAAATCGAGAGTATTTCATTCGAGAGCAAATTTAATAAGGGACATGTTGGAAAAAAAAATTAAATATTGTTTTCGCGGTCCACTATATTCTTATTTATTTTATGGCAGCCTATGAACCATAATAGTTCCCGCTAATGAGCACAACTAGTTAAAGAATATATATATATATATATATATTAGGTTTTTATTGAAAATCATATTATTTGATTGTATTTATATTATTAAAAATACTACAAAGTTCAATAAAAAAATTTTAATTTTAATTTTTTAACCAATGACTTTGAGACACTCATTAGCATTCTAATAATAATTATTATTATTATTATTATTATTTTTTCGTAGTAGCACCAATAAAGTTCATGTTATTTGTTATTTTGTATTATTAACATTTAAGGGTGGAAAAACTTTGTTGGGAAAGACAAAACTCACTTTGATGATCTCTACGCCTGGCAATGGATTTAGTCTATGGCTATCTGCGAGGATACCCTTGGTTCACACAAAATTAAAAAATTAAGGGAGAAACTTAAAACGATTTAATAGATATGCATGATTAATGTAGAAAAATTTTACATTTATCATCATTTACACAATATGATACTTCATTCATGTGTTATTAAAACAAGCAAACAATACCCACTAGGGTTAGCCTAGTGGTTGGGGTTTGGGTAGTTTAACATGAGGTTCTAGGTTTAAACCTCATTGCTTTCTTTGTACACCGAAAAAAAAAAACAAACAATGTGATATATATCAATGAATGATATAAAATATTTTACACTACCCATACATATTCATTAAACTCAACTTTAAATATTTTTTTTTGGTTTAACCACAGGTATCCTCCACGGGAGGTCATCCTGTTCGAGCCGGGAACATCCACATCATGGTGGGGCTAGCTCTCCCAGCGGGGATTTTTTCCATCCACAAGACTCAAATCCGAGACCTTGCTTAAGGGGAAACAAGCATGTACCACTTGAACCAACCCCCATTGGTAACTCAACTTTAAATATGAAATTTTCATAAAACAATTTGATTTTTGTAATAATTAATTATTAATAGATTAAATATATCATAGAATCGCACCTGAATAATAAATGAAGAACTCGTTTAAATTTTTACCTAAATAGAACTTGTGTTGTATACTCTTTTATGAAAATAATTTTTTTTCTATTTTTTATGAGTTAACTTGTATGAATTATTAGTGTATAAAGGTTTTCCACTATTATGTTATCAAATTATATATTATCAAATTATTTAATAAGTATGTCATCTGATGTATTATTATACTCAATATTATGACCGAAAAAAATTAAAATTAGGTATTTTAAATTAATAAAAAGTATTTTACTATATCATTACAAGTTTATTTAATTTATTTGGGCTTTTTAAGATATAAAGTCACTTATTAATAGATTAATATTTTAAAGATTTAATTAATATCTTATAATTAATATGATCATAGGCTTAGATTTAGGAAAAATATTAATATTGATTATTAAAGTTTTTATAAATTTTTGAAAAATAATTTTCAGTTTCTTCTTCTAATCAACATTATGTGGATAGAAAATATCACAATAGGATAAGGGGCCTATTTTTATAAGAAAAATATATAACTTAATTACTTTTAATAAGCTAACAGTATTGGTGCCCAAATTACCAATGAACTTTTTAATTTTTATTTTTAAAATAATACTATTTATTAATAAATAAAAGAAATTGGCAGGGTATAAAGCAATGACCGGCCGAGATAATACAACGTACCAAAAATTAATTAACATGTAACATGGGAATGCTAGCTCCATTTTCCCCCATTGGTTTTGTGTAAATGCAAAGAGAAAAATATTATTAATAACAAACTCTCTTATCTCTATAATATTATTATTTTAAATGTGCCATTATTGTTGGATGAAATTTATGGGTTTTACTAAATAATTAATTAAAGAGTGGTTCCGCTACCCTTTGATTCAAGTGGTATTTTCCTTAAGTCTCAAGTTTGATTATTATGTATGAAAAAATATTCAGGAGAGCTAGTCCCACCTGGGGGTGAGAATAGGTCAGGCCGCTCGTCAGAGGTCTACAGCTCGGTCTACATCAGGCTCAGGCCAATTTATTAAATAGATCAGGTCAAGGCTTTTTCAAAAGCCTATATAGCAAAAAAGGTCAGGCTTCAGGCCATCGAAAAAGTCTTATGAGTCTATCAGGCCGACCTATTTAACTAAGTATAAATAAAATACTAGTATTTTTTATAGTACTATTATTATATTACCTTATAATTATATACTTATTAGTCTGCGTAAACATATAAGTATGTTGTCTTACCTAAAATACTTGGGCTTATAAATCTATTGAAATATATGCTTATGAATTCAAGTACTTACTATAAAACAGGCTTTTAAGCAGGCTTTCAGGCCATGCCAAGCTTTAAATAGGTCAGGCTCATACCATAAAATAAAGCTTATATCAGGTAAACAGACCATACTCAGGCCATATGGATTTAAGGTGCAGGCCAGACTCAGGTCTTGAAAAGTCTAGCTCGGTTCAGCCTATTCCTATCCCTAGCTCCACCACATGAGTGAATGTTCCCGACTTAAAAAAGATTATCTCTCGTCAATGATACTTATGGTTTATAAAAAAACAGTGACTCCAATAAATAAGAATAGGATTACATAATAAATCGGGTTAAATTTTTTAATATCTAAAAATATAATGAAATTTGGAAATTTGGAAACAAGCATGACATGTATCCTGAAATAACTATACTAAATAAAGGGAAGAAGGGGGAGGGGGATCCGAAAATTGGGTGAGGATCTCATTATCGAATATTCAGCACAATCACATTAGCATCTTTTTGGTTGATCTGTTACACAATGACAATATACTTGGGTCCACTATATATGTCCCACAATTCAAAATATTGAAATACCAATAATGTTCCAAATAATTCGTGATGGATTTAATCAATGTTAATTTATTGCTTGATAAGAGTGTTGACATATCTCGCTCTACATATGTGTGTATATGTACGATATTCATGTGGTGCATAGTAATGTTATTATATAATCAATCATTCATGATTCATGGGGATTTTGAATAAATTATAAAATCATATGCGCAAAGGATTGGTTGTTAAGCAATAGCTTTATTAGGATCTAACAGTCATATTATTTTGATTTCTTTCAACTTTAGAAAAGTGCAGTAGAAAATGTGATAGTGATATATTTTTATCCACGCTGTCCTGTAGGCCGGGCATTATTTATCACAATGCTGGATACTTCATGAAAGACTGTAAATATCAGGAATCTCTAGGAATATCCCTGTCGTCATGAGTTGCATTTGAAAAATTTAAGGTTTAAACTTTAAAGGATGCAACAAAAAGCATGATAATATGATTGGGTGAATAAAGGAGGCCGCCAAACTTGACTGTTGCTCGATCTCCTTAATCAGTTTAGGAACTTCAACATACAAAATAATTATGAATTTGATCTACAGGAATCCATAGTTATTTTTTATAACTAAATGAGTGAGAATTATTATAGCCAAAGAAATGAGCTATGGTTTTTAATAACTTAGCGATAGTATTAGTGATTTGATAGTTGTTCCATTTGTCTATGACTATATGCTAGTGCACTATGGTATACCTTTGACAAAGTCATTTTTTAGAGGAATCAATGTTAGTTAATCTAATCTAAGTTAATTTATTTTTTAAATAAGTTAAGTCAAAACCTTTTGAAAAATTATTTAATTAAAAAGGTTAGATTTTAGGTTAGGCCTTTAAGGTTATTGGAAAAATTAAATATAAATATATTATTATTGTTGTTACTATTATTATTATATTGAATTTTTAATGCATTATATTGAAATTATATATTATATATTTGTTAATTCATTCAAAGATTTAGAACCTATTAATCTACATAAAGAGCTTATCTATTAGTTTATTTAGAGATATACTTTCAACATATTAAAGGTTTTACTATAAAGTAAATCTTTAATAGACTTTCAAGCCAACGTTATATTATTAGAAATATTAAAGTTAAGTCAAGTTTTTTTTTAATATATATAATGGGTAAATCGAATGTTTAGAAAATATGTTAGACTTATTTAGAAGAAAGATTGATCTGGCTTCACTCAATTTTACCCTTATTAAAGATCTTATATATGCTTATTGAACCATTATATTAGGTTTAGATTCAAAATAATAACTTTATATATATATAGCTAATGAAAATTGAAGCAAATAATGAAGCCATCAATCTTTAAAAAAATGTCTAATATAGTTAAAAAAAAATACTATATTATTTTTGTTCATCCATCCATTTAGATATAAAATACATAAGTTAAGAAATGTAATTAATGTTAATGTTTTTATGGAAATTATTTTTAAACTATTCTTCATACACAGTGACGGATCCAGAAATTTAAATTGTGGGGGAAACACACAAATATATATATATATAAATTTTTATTACTAACAATACCCATTGTCTTCACATGATGTTTTAAATTGTTTCTCTAATGTAATATGTGATAATTAAGTAATATTTATATTCCTCTAATTTTTCATTGAATAAAAAATTAAGTGGTAACAAAAATATTTCTATGGAATAATGAAACTATATATACATGTGTGTACAAAAATCCTTGTGGGGGCAACTGCCCCCACAACTCCCTTAGTAGATCCGTCCCGGTTCGTACACCTTTATCTATTTTACATTATATCTCCTGAATAGTGAAATATCTACTACTAAATAAGAATTGGTATAATTGAAAAAATATAAGTAATATTATCTTGAAATTGTAAATAGATAAATAAATAAAAATAAAACATTTGAATTAAAGTATTCACAATATATTGACATATCATTATGTATTATTTATTTATTTTTTTGTTTACATGGAATGCAATTATGGTTGAATCTAAGAACTCATACTAAACTGGTAAACTACTCAAACCCTCCACCATTAGGCCAACCCTAGTGGGTATTATTTATTATTTACTAATAGCTTATGTTTTATATTCATTTTTTAATAATTAAAATAAAGGGTTAAATATACTTTTGGTCCATCAAAATATGATGAAATTTGGTTTTGGTCCCTCATTTATTTTTTTCATTGATTTTGGTTCTAGCTCAATTTTTTAAAATCACAGGCTTTTAGTCCTTCTTATTAATTGTACTTTGTTAATTCATGACTTTCGCAGCTGGATTGTGACTTTTGCCGGATAAAAATTCATAAGAAATTTCTTGCGAGTTTTTTCTCTAGAAAATTCATGGAGGACCAAAACCAATGAAAAAATAAACGAGGGATCAAAATTCAAATTTTATTACATTTCGAGGGACTAAAAACATATTTAACATTAAAATAAATTAAAAGTCATAAATAATTATTTATTAAAATATTAATTGGTAGACATTGTAAAACTTGTTTACCCGGCAAATCAATTAAATTAAATTCTTTGAATAAAATAATACCCTGTTGAATCATGGATGAAATGGAAAAATTGACAATATAATAAATAAATCATGAATGACAGCTATCCATCCAACCATGTAACGTGGGAGGGAGAGGGGTTGCAAAATGACACAAGGGAGAAGGAAAAAAACAAAGCTAGCAAATTCACAAATCCACACTATAAATTGCGGATCCCAATGTTTGTATGACCAACAAGGAGGAGCCAAAAAGAATAGAAAGTTAGAAACATAGTACACAGAAGATGCCAGGCCCAATGAAACCTCAGATTGTGCTATTTGGCTCCTCCATTGTTCAGATGAGTTTCGATAATGGTGGTTGGGGTGCTATTCTAGCTAATTTGTATGCTAGAAAGGTACTTCCCTTCCTACTCTATCATTGTATTTGTATGGTTATTTTAATTTAATTGAAAAGGTTCAGTTATATTTGTATGTTAGATTCAATATAGTGACACTTATTTAACAATTGACATAACTGTGAAAAAGGTTCAGTTACTATAATGAATTAATGATGTGATGCTTTCTTGTTTTATTCATCGCTTTTTATATTATTATTATTAAAAACATGATCAAATATGACAATCTTAATTTAGTGATTTTTTTGTGTACAAAAAGTAATAAAATTTGAACTAGAACCTCATATTAAACTACCTAAATTCACGACCTGGCCGAGCTAATGGGTCTTAATTTAGTGATTTAAGAAACTGATAGAAACTTGGCTGCAAATGAAAAGGAGTATGACAATCTGATGGCTTTTTCTTCTTCTAGCACTTTTGACCAGAAATTCCTGAATATGCAGTGAATTATTTAGATTTACGTAAACTATTTTTGTAATTATTTATGGTGAATTAACTTAATGTATAATGTTGACATAGGCTGACATCATCTTGAGAGGGTACTCAGGTTGGAATTCAAGGCGTGCTTGGAGGTTTTGGATGAGGTTTTCCCAAAGGTAAAGACAGATCAGCAAACGTCATGCTAAATGCCATTCCAATATTGTTTCCCCTTTGAATATTTTCTCACCTGGTCATAAGTATTAAAAATATATTGCACAATTATGTGATTAGTAATTAGTTCTGTTTTGGTGAATGTCCCTTTTACTCTGTCTTGTTATTTATTTTAACTCATGATCAGGATGCTCTAGTGCAACCATCATTGGTGATTGTCTACTTTGGTGGAAATGATTCAATTGACCCTCATCCATCTGGCCTTGGTCCTCATGTACCCCTCCAAGAATACCTTGAAAACATGAGGAAGATTGCTAACCATCTCAAGGTATATAAATAATTACTCTGCTTCAACACCAAACTTTGTTTGTTTTGTCCTCTGCCAATAAGCCTTAGAACTTTCTTCAAATTAGCATGCACAAAATGTTATTTGTTTCTGCAAAGTTTGACACAAATCATAATGCTTTCCAGAGCCTCTCGGATCATATTCGCCTTATATTCCTCACCTCTCCTCCAATCAATGAAGAACAAATGCACAAAAAACTCAGGTTCATACAATTATATTTACTATGCTAGAACAGCTAGTTTCTTTCATAATTATTTCTCTGAATTCTGATGAACTTATGTCTGCTGGATTGAATACAGTGCAACACAGTCAGGAAGAACAAATGAGTCATGTGGAATATATGCAGATGCATTGATGGAACTGTGTGAGGAGATGAATATAAAAGCCATTAATCTCTGGTCTGCAATTCAGAAAAGGGAAGACTGGTTAGATGTTAGCTTCACGTAAGTGTGTGTATATATATGTATGCTCTCATATATGATATGTTAATTAGTCCCTGAATTGAAAAAAATTAAAATAAAAATTATGCCATTTAATTAGTCCTTCAATTCATGATTTGGTTAATAATTAATTGCATATATAGGGATGGGATTCATCTGTCAGCAGAAGGCAGCAAGGTGGTTGTGAAGGAAATATTAAGGGTTCTGAGAGAAGCAGAATGGAAGACAAGTCTGCATTGGATGTCACTGCCAACAGAATATGCTGAAGATTCACCATATTACCCTCCAAGTCCAAATGGAACTTCCACTATTAATGTCTCCTACAGTATCCCCCGCAGGAGTCTGCAATGGGATTTATAGAACAAGTATTGTTTGCATTTACTTTTGGCCTTCTTGATGGCCACAAAGCAAATTTCACCTATAGTGAAAAATTGCTTTGGTTGTGAATGTTGTTATTTGCATTTGGTTTTTGCATGCCATGAAAGTGGCTAAATTATGTGGAGCCCTTGGGAAACAGACATAAAAGGGAAGGGCTCTGTAACTCTGTTATTATTGGGAAGGTGGTCCTTTCATGTAATTGTTGCAGTGTTTTCTGTGCTTGCACTCATTTTTCTGTTAATAATAATCAGCACAAAAAAAAAAACATCTATTAATAAATTCAAACTTGCACTCCATTTTCACTCAAAATTATTATTTTTACCTCTCTTGGTTTCACTTTCAACTTTCAATCCCTTACACATTCTACCTCTCTCTCTCTCATATTATTTTGGGTTCTCACAATACACAAAAGGGTAATTTGTCATGGTAGTTGAAAATACTGTACTGTACTTATAAATATAGATAATATATATGAGTTAAATATGTTTTTAGTCTCTGAAATATAGTTGAGATATGATTTTAGTTCTTGTAATTCAAAATCGGTGGATTTGATCTCTAAAAAAGTGAAAATACCCCTTTTTAATCTTAGGTATATGTAGTTGTTTTAAATACTCTGTAATTAAGAGAATACATGTGTACATAAATTGTAAGAGAAAAAATATTGTGAGCATTCAATTTTGATGGATAAAAAATTCATTAAATATTTTTAAATTTTAAATAACTAAAAAACAAACTTAACTTAAATTATATTTATTTTATAACCCGAGTAATAAATAATCCATTACGTTTGTCCTTTTTAATTTTGATATAAATTTAATTTAATTCAAATAAAAAAGAATTTATGTGTTCGTAACTTTTTCTCATTAATTGATTAAAAAGGAAAAAATGGTTCTTTTGTTTTCAATTTTAATAAACAATTTTTATTTTTAAGAATAGAAAATTAAAAAACATATTTGTAAACAATTTTTAAAAATAATTTTGAAAAGTATATTTTTATGCCATTTAAGGTATACAAGTAAAAAATTTGTGTAATATTACACAACTCTTTATAACTCAATATAGCAAGTATGTCCATTCAATATTTTCTAATCTTCTTGATTTAAATTCATGAATGATTTTTTTATCACATTGACCCCAAAATTCATCATGGTCATGAGATAGTATGTGAATTTTTTAAAATAAAAACGTAAATTAAATATGAGGGCGCTTCTGTGCTCATACTTCTAAAAACACCCTTACAGTATAATGAAATTTTCTTTTTAAAAATTAAATGGGAATGGGAGCTTGAGGGCACTTCCATTTTTTAAACATTAGGGTGCTTGCATGGCCGAAGTAAAAGCGCCATACATTTTATTTTTTTAAAAAAGAAATATATGTTGCTTTTTTATTAGGGTGCTTCTGATGAAGAAAACACCCTTATTATGTTTATATAATTTTTTAAACAATGAGTGATTAGGGTGGTTATTAAAAATGCACTCTCACCATATTGTTTTTAATTTAGACCTTAGGGCATTTTTATGAGGAAAACGCTCTCAATTGTCTTTTTTAAAGATAGTTGGTTAGGGGGTGTTTCTGATGTGGAAGCGCCTTCACCATATTTATTTTTAAAATTCAACCTTTTAGGTCACTTTTTACCAGAAAAGTGCCTTCAGTTGTTTTTTTTTAAATAGCTTGTTAGGACACTTCTGATACGGAAGCACCCTAATACAACTTAAATTTTTTTAAAAGATAACTTTTTTGTAATCCTTCATCTTCTCCTTTCTCTCATGTTATTTTTTTTGTATTCCATCGCCAAGCCAATGTTACTTTAAAAAAATTACAAAACATCGAATCCCTTGGTCTTCTCTCTTCTCTCTAGTTGTTTGGGATGAAATCTCTTCCTTTTTCTTGATCTATCTTCTCGTTTCAGAGCAACAAATGGTGGAAGGGCTAGACAGAGGTGTGGTCCGAGGAAGACAGGGACGACGCTTAACCATTGGGGTGCTTGTGGCGCGATGTCCTAATGGGTGGAAGGGAGGATGGAGGGTGGTTGTGGTGGTTGAGGATGCTCAGGTACATCATCTTGTCTTGTTTATTTTTCTTTCCATCTCCCGTTATTCATACATCATCTCTAATCTATGGTTATTACTGAAACAAAGAAAAAAGAGGAAAGAAAAAACCCTAAGAGAAAAACAAAAGAAGGAAGAAGAGGGGAAAAGACCATGACTGGGAGGTCACACGTGATGGGATGTCACGATGGCGTGGCCCTGGAGCTCACAATGAGTGCGTGACACGCTGATGGGGACAACAATAGTGGAGCTCGCAAGGGGTGGTGAGGTTTGTACAAAAGGGAAACCCACACGTTAGAGGGGGCTTGCGCAACGCTTCAACGATGAAGATAGAGTAGTTGGGGATGAATGTGGGATAGAAGCCATGAGAACCAGTGATGCAGTGGCGGCGCAATAGCGATCAAATGGCAGTGGAGCTCACAAGGGATGGTGCTTGCCCGACAGTGGAGGAATAACCGCGATGGTGACTCTTGTAATTGTTTTTTATCTAAAAAAACTAATGGCATTTTTTTATCTAAAATTAATTAAATTGTTGGAAATTCATTTGTAAACTATTGGAAATTCATTAGTGATGTTACACGTTTGTTCTTTTATTCTCTTTGGTAAGGGCACTTCCGACCTACAAGAAGAGCCCTCACTGAATGTAATTTTTTTTAAAATAAAAATGAGGGGAGGGTGGGCACTTCTGTATTAGGATGTTTTGAAAACGCCATGTTGTTTTGGTATCTACAAAAGGTTGAGATAAAAAAGACGTCGATAAACGCCCTAAAATTAGTGCGGAAGCGCCCTCACTTATATTTTTTTTTCATACTGAGAGTACCCCCAACATCGCTTGACAAAACATGAAATGGCTCACAGCATGAAGCATATAGTGGCAGGGTTTCCTAGTGCAACAAAGATGGTTGGCACTGCAATGGTAGAATGAAGCAATGTTGCATAAAATGAGAACTAAATGGAAAGGTCGTGATGAAGAGCATATGGTAGTCAAAATCGTGATTCAACATGTAAAATCATTCGATTTTACAACTTATGGCACCTTGTGTGATGCATAACGCAACCAGAATTGGAATCTGGTGAAATCAAACAGAATCGCTTCCTGAAGCGGTGAAAACAATGGACGATTTCACCGCGGCGGAAAGTTTCTTCCTTGCTAGGTTTTTGTGCAGCCCATAACCCGACCCGAACTCATGTGAACCCTAATAATCTCCTTCCTCATCCTCCATCTTCTGCAGTGCAACTCCTCCTCCATTCTGCGACTTTGAGACGACCCATCTCCTTCTTCTACGACATGAATCCCACTCTGTTCTGCAACTTTGAGACGACCCATCTCTTGTCTAGCTCTGTTGCTCCTTCCCTGTTTTGCAACTGCAACTATGAGGTTGTTGCTTTTCTCCTGAATGCTCTCTTTCTCTATTTGACTGGCACGTACTCTCACAGTCAAGTTGTTGTTACTTTGCTTTGGTTTTTGTTTCAAGTCTCAACTCTCACTCCTACTTGTTATCTCTGTTCTCTGCTCTGCTACTCTGTTTTTTCTGTCTCACAGTCACTCTCACTTTGTCTCTATTCTCTACCATGCTACTCTGTTTTGTTTTTGGAGTTGATAAGATTTTTACTACCGACATTCTTATAAATTATGAATGTAAGTTATTATATGCTTTTAGTGATTTAAATGTCTTTTATTTGTGTTATTTTATATGTATATATATGAATTTTGTAAAATCTTATGATTCGTGTTACGATTCCATGATTTACGATTTTCACTCCCCTTCCCAATTTAAAGTAAAATCTCGATTTTAACTACCTTGATGGAGAGAACCCAGTGGAGTATACAATAGTGTGCAACAAAACGATGGAGAAGGGTGGCTAAATGATGCTAAGTGCTCGAGCGGAGCGATTGGGGGACATAACTGGAATAGGTGATGCAGTGGTTCAAATCAAAGATGCGACTATGGTGGAGGAACTGAAAGGTGACTGCTTGGCTTCTGGGTGCGTGGAGATTCACAAATCACAGTGAGGTTGTCTCAAGGAGTTTAGCGCAAAGACGGGATAAAGGTGATTCAAGCAAGCTTTGGAGAGATGTTGAAAGTGAAGGGGTGCTTCGATGATGGAGAACTGGGTGGTAACAACGCACTATGATGGAGTTATTGCTACATTGTTTTTCATTAAGCTACCACATCTTCTTCTCCTCCCATCTACACCTCCATTTCATGCACAATCATCCCAAGAAGACCCCACCCTATATATATATATATATATATATATATAAGAAACTCACAACACATACAAATCTGCTTATTTAAGGTAGATTAAGGGAAGATATGGGTTTACAATACAACATATGGTCATGATGCGGTGGATAGCGACTTATTATTATTTATCGACTGTGAACCATGAGTGAAGCGTGCAAATCATCGTTACCGGCTTGATGAATTGATGATTTTTCGCAAAAATTCTAAAAGGAACTAGGATGAGATTTGAACTCAGGGCCACACTCACACATATGAGGGCATGGACTGATTCACCCGAGCCACAACACTCTCTTACTACCAAGTTGAGGACACCACTTATAGGACTAAGAAGATCATGAAAGTTAAAGTCGTAAACATGAAATCAACTAAAGACTCTTGTTCTTTTTGCTAAGGCATGTGAAATATTCATTTTGTAACTGACAATGAAAACTTGGGTCAATGCAGAGGAGAACAAAAGAATGACACATCAAAAAGTGACATTGCATCTGCAACATGAAGGACTGATGTTTTTTATTTTCTAATTGATATTGTTACATAGAATGACACAATGGATCGTGATGTATTCGTAGGTATACCAAGAAGAGGCGGTGCTCCCATTGAGAATGTTCCTTGCTATTAAATGTTGCGTCAACATGTTGCAGGTCCTACATATATCTTCCCTTAAATAGTCATATTACATACGAAAGATCAGCGACGTTGAATTTGAGTATAAATGCCTTTTGTAGATTAGTGAAGCAACAACCTAATGTAGCTCAATTAGTTAATTACCATATAAAGATTAAAAACATTTTATTAAAATAAGGATGGTATTTTTGGTTGAAGGTGAAAAAATTGTCTCATTCGGGCATGAGTATATTTATAATTAAATACTATCAGTAGGTTCATGTCTTCCCATTTTCTTTCTGAGAATCTTGAAAAATATAGACTGCATTTTTCTTGCTTAAAGATATATATATGTTATTCTCCATATAAAACTGCATTTTTCCGACTTTGCTGTCGCATTTCATTGGAATCGATGACATCATCCACATGATTCAGTTTTCCTCCATGAGCGATACATCTTCATGAGGGTACGTGGAGTTATGGTAAATTGAGCATCTTCCACGTCTTTGAGAAGTTCACTGAGGTTCGAAGAGAGATGAGTTCGGGTGGTTGGAAAAGCTACATTAGGTTGTTGCTTCACTAATCTACAAAAGGCATTTATACTCAAATTCAACGTCGCTGATCTATCGTATGTAATATGACTATTTAAGGCATTTAATATGACTTTTTAAGTTTAATTTAAGGGAAGATATGGGTTTACAATACAACATATGTTTATTTCGTTTAGAATCTATCCATTTAAAGTTGAAGGAGAAAACTTCTACACACGGTACGTACTATCGATTTAGATTTTGTTTACAACCAATTATTAGAAACGATTTAATATCAGTCATTAATTAATAAAATAAACATTAAATTTGATGGTTATGCATTTAAATTACTATAATTTTACAATCTAGACCATGTAGACCATGGTGTCTTTAACTCAACACAAAAAACTAATTTTTGTGAAGTAGTTGTATGTATGATTATATTTATAACTTGTATTCTATCAAAATGGATATTTATGTAAGTCTTACATGGAGTATCATAAAAAAAATATTATAAATATGAGGATTTAGTTTAAATATTTTCACCATTAATTACTACATTAATCTTTTGCGTGTATATATCGGAAACTTGGATAGTTGGTCATGAGAGGGTTTATAACTTTTCAGGGAAAAAATTGTATGAGAGAATTTATAATTTTCTTCTTATAAAAATTACAAATGAAATAATAAAATTATTTTGTTGTTATTGTGGTCCGATCCCAGTACATGGAGATGTGTCCCAACATAACTCATATGATCTCATCTCAATACACACCCTCCTCATATCAAGGATTAGATATCTGCAATGATTAGGATTTTATAATATTTTACATTTTGAACTAAACATAACTCAACTTCAGATATTAACTTATAAGGTGAGAATTACACAATACATTATTATAGTCATATTCACTGATGTCAGATCTAAACAAAGAGTTACAAGACCAACCACACCCAGCCATGTGTGTATCTATCAAAGTCAGCCTCCATTGATCAAAGACTCTCACCATCTTATTTCTGTTTATGTTTTGTAGTACCAAGTGGGATATATAGTAATTCGATATTGTTATTAAAAACTGCGAGTAGGGCAGTAACTTAATATTTATTATTAGATAAACTTGGGTCTAAAATAAGTAATATTAATTAATGAACTTTATGGAATAAAAGAATAAGATTTAAATCATTGATTATCAACATAAGCCTCATTTCTTATTTAATGAAATTCACTATTAAAAGTTAATTAAATAAACATTATATATAAATTAATTTTTTGGATTTATAATTTAATAAATAAGTAAAAATTATAGAGATTAACAAGTCAGTCTAAATAACCTAAATAAAATTATATTTTTATAAAAAAAATCAACTGTATCTATAAATATATAAAACATAAAGGCTTAAATACATTTTTGGTCCCCATACTTTTATAGATGAGTGATTTTGGTCCCCCTAGTTTTAATTGCTCAATTTTGGTCCCTATACTTTTGTAAATGAGTGATTTTGGTCCCCCTAGTTTTAATTGCTCAATTTTGGTCCCTCTTCTTTAAAAATTGAACAAATCTAATTCTACCGTTAGCCTCCCATTAAATATTTGGCAGAGTTTGCTGACATTGATTTAATTCTGTGACATGTAAACACATGACAAAGATTATTATTTAATTTTATCTCTTAATTTTTTTTAAACGTATAATCAGAGCTTGCAGATTTCAATTCGCTTTCGATTTCATTTTAAATTTCATTTCATTTCCAATGAGATTTCAGTTCGCTTAGTTGATGGTTGAAGCAGATCCGCAATTGTTTTAATTTTGGGACTTGTATTCGCTTTATTGTTTTTGAGAAAATTGGAGTGTAATAGTAGGATTATGTTTTATGATTTTGTTTTCTCATTGTATTAAATTATGCAGAATCTGATTTTATATTTTGGTTTTTTGTTTAAAAAAATTAATAGATAAAATTAAATAATAATCTTTGTCATGTGATAGTTTACACGTCACAAAAATTAAATCCATGTCAGCAAACTCTGCTAAATATTTAATAAGAGGCTAACGGTAGGATTAGATTTGTTCAATTTTTAAATAAGAGGGACCAAAATTGAGCAATTAAAACTAGAGGGATCAAAATCACCCATTTAAAAAAGTATAGGGACCAGAATTGAGCAATTAAAACTAGGGGACCAAAATCACCCACTTACAAAAGTATAGGGACCAAAAATGTATTTAAGCCAAACATAAACATTAAGTTAAATTTTACGTAACTCTTTTGATACAAATATGTATATTATGGAAACATGTGTTCAATGCATTAATTTTTTAAAATCTTCTCTGTACCAAATTTATTCCCTTTTAAATTTAAATTTCCATTCATTTTTTCACATTAACTAAATATTGAAAATTATAAAGGTTCATTAATTATAAAGTGTAAAGATAGAAACAACTAATAAATGCTTCTAAAACTTTGTAAAAACTTATAAAAAGACTAAAACAAAATTCTTAATAGAGTCTTATAAAATATACGGAATGAAGTAATATTTAATTATATAATAACAATGCCAAGATAATAAGAAATAATTTATACTGCCTATTTAAAATAATTATTACACACACACGCACACAATGCCAAGATAATATGAAATAGTTTATACTGCCTGTTTAAAATAATTATTACACACACTAGTTTAGACCAATGTAACATAGTGGTCATGAGTTTTGTTTTTAGATTTAAAGGATTTTTTCTCTAAAAATAAATATAACATAAAAATTTATGTAAATATAAAATATAAGATATTTTGTTAAAAAATTATAAATATTTATCCTATTATATTGTATATCACCAAATATAAAATAATATTATCTTATAAATATAATATCTTATATAATGTCATACCAAACATAACATATTAAAATTTAATTATCAAACCTCTTATGCAATTACAATTATTCGATCAGATCTTGTAACAAAATGACCTTTTTCTTTTCTTAATCTTTCTAAATTTTTCGATCATCACTAGCGGATTTTTATAGTAATTTATAAAATGACTTTTAAGTTATTTGATATTATTCTTTTTTTAAAATCACAAATATATATCCTACATTCGAGGCAACATGCTCAAGTTGGTACGTATGACCTCTTTAAGTGGCAAGTCCTTCTTCTGAGCGCCAACTTATTAACACAAGTGATGGTTATTCCATATTATTCATTACATGCATTTAATATTGATTTAAATTATATATAAATGCCCCTCATGAATAAATAAAAATGTTTAATTTTTTCATTTATGAATTCATTTTATATAATGTGCATTTTTAATGTAATTTTCAGTTTTAGCTTTTTGATTAATTTAATAACAGAAAAATGTTGTTCAACTCAAATAGGCTTGGATCTTAGTTCATATAAGCAAATGAATAAAATTTAAAAAATATATAGTAGAGCAATAATGAATTAAAAAATATATATGAGAGCAATAATGATGGAGTAATATCGTCGGTATGATATCGTATTCTTCTACCAGCTTTACACGTTTTCCCTAGCTCGTTTATATTTTTATTTTAGTTGATTCATTTAATTTTTTATAGATAAAACCGGCCACTTACTTTAATATATACTACTTTTACAATAAATTAAAATTTATTAATGCATGTTTGGTTTAGCAATAAAATGTGGTAAACTCACGTTTTCAATACTAAAAATAGTTGCGTTGAGAAATTCAAACTTGATTTTGGCTAATTTCAACGTTCAAATCAAACCTACACTTAATTAGTTAACACGCCAAATGAAAATTTTAGCATTATATAACTATTATTATTATTATTGCTAAACTAGTCACAATGACAAATTGGCACCCCTTCTTTACGTCGAAATACGTTAAAAATAGTGTGGGAAAACTCCAGTGTTCGATCCCCATTAAACATATTTTTAGGGAAGGGTATAAAGTCTTAACTGTGACTCCGAATAGGATTATCCCTGATAAAAAGGGATACATGTGGTTAACACAAAAAAAAGTTAAAAATCCTTTTTACAAATAAGAATTAAATATTACGTGAAAAAAAAGAGTTATATATATATGTGTGTATGTATGCATGCATGCAAATATAAAGATTTAATGAATGTACATTCAAACACGGATCTCATTAGGGAACAAGGGGGACCATGGCCCCCCAAAAAATAAACATTCCTAGTAAATATAAGTAATTTTATATATGATCTCCTTAATAAAATCAAATTTACATGTGTGTGATAAATGTTAAAACTAATTTTTTTTATTCAAAATACATACACATACATCATTTATTATTTACTATCTTCATTCCTATTTATCTGTCTCATTACATGATAACACACAAATTAAGAAATACAATGGATGTGTTGATTTAAATTAAAGTTAATGTATTTTTTTTAGGGTTAAATATGTTTTTGGTCCCTAAACTTTGACCCTTCTTTGGTTTTGGTCCTCAAACTTTTTTTTCGTTGGATTTAGTCCTGTCTTTTTCAATTCATTGGAATAGGTCCCTACCGTCTGTTCCGTTAACTTTCGTGATGACGTGGCAAACGGAAGTAAAAAAGACAGAGACTAAATCCAATGAAAAAAAAAGTTTGAGGACCAAAACCAAATAGGGGTCAAAGTTTAGGGACCAAAAACATATTTAACAGCAAATTAATTACTGAGTAATTTCTGATTAAGTAAGCTGACTAATCACTTCCGTTTGCCACGTCATCACAAAAGTTAACAGAACAGACGCTAGGGACCAAATCCAATGAATTGAAAAAGACAGGGACTAAATCCAACGAAAAAAAAGTTTGAGGACCAAAACCAAAGAAGGGTCAAAGTTTAGGGACCAAAAACATATTTAACCCTTTTTTTTAATATATCCCTTATCTCTCTATGTTATTCATTGTTTTTCACTTATTATCTCTCTTATTAAGAGAAAAAGTAGAAAAATATCATTAATAATTTAATATTTTCTTAAACTTCTAAATGAGACACATAAATAGAAATAAAGAAATTCTTTAAATAGGAAAGATAAATCAAAACAAAGATAATATCTTTCTAATTAGTTCAAACTCAATTTTATATATGACTCCCACAATTAATATTTGGTAAATGTAAGAAAATTCTACACTATTATATAATGATATGTTACAATGTTATTTAATAAACATCACATTTCATATGTTATTAATCTCAAGCAATAATATGTCAACAACATATCATTGGATCATAATATAGACTTTTTTTCACACACCGACAATACATATTCATTAATATTAAATAATTACAAAAATAGTTGTCACCATGTTTTATTTATAAAATGCATACGTAAGTAATGTTTATGATATGTTTGGTAGATCAGAGATCCGATTAAAGAAAAAGAAATAAACTATGAAGATGTACATATACTATGTATATGTCTAGATACAATTATATGATCTCTCCCTCCCCCACACTATATATAGTTAGGTGTTTTGATATAGTTTTCATCATTTGATTTGAATAGTGTTAGTTTTTTTTTTAATATCCTTTTAAATATTAACGAGTGCTTTTCTTTCATCAATACTTGCTTTTGCTTATAAGGTATTGTTCCTATTTCTACAATCTACATTATCATCAAAAGCTTGAATGAGTATTCCTCTTTTTCATTCTGACGAATTTATAACATAGAATCTTGTATACTTCGAAGAAGATTTGATCTAATCAATCATTAAATAATCTTAAATTTTCTTTTTACAAGATTCTAAATATGTTTTATTCATTTATAGTGGCAGACCTTTATTAGCCGATCTTTTATTGAAATATTACATTAATCAACCTTATATTTTTTCCTGTGCCAAAAATCTATTGGATTCGTATGAAATTTTTTCTCCTGATACTTTAATAAATTTTAATGTTTTCAGATTTTAATTGCTAGCTCCTCTGTTTTTTTATATTGAATTTATTTATTTATTATCTTGATTTGTTTTTTTTTCCAGTAATGAGGTTAAAGTTTAGATTATATATCATACTCTCATATACGCTAATTTTTTTTATTATTAATCTCATACACGCTAACTTGATGTATCTACTTTAATTTTACTAGTATATGCTTCTGGATCTAAAATTTCTAAACGTAATTAAATCTTTTAATATTTTTTTAATATAGACTACAATATTAGTCATCTCTTGTTTTTAAAATTGTTATAGCAGTACATCATTGAATGTTTGTGTAGAACACTAAAACTTCTTTACACTGACAGTGTACATATATTAATCTTTATATATGCGACCTATATGGATTAAGAAAGGAATAAATTTATTTGTAAACTCCTTTAAAGGAAGGAATAAATTTATTTGTAAATGCTATAATACCTTACAAGTCCTATTTTTAAAGCTTATGATTGATTCATTTATATTTCAATATTTAATTTCTTAAGTCCTATGAGGTTTATCTAAAGTAAGGCCTAAACCTTGGTTAGAAATGATGCAAATTCGACTAGTTATGTGTGCATGTTTTGTTTGAATTGTTGTAATCATTCGATGTGTTCATGGTGCATACAAAGTTTGCAGTATTGTTATGTTATGATGATGGCAATTCCATGGCTAAGAATTAAAAGAAAAGAGATGATTTATAATAAGAAAACCTCTTGGTTTTGAGAGAAAGCTTAGGGTAATTTTTGAGGAAAAACTACTTTGAGAAGCTTGACCTTATTTAGACTTTTGAGAAACTTGAGTGATTCTCTCTTCATGTAATTGGTCTTGTTAATTTTCTTAAATCAAACTTTTAGAAAGGATTTTCAGTAAATTGATACTTTTAAACTTAAACATTTTTTTTTGTGTGAGTGTGTATCTAAGGCTTGTCTTTGAGAAAAGAGAAGGTAATTTAAAACAAAATTTCATGGTGGATGTTGAATCTGTAAATAAAGGATATTTTTTTTGGATAAAAAGGTTTTCAATATTTACAATTTTGTTGATATGGATTCTTCAATTAAGAACATAAATCACTAATTAAGCTTTGACATGAAATAATGAAAGTATTGTAGGTCTTAGAAAGATATGGAATTGGATGTTAATTTGTCTTTTGTGAAAGAAATTAAGCACCTGAGATTTGGGACCATATTCTGTCATGAGATCTCTCGACCCTCACTCCTCCAATAGATGTGACACTCTATGGAGATAGTCTATATAAAGAAATGATTTGGATTCAGGACCGCATGCATTGCATTGCATGACATTGCATAGATTGATTGATGAGTATTTTTATTGGATTTTGATTCATTTCTCTACCATAAATAATAATGGGAGGATTCCATAAAATAAATAATTCAATTGTTACTGTTAAGATTGTTGGGTTGAGTTGCCGTAAAGATTGGCTGTTATTGATGTTGTGTTTGCAGGAATGCTAAAGTTATCGTATATGTTAATTGATTGAATTGTTTATTGATTGTTTGCTCATGTTCCCATTAGCCAATGGGATATGGCTGTTTATTGTCATTCGTAATAGCTATTCTCCGATGTTATATTTTCCCTATACTTTTGTATAGTGGAATCAATATTTCATTCTTATGTGTTTGTTTGTTTTATTTTTTTTTACGATTATGAAGATATGGTAGAATATGGCAGCGACATTAGTGACCATGCACTTTAGTTACAGAGGCTAGTAGATAGAGTAGGAATCATGATGGGTCGCATGCACGAGACGGATGGTCTCCTCATTAAGTAGTAGTAGTAGTTGACATTGGAGAACCTTTCCAAATTAGGAGTCTCCACTTGACGATATTTCTCCTTTTTTATAGTTGTTAGGTACAACCATGATGCAATTTAGAGCAGTATGATCACTAGGACCAGAGAAGATATGTTTTCCTAGTTGAGAGATCATTTTGTATATGTATATGTTTTGACTAATTGCTCTTATCACAATAATATAGTTTGTACAAATGGCTTTATTGCCCAAAATTACTTTACAATTAGTAATGTATATTCAATATATTCAGCTATTTTCCGTCTTGCTTCATTTTCGCTCTAAAGATCATTAAAATATTTTACAAAACATTTTCCTATATTTTCCACACTTTTCATAAATACTTTATAAAATAAGTCAAATAGAATCTCAACTACTGGGTGTGTCACAGAGGACTTATTAATAAACCAGAAGATTTATGGGTCAGAGTTCACAGTAAGTACAAATGTGGTACGAGCTATATCCTTGTCATTGCTCCTAGGTAGAGTGCATCAAATGTTTAGAGGGGTATTATATCGACCTGGCCTATCTTTGCTCAAGGGAATAAGTTGAATATGGGGAATGGAAAGCTTATATCCTTTTAGTATGACAGTTGGCTCATCTCAAATATTGTTATTGGTGATTTGGTTAATTATTAGTGATATTCATAGCTTTCTAAGTCAGTGTTCTATTCCGAACTTTGAACTAAAGGGTGTAATTGGGATTTGAAAAGTATTAGCCATATCATCCTTGACTTTCCAGATAAATACGATTCTTACATATTAATTATCCCTCAAATTTAACCTTTTAATACTTTCTTTATGCTTAATTAACAAGTCTTAAACATATTTTTCCAATTTAGGTTCATATTAGACTTGGTTGCATTTTTAATAAAATTAGAAAATTACATTATTTTGGTATTTTAAGCATAACTCGAGTTAGACACCTAAAAATTATAAAATTTATATTGTAAAAAAGCCGGAAGAAAGACCTACAACTTTGTTGTTGAACCTAAAAGTTGAATTTGATGTCTAGTGGGTCAAATGAGATTGGAAGTCAGAATAGTCATCTTGTCATGAGAACCTGAACAATGCTCAAAGTTTGGGCTATAACTTGGGCTACAAAACTCTTTTTGGGCTCAAAACAATGTCATTTGAAAGATAAAATCCAGAGCTTCATTTCATCCCAAGATAACTTCCTTTGGTTCAACCATCCCATTGATGAAATTCTCGTGCAAGTGGGAGAGAAGTTTTTGAAAGATGGCTAGGAAAAGAAATAATGGATGAATAATTCAAAGTAATGGACAAAATTGATAGATAATTGATCAATAATTCCATTTATGGATAAAACATGTTGAGCCATGGCTGAATGATCAACATAGGAATGATATCTTTTCATCTCTTATAAGTAGGAGGGCTTGCTAGGTAGAAAATCATCCAAGTTGTAGAATTACTAAATCTTTTATTTACTTTTACTGTTTTCTTCGTTGTAAAGTCTTCATGGAAGTCTAAGTTTGTATCAAATTCAAGGATTAAAACTTATTTTCATCTTGGTTCTAAGGTTTGATCTTCATTTACATGCATATTGAGTTATATATACTTTGCCTTTATACTCCACTTGCTTCAATTTCATATTTCTTTTGTCAAAGTTCGATTGGTTAACATATGTTTTGATTGTGAAACTTGTTATTGATGTATGTTGTACTCTTGATTGGTTAATCATCATGCAACAATTAAAGAGCATATAATAATCTTAATCAATTGAATTCTGGAAGTTATTTCAGTAGTGAATCCGAAGATCATTGTAGGGTTTCAATATTATCCTAAGTTGATAGATTTAATCCATTGCATGCATGGTTATAATAATCCAATGATTAACCATGAAAATAGCCTCTAAATTCCTTGGATTGATCTTATCTTGAATTGATTCAACCTTTGTTATTATTTGATTTTTTTCTTCAATTTTTTGAAATTTATCAAACCACCCCAAGAAGGACTAATTTGAGTGGATCTTTAAGGTTCGACTCGGTTTGTACCATTTGACTACAAGTAGTTTACAAATTGGTTAATTATACTTACAATTTTGGGTAGGTTCGACAATTGCCATTGCCCGAGCAGAAATTTCAACTTTACCCCCTTGTTGATTTTATTAAAAATGACACGATGTGTCACAACTTGGAACATCCAGAAAAGATAGAAATGATTTGGTTTGTAATCATGTTATTCCCCAGGTGGCAAATGTTCTTTTTGTGTCTAGAATCTTGTCCAGGAAGCTAGCCAAGTTGTTACATGGTCAGACTCCCAAGCTGTCAAGGGAAGAACTGTACATGTTGGTTGGTTCCTGCCTCCTGATGTTGGTGCAAATTGAACACTGATGGTTTAGTGAAGGAAAATGTGTAACATCCTAATATTTCTAAAATAAAATAAAATAGAATGAAAAAGTAATAGTATTAATATTATCTTTATTATTATTAGTTAGAAATCATATTATTTAATTAAAAAAGAGGATGGGTTTGTTGGAGCAGGCCCAACCCAATTAGATGTTTAAATATGGGAAGGGTTATCTATTTCACCCTATCCTTTTTCAAACGTCAGATAACCAAACCTTAGGGAAGGGAGAAGCGACTCCACAAGGAGAAGGTGCCGCAGAGTAGATCATCAAGGGAGTTCTGCAATTCATTTTCGACCGTCATCTCTAAGGTACGGGGGAAGGGGTGCTAATATATGTGTATGCTGGAGTGCTTGGATAGTGAGGGCAACCATAAGTCCCTCTGGGATCTCTAATTTCGAAATATGAACTGTGAATCCTATGTTTTACGATTGAAATTGTTATGTGTGATGCATAATGGAATGTTTCTTGATGAATTTGAGGATTTGTGAGCGAGATTGTCGAAAAGGGGTCAAATTAGGATTTGGGAGTGAGAATTCATAATTGATCGATTAGACGTTAAATTTGTAGTAATCCGTTGGAATAATTGAGGGATTAATTGATTATAATCGGTAAAAACGAGTCTAAACAAGTTAGGGACTTAAAGAATTGAGTAGGGATTGAAGAAGAAGGTTAAAAAGGGGCAAAAACGCAGGTGCAAATGTGTATCGGGTTGCTGGTAATCGATTACAGCAGTCTGTAATCGTTTACCAGGTGTTTCTGGGCTGACACGTGTAACTGAGCCCCTGGTAATCGATTACAGGGATGCTGTAATCGATTACCAGGCTACCAGTCCTCTGGTAATCGATTACAGACACCCTGTAATCGATTACCAGGCCTAAAAATTGGGTAACTACTTCTGGTAATCAATTACCAGGTCCAAAATTAAGATGTGAGTGTTGTTTTGATGTAATGTGGTGATCCTTTACTTATATGATGGATGTTTATTTAATATAAGAATTGTGTTGCGGAATTGATGAGGTTGAATTGGATGTACAATATGTATTGACTGTGGTACGAAGTATTGTTATGAGACTATCTTATATTGATGTTCTATGTGTATTTTATCCATGATGTGATGTGGAATGGATTGAGTAGACGATGTTGTATGAGAAATATGCCCTACAAAGGGTGGTGACCATGATGGGGGACATTCGATGCACGGGCCCATAGAGGGGGTGCAACCTACCGTGTGGTGTTAACGGTAGGGCCATCATTGAGGGTGGCGGATGTCTTAGCACGGGCCCATAGAGGGGGTGCAACCTACTGTGTGGTGTTAACAGTAGGACCATCATTGGTAACAACTAAGGGGATTGATAAGGTGCGCCCATTGTGCGGAGTTCCAAATCATGACTCTTAGGATAGGTGTTGTACATGTGCATGGTGTGAGCATATGCCTTGATTGAGATTGTATGAAGGTGTGAACTTATACTTGTATGAACCCGATGTGTGAAATGAATAGTATATGCATTGAAATGAATGATGATATGTATGGTGATGGGTGGGAATAAGGGTAGCCTTCTGTATTTCTTTCCTCACCGTACTCTTTCTGTGGTTTTATTAGGTGATGAAGAGGGCACTCAATGTGATGAATTTTGAAGGGACATGGTCTTGCTCTGATATGTGTGACATCGGGACTTAGTATCTAGGAGTTTTATTTCTTTATTTGATATGTAGAGATTTATAAAGATTAATTCTAAGGGTCTTTCCTGGCCATGTTATGTTTTTATTATGTTGATAATTTAGCTTTTGAAAACATTGATTTTACCCTTTATGAAAATGACATTGGATTTGGATTAATTAATTGTTTAAATGAAGATTTGTGAACCTTTTTACCTCTGTGTTGACTATAATTTCCCTTATAATTCAATTTGATGATTGTATTAGTATTTGGGGTAGAAGGGTGTCACACAATGGTCATCGAGCTTCTTACGCCGGTGTTCTTCGTGACCGACTCGGTCATTGGCTCATTGGTTTGCAAAATAGTTTGAGCTCTACTTCGGTTTTAATGTAAAACTTGGAGGTGTTTTGACTTGGTTAGAGGTTTCCTGGAGTTATAGGGTAAGGAAACTTAAGTTGGATTGTGATTCAGTTGTAGCTGTGAAATAGATCAGTGATAGGATTTCTAATTTACATCCATATTACTTCATGATTCAATGGATTAGAAATCTCATGTCTAGGGACTAGCTAGTATGTGTTTCTCATATTTGGTGGGAAGCTAATTCTGTTGCTGACGGGCTTGCTAATTCTACCCATTTGCTACCATTAGGTGTTTCAATCTTAGATTTCCCTCCAGAGGGTGTGTCCATTAGTCTTAGGAATGATATCAATAGGATTTTTGTCCTTGGAGTAATCTTTGTGTAATATTAGCCTCAAGCCTTCTTTCTATCTAAAAAAGAAATAAGATTTCAGTCACCAGTTAGGTCCTTTTGAAATTTTAAATAGTCACCATGTTAGTCCCTTGTTTACTTATCGTTAGTCCCTCAAATATTTTAGTCATCAGCTAGGTCCCTGAAAGTTTAAAATGGTCATCAAGTTAGTCCCTCAAATATTCACCACAAGAATTTCGTCTTTTAGCGACGGATGACACCGTCGCTACAATGCGAATAGCGACGGCCACAAGGATGTCGTTGAAATGCTCATCGTTAATATCGTAGCGACGAACAAAAACAGTCGTCGCTACGTAGTGTCTGCTTTCCCGTCGCTAAAGTCGTCGCAATGTTGAAGGCGCGCCATCGCTAACAGAAAAAATAAAAGGTCGTCGCTAGCAGAAGAGATCAGAGGTCGTCGCTAAGCCGTCACACCATAGCGACGACCTTGCATTTATATTATGTTTTTAAAAACAAAATTATAACTAGTGACGGCCATGGCCGTCGCTAATGATTATATTAATTTTTTAATTGAATTTAGGGATTTATATTTAATTTAATTTTAATTTACAAATTTACGGTAGAATTATTATAAATTTTTTATTTATTTTATAAATTTTATATCATATTTGTTAACGATGTTAATAATAAAGAAAAATAATAAAGACAATATAAAAACACCCATATAGAAAATAATATATATATAAACAATATTTATACAAAGAGTAGAAAAATATAATACAAAAAAAATCATGGCTGATGGCGACAACGCTGCTGTGCTGGTGGGCCACGATCCTCATCCTTATCCACGGGCTGGTCATCCAGGTCGTCATTGTAGTGCAGGTGTGGCTGAGCCTGACTGAAGCTGGTAGAACCACCTGCACTGCCGGCATCCAGCACTAACTACAATTGTTGTCGGAGTCGTGCGAAGTTCTCCTCCAACCGTGCGTACTGGGCCTGATAGTGATCAAACCTCTCTTCAGCTCGGCTAGCTCGCAACTTTGCTTCAATGACTTCCTGGTGCAGCGCCTCGTCAGATGAATGTCGTGACCTTTCGCTCCCTCTGGTGTGGGCCCGAGACTCCCGAGTGGGGTTGGTCACACATCGACGACTGTCGGTTGACAAGTCCCCGGTGACATAATAACGGACTCAAGTCTTGCCACTAGCAACATCCTTCCAGATTTATAGCTTGGTGGACACATCAGTGATGGAGTTGTCCCCCATCTGTGACGCCACCTCCCTCAGGCGGTCATGGTAATTTGTCTGTTGAGTAGAGATAAACATATAATTAGTTAGTTATTCTGTTGCAAATATATCTATTTATATAAAAAAAACTAGTACATTTGTAGGAACAAACAGGGAAACACTTGAAGGGGGTTGAATAATATTTCTATAAAACTTGAACGTTTTTGGAAACTTTTCCTCAACAAAATGTTTTCTAAAAGCTTTCAGATAACTTGTTGTTATCTGAAGATGAATATATCGTCTGAAGTTTAGATTGATAAAAAATAGTTCTCTGAAAAGCGGATTTTACGTTTAAACTTTATGTAAACCATTTCAATTCCCATCTTGTTAGCTTAAAAACTGAATTTAAAAAGTTAAGGGATGAGAGGACATAGCCAAGGTATTTATCCTAGTGCACTCACCACCACTGTGAGCTACGTCCAGTCCCAGAGCCAAACACAACACCTGGATTATAAGAAGATTACAAGTATTCTTTTCTGTCAAGCCTTTTCAGGCTCTACAACAACAAGTATTCTTTCCTTACAATCCTCTCCAGGCTCTACCCAAGTATTATTTAACAAACAAGTCTCTCCAAGCTCAACACCCAAGTGTTTAAGGTATAAGAAAGTTTAAGCTAAAGAACTACACAAGTTCAAAGCTCAAACAAGGTAATGTACAATATGACTGAGTTAGACTCATGATAAAAAGATGTTTGTACAAATAAAATTTATCAGAGTGTTTTTACAATGAAAAACTTGCAGCGTATGGGCACGTTCTTTCTTAGCTTGTTCTCTATCTTGCATGGATTCTGCATGAAGCTATTTATAGATGATGAAATGAAGTCCGTTGAAATCACCGTTGAGAGATAACATTAAATGCTATAAAACCCGTTGTGATACAACTTCTGATAGCTTTTGACACAATACAAGGTAGATGTGCAACGATGTCTCTGTTCTGAGCACTGCAAAAATTGTGTTGCAGATATTTCCTTTCTGGTGCATGTATTTCAAAAATGCTAAAAAGTCTCTGTTCTGCATGCCTTAAAAAGGATAAGCCAAAGACTTGTTTGAGAAGGCGTTGAAAATGACTTGTGTCTTTATCAGAAATATTTAGAGGGATTCAATCTTCATATGGCTTCTGACTTTAGACATTTTGCCATGTCAAACGAATTCAGATAGTCTTCTAGCTTCAGATGTTTCATGCTTGAGATGGATAGACCACTTCAGATGGTTTCTTGACTTCAGAAGATGAATCTTGCTGAAACCAGAAAACACGTTAAAAGCACAGGCAATATTTGCAAGTGATACTTTAACATAATTTGTTATTCATTAAAACTTAGGAAAGTGAGACTCAATCATTATTAAATACTTAATGATATTTTTTAGACTCAACAACATTGACTTACATATGTGCACCGCGCTTGGTCGTCTACCCAGCCACCACCCTTTTTTGTGTGGGTGGCCACAAAAAAGTCATCGGGATCTACATCCCGCCCAAGTTGTCGTCGCTACACAGAAAAATTACACTAATTAATTATTTTAATTATAAATACAAAAATAATATAGAAGTAGGTTTTTACATACCATATATATCTAGCGCGACCTCAATGTGGGTCTTACGACCTGTGGTATGGACCGCCCCACCTCGACGAGAAGCCCGATTGCTCTTGTTACGAGCGAACTTCCCCTTGAACTCATTAGAGGGCCAATAGGCCAAAAGACCCTCCCAAGCCTCCTCACCACACCAAGTGGGACGAGTCCCACTCGTCCGGGCCTTGTTCAGCATATCCCGAAGGCACCGAGCAATCCTCTTCCCATACACCTTCTTAATCCGATCCTCGTCCTCAGGGGCCCAAGTAACTCTGCTCTATAAATGTAAAAACTTTTAGGTTTAGTCATTTGTAAATGTCATTAGAAGTTAAAAAAATAATGTAAAATGTCATTTGAAAATGTCACAACCCGTGAACTCCTCCCACCACTTGTCCCTCACATCCTTCGGGGTGACCTCCCACAAATAGTGAGGACCCCAGAGTTGTGAGTGGATCGCATGACCAGTGGCCGCAATAGGGGGTTGTTAGGCACCCAACTGCAAAATAAATAAATTCAATGTTAACTGCAACTTATAAAAATGCAAATATGAAAGAAATAAAAAATTGTAGAAACTCACCCTTACTATAATGTCGGATGATAACCCTACCCTAAGGGTCTTGCTCGTGATCGGCACTGGAGCTGGCACCCCGGTGCGGAGGCTGCTATACATTAGGCTCCTCGTCACCTCTGCATCAATGTTAGCATGGGGGTCGCCCCCATCCTCTAAATCAAAAATATGTGGCAGGTCATCTTCTGGGGGAACCTCTTGATATCCCGGGGCTCCAACAGATGCAATAGGTTGGGCCACCTTTGCAGGGGTGGGAACCACGTACAGTGTGGGGGCGGACGAGGAAGGCTGCTCTGGCAGCTGCTCAGGGTGAAAGAGGTTGGTCCTATCCCGACGTAAGCGAGCTGCCTGTGCAGCAAGCTCACCCTGAGGGATGGACATCCCTCTAATAGGTGGGACCTTCTGTCCACCTCCACCACACATATATATGAGGCATATTTACCTAATTTTAATTAGGGTAAATTAAATATTTAAAACATACCTATAAAGTAAATAAATAACTACATAATAACCTATTAATTATTAATTACTACATAATTACTAATTAATAACTACATAATTACTAATAATAAATAATTAATTACTAATAATTAATAAATAACTTATAATTACTAACTACGTAATTACTAATAATTAATAATTAATAATTAATTAATAACCTAATATTTAATAATTTTAATAATTATATAAATACATAATTACTAATAATTAATAAAATAATTAATAATTAATAACTACATAATTACTTATAATTATTAATTAATTACTAAATAACTACCTATATACTTAAATACATATATAACTAAAATAACTACCTACATCATTAAATAACTAACTAAATATTTATATAAATATAATAAAAAACATTGATTAATTAAATAATTACCTGAACGACATCAAATGGTGGTGGACTGCGGCTGGTGGTGGTGGACGCCGGAGGAGGAAGAGGGAAGGAAGGACAGAGGGACCTAGGGGCAACTATTTGAGATTCTGATCGGTTCAAAATGAACCTATGAAGGAGGGAGAGTGTTTAATCGATGAGCATTTGAAAATGAAAGAGAGAGAGGGAGAGAAGCATGGATGGCCAGAGAGGAAGAAAGGAGAGGGAGGAGGAGGAGGAGGAAGGAGGATGAAGAGGGGAAGGGAAAGAGTAATTTGTGCGCGTAAGTTTTAAACATAGCGACGGCCTACTGTTGCTACGTTAAAAATTGCTTTGACGCTACAAATTTAAATTTTAATTAAAAATGTAGAGTACGTCGTCGCTACGTTTATTTTTAAAATTTTTAGAAAAAATAATTATGCGTTGAGCGCATTTAATGCTGTAGCGACGACTAGGTCATCTCTAGTAGCGACGACTCATGGTCGTCGCTACAAATTCACATTTAATTCAACGCATTTTTGTAGTGATTCCAGTCACCAGTTAGGTTCCTCAAACTTTAAAATTGTCACCATGTTAGTCCTCAAGTTACTCACTATTAGAGACACTATGAACAAATGCAGATGTTGCACGTTTTTGTATGACTTGTCCTATTAAGTGTCAAATAAACATCCAATTCACCCACATAAGCAATCATACATGAAAAGGGGTGAAAACTAGGGTTATTTAAAAAACTTAGTTATCAATAATGTTTATCATTAAAAAGTTGTAGTTATATTTTTATGGACTAAAATTATATTTAAACCTAAAAATAATTTGGACTGATGTGAAAATAATGGATAAGTAAAGTCAAGAAATATCTAAGATTTTTCATAGGTAAAGCTGATTCAAAATAGAAAATAGTAGATATATTTTATATAATAAAGGAATATTTCTTTATATAGAAATTTATATTGTTTTATAATACTAAATTTATCCATTAATGTATTATCACTGAATTTTTCAACAATTTTTTAGGAAAGTGTAAAGGACTAAAGAGTTTTAAGAAAATCATCTTCCATTTTATTGTAAACCAAGTTTAGACAACTTTCAATACAAAAGAGATAAAAAAAGATTTCATAATTGTTACGGTATAAACCTAAGGCCCAATAGCCAAAATGGCCCATGCGCAATATAATTATCATATCCATAAATATATGATATATAATTATAATATCCATGTGCAATATAATTATCATATCCATAAATATATGATATATAATATCCATGCGCAATATAATTATCATATCCATAAATATATGATATATAATTATAATATCCATGCGCAATATAATTATCATATCCATAATTATATCACATATAATTATGGTATCCTTAAATATATGATATATAATTATCATATCCATAATAATATCATGATACCTGCTAAACTTACTCCTTTTACATCTGCGTCCAATTACCATATTTATATAGGGAAAACCCCTATAAATAGAGGATATCTACAGATCATAAGGTATGCAATCTCACTCAGTCAATCCCTTTGACTGTTTTACTTATCTGACTTGGGCGTCGGAGTCCCTTTGCAGGTACACCCCCCGGGGTTCAACTCGGATTCAAGCATCCGCAACCCGGATTCGGATCCGACTTCTCTTCTGCTGACTCAGACCCAGGTTTGAGTTCTATACCAGAACATTTGGCGCTAGAAGGAGGGCCTCCCCCTTACCAGCATGACAATCAACAATAGGCTCCACACTAGATCCGAGAGCTCAATTTTTGGCTACTCTATTCTTCTCCTTCCTTCCTGATCAATTGATTGATTAGAAGAGATGGGGGAAAAGGCAAGGCAAAGGGAAGGTTACGCCTTTCTTCCAGGTTAGTTTCAACTCATCCAACTGCACCTATGTCAACCACTCGTGTTCCATACAATTAATTTGTGCTTTAACCTCCAAAAGTGCTATGTTTTCTGTTTTTAAAAACTAAGGAAACCTACAAAAGTTAATTTGTGTATGCATAAATATAACTATAAGCACGTTAGTTCTTCAGAGGAAAATATTATCATCTAAAATCTCTTAATTAATTAATCCATTGATTCAAAGAGGCTAAACCATTATCATTCTACAACATAATGTCTGAATGGAATGGTTCCTCAACCTAATGACTAAGCTTTCTATGGCTAAGAAAGCATTACTCGAATCCGAGACGGCATGTCTTGATAAAGCCTATGCCTTGATCGAAATTCCGAAATGCAACTAGGCGACGTGTCTCCCAAAATTCACAGCCACCAATTGCCTTGGAGCGCCAATCAAAATCTCTAGTTGATTCGCTCTGTTTTAACTTGATGAGAGACGGATTCTTCAAAAGATTAAAATCGTGCCATCTTTTTGGTCCAAGGTGTTTTATGTTCTAGAAAAGGACGAGTTGCACCCAGTGATGGATTCTTCAATTCATGCCATATGAATTTGCTGAAACGTTTAAATTCCGAGATGGAATTAATATGATTTCAACGTTGCATGAAGACGTAACGGGATACCCGTTCCCAGCCGATTTCGAAATCCTAATGTACATTGAAAGTCATCAGCAGAGAACTTCTCCTCAGCGCGCTCCGACTATAATCTTGTCTTTTTATCCAGCTCGGATTTATAATTTATTGAGCTCTGGAATTGCTTACATCCTGGATGTATAAGTTCTTCATACTTCGGAAGTCATACTGCGTTGCTTGCGACTCGGACATCTTGTGTCACATCTCAGATTTATTCCTCAAGCATCTCGGACATAGTCCCTTGAGTTTTTCGGGCTTAGTCCCTCGACTATCTCGGATCAACATTTATCGGATGTGAAGAACATCTCAGATCTATCAAAAACCGGATGTGAAGAGCATCTCGGTCTCATTCAATACTGGATGTGAAGAGCATATCGATCTCATTCAATACCGGATGTGAAGAGCATCTCGGTCTCATTCAATGCCGGATGTAAAGACCATCTCGACTCTATCAGCAACCGGATGTGAAGAGCATCTCAGCCTCATTCAATGCCGGATGTGAAGAGCATCTCAGCCTCATTCAATGCCGGATGTGAAGAGCATCTCGGCCTCATTCAATGCCGGATGTGAAGAGCATCTCGGCCTCATTCAATACCGGATGTAAAGACCATCTCGGCTCTATCAGCAACCGGATGTGAAGAGCATCTCGGCCTCATTCAATACCGGATGTGAAGAGCATCTCGGCCTCATTCATCTCGGCCTCATACAATACCGGATGTGAAGAGCATCTCGGTCTCATTCAATACTGGATGTGAAGAGCATCTCAGCCTCATTCAATGCCGGATGTAAAGACCATCTCGGCTCTATCAGCAACCGGATGTGAAGAGCATCTCGGCCTCATTCAATATCGGATGTGAAGAGCATCTCGGCCTCATTCGATGCCGGATGTGAAGAGCATCTCTGCCTCATTCAATGACGGATGTGGAGACTATCTCGGCCTCATTCAGCAAACGAATGTGAAGAACATCTCGACTCAAGTGCACAAGTCGGCTCAAGTGCACAAGTCAGCCCAGGTGCACAACAAGTGCACAAGTCAGCCCAAGTTTTCAAGCCAGCCCAAGTACACAAGTTAACACAAGTACATATGTCAACCCAACTCAAAATCCCTATTGGGGCGAACCAAAATAGAAAAGTAAAGTTTTCATGCAGTTCATATTTATAAGGATGTGAAGAACATCCTGAATCACCAATACTGGATCTCAGATCAACAACAACCAGATGTGAAAACCATCTCGGTTCTTCAATAAGCATGTAAAGAGCATCTACCGGATATAACACCCTCTATTCAACGCCCGATCTCGGTCCAAATCAATGTCGGGTGTGAAAAGCATCTCAGATCCGCAAAAACTGGATGTGAAGAGCATCTAGGATCAATAATAAACGAACCTGCAGAGCATCCCTGATCAACAGCAAACAGGATGTGAAACACATCTCGATTATTCAATAAAGATGTGAAGAACATTCCAACTCAGAAACCCTATTGGGGTGTTTGCATCTGCCAAAGATTCAGCATTAACTTCATCAACATCGGCAACCAAAACGACTTTCTTCCACTTGGCCCGTGCCTTTGTCGACCAAGACCGCCTTACTTACCCCGGCTGCAGAAAACTGGAGCCTCACGCTCCTCCTTAACCTTTGTCAAAGCAGTATCTGCGGTTTATAGTTACAACCCCTGCGCTGCTGACCTACGATAGCACATCCCGGCAAAGGTATCCGAGGAAGGCGACTTGCTGCAAGTTCCTCCTTTATAAGTTAAGCAGATTCTCGGATAAAACCTACCTCTCCAAATCAAGCAGAATCCCAAAAAATCGGCGGGTCAGAAGACACGCTTTCTGGAAGTCAAATTATTACAAAGCAAACCGGCTTATGCGACATAACTGAAAGTCGAACTCCTTTACTTCGACTTCAGCTGGGGGGCATCTTTTAGGAATTTTAGGATCCTATCAGGAATTCATCACGTTGAAACCGGATACGAAGAGTATCCCGGTCCCAGATTCAACCTCTTATCCAGTAAATCGCTTTGATGCGAAGAGCATCTTAACCTAAAAAGTTTCCCAGATACGAAGAGTATCTCGGTCCCAAATTCAACCTTTTATCCAGTAAATCGCTTTGATGCAAAGAACATCTTAACCTAAAAAGTTTCCCATATACGAAGAGTATCCCGGTCCCAGATTCAACCTTTTATTCAGTAAATCATTTTGATGCGAAGAGCATCTTAACCCAAAAAGAGACCCATCTCGAACCATCACACTAGAGACTCGCCCCGAATTTTGAATGGCAGGGGCAATTCACTAAAGACTCGTCTCGAACTTAGACATTCATTGGATAATTTAACGAAGACCCGTCTCGAACGGTATCATCCAAGAGATTTATAAACATCAAAACCAGCCCGGACTGAGCAAGTCCCGGATAAAATATGAAACAATATTTAAGCTCAAAGTCAACTTTATCAAGTCGACTAGAGTGGGGGGCTTCTGTTACGGTCTAAACCTAAGGCCCAATAGCCAAAATGGCCCATGCGCAATATAATTATCATATCCATAAATATATGATATATAATTATAATATCCATGTGCAATATAATTATCATATCCATAAATATATGATATATAATATCCATGCGCAATATAATTATCATATCCATAAATATATGATATATAATTATCATATCCATAATTATATCATGATACCTGCTAAACTTACTCCTTTTACATCTGCGTCCAATTACCATATTTATATAGGGAAAACCCCTATAAATAGAGGATATCTACAGATCATAAGGTATGCAATCTCACTCAGTCAATGCCTTTGACTGTTTTACCTATCTGACTTGGGCGTCGGAGTCCCTTTGCAGGTACACCCCCGGGGTTCAACTCGGATTCAAGCCTCCGCAACCCGGATTCGGATCCGACTTCTCTTCTGCTGACTCAGACCCAGGTTCGAGTTCTATACCAGAACAATAATCAAATTAAATAAAATCATAAATACAATTTAAGTATATATATATATATTATAAAATATACCACCGGTTAGAAATTTACAATAAAAAAACCTTTGATTTTGACTCTTGATAGCTTTTGTGCTTATAATTGAAATTTTTTCTCCATTTTTATTGTTTTACGAGTTTTTCAAACTTTTCACACTTTCTCTAACTCCTTTAATCTTTCTTGAAATATCTCTATTTTTTTATAGATTTATACGCGTCTCACCAAATTTAATTTAATTTTAGATATTTCTTTATCTCCTTAAAAATAATTAATATAAATATCATAAGAAAAATAAAAATAAATAAATTTAAAACTTAATTATTTTTTAAAAATATAAAATAAATATATAATAAGTAAAAAAAGTCATAAAATATAATAATAAAAGATATACAATATATTTACGAGGTCAAATTAAGACTTAATAAAATATTTTATGTAAAACCTACATAATTAATAAAAGTGAAAAGAGTACATAACCTTCTTAAACTTTTGTTCTTTTACACATAGGTACCAAGAACTTTCAATTCATCCTGATTAATCCTTAAACTCTTATTATATATTATTCCAATAGGTCTTTTCATTAATATAAAGTTAAATTATTAACATAATTAATTCTAATCTTTCAAGATTTTGTGTTTCAAATACTAAAATCATATAAAAGAGTAAAATTTATATTTTTTTGTTCTTGAGTTTTATCAAATTTCAAGCATATTTGAAATTCTAAAAGTGAAACACGATAGTGTGCTCTTTTAATTTAAGTTTTTTTTTTCTATTTTTCAATTTTAAATTTTTTATATGATTTTAATTTTTAAACACTAAATCTTGAAGTATTGACTTTGGTTTCATTAATTATTTAATTTCATGTTAATGAGAAGACATATTATACTAATAATAAAAATTTTAAAATTAATTAAGACAAAATAAAAATGCATGTTGTCTCTTTACAAAAGGATGAAAATTTAGGGTGATTATATACTACTATTTTTCCTTAATAAAAATATTGAAAAAATTTGGGGATTGTGACCCTACCGGTCCCTTTTTTGGTGCAAGACCACAGGTATCCTTCACGGGAGGTAATTCTGTCAAGCCGGGTAGGACCTCTATGGGCGGGGGTAGGACCTCTATGGGCGGCAAAACTCTCCCTCTGAGTATTTAACACAGCTGTATTCCCAGGGCTCGAACTCGAGACCACTGGTTAAGCTGGAACAGCCCCTTACCAGCTGATCCACGTGCTCGGTGGTACCGTACCGGTCCCTTTGATTACATCTATGTGTAAAGTGAAGTAAAAAAACCAAAAATTGGAAGAGGATCTTTCAAGCCCTTTGATTACATTTTCTTTCATATCATATTTTTTTCTTTTTATATCTACTTTACATTATTTATCACATCTTTCGAGTGTGTTTGGCAAAACTAGCTGATAAGCTAGCTGGTAGCTGATAAGCTAGCTTCTAGTTCTAGCTGTAACATCCCAAAAATTTAGAAATCTAGAATTTTACTCAAATAGATAAATAAATAAATAATACTTATAACTGTATTTCAATAATGTTGGTTATAAAAATAGAAGTTTTATAATAGTAATAGTAAATATTAATACAACTGTAATTATGATATAATAATATAATATTCTAAATATTAGGAGAAATTTCAGGTTATTGAGATTTTAATCAAATTTGATTGTATTAAGTATAATAATTAAATCAGAGTAAAAAAAGGGTATAATAAAATTATTAGAAGATAAATCATATTATTAAGATTACAATTAGCCTTAGTTGTTATAAATATACTAATTATTACATTAATATAATCATATCAAGATCGATAGGGACACCATTAGGAAAGAGATGTGCTTTTAAGATCAGACTTTAAAATAGGAAGAATGACATCACAAGAATTAGATATGGGAAAGTAATACCAATTTTAGAATAATATTTACTTATAAGATTTGAATTTAAGTGTAAATGAATAAGGATCATAGAAATAAGGAAAAGTGCAATTTCCTGAATTATAGAAGATTAAATTAAGGATATTGCATAAAACTATATCATAATCATAATAATAGTAGTAATAATAGTTATAATAATAATGTGTTAGGAAATTGGTTTAATAATTATTATAAGATAATATAAAATTAAGGTATCTAAATATCAATTTCAATAGAGTCAAATTAATTTTAGAAGATATATATATATATATATATATATATATATATAATTAAGTACCATTTATATTATATTATAATTACACCGGTGTAAGTTACACCAAGTATTACACCGCTAATAACTACAAATCGAATATGTTTTTAGTAATCCAACCGTTGAATTATATTTGTTCATCATCATGATTATATGTGCCAAATTTCGTAAAATTTTGACACTAATAACTTGATAATCAAATGGTTGGATTTTTCATATATTTCAAATGTATATATAACGTTAATATTGAGACATCTCAATGACATATCAAATAATTTCGAATTAATGTAAAATTTTATATGTATGATCTATATGATAGTAACTTTCAATCCAACGGTGGATTATTTAATACAATGATCCATTAAAAAATTATTCAGCGGTATAACACTTGGTGTAACTTACACCGGTGTAATTATAACCCTCATCTAATAGAGGAGGGTTATAATTACACCGGTATAAGTTACACCAAGTATTACACCGCTAATAACTACAAATCGAATATGTTTTTTAGTAATCCAACCGTTGAATTATATTTGTTCATCATCATGATTATATGTGCCAAATTTCGTAAAATTTTGACACTAATAACTTGATAATCAAATGGTTGGATTTTTCATATATTTCAAATGTATATATAACGTTAATATTGAGACATCTCAATGACATATCAAATAATTTCGAATTAAAGTAAAATTTTATATGTATGATCTATATGATAGTAACTTTCAATCCAACGGTGGATTATTTAATACAATGATCCATTAAAAAATTATTCAGCGGTATAATACTTGGTGTAACTTACACCAGTGTAATTATAACCCTCATCTAATACGTATATCAAATAAAAGAAAAAAAAAAAAGAGAACGTCCCGACCTAGACCTTTAATACCCCTTTCTTCTTAATTAGTTATTAGCTCCCTCCCCCTTGAAATGTGAGGTCGCACGCAGCCACGCACCCCTGGGTTGGCTGCAAAGCGGCGGGAGTGTAAGGTTTAGGGGAAAAAAAGAGAGAGAGTGAGAGAAAAAAGAATAAGGCTTGAGTAGAGGCTTCTCCCGTCATCTCCTAGCTTGGATCTCCACCATCCTCCTCCTCCATTGTTGCTCAATTTGAGGTGAGTGAAGCTCACACACTTGCACCTCATTTTGTGCATGTTTTTAATATGACCCATATCCTTCTATTCCTCTTCACCTTGGTATGTGGATGTTGATTTATGGTTGGATTGGATGGTGAACATGCTTTGAGAGGATTATTACTTGTATGTGAAAACCCTAGGTTAGAGGAATTTTGGGAATATGTTGGTACAAATGGTATTGGTTGATTTTATTGATGATTCTTGAAGTTTGAAGGTGATTTTGTTGTATAATGAAGTATATGTGTAGATTAGGGTTGATATGAATATGCTTCCAAGGTTTCTAATTGAAAAGAGTATTTTTAGATGTACATGGTTGAAATGAAACGATTATTATGAGAAAACTTAGATCCATGATATGATATTTATTTTATGTACATGTGTTAGTTCTATGCATGCCATGTGATATTAATTTATTTGTGAAGGATGAGCCATTGCATGTTCTTGGCCTATGGCCCAATTAAGACTAAGAAAAAGAGTTTTGGCTTCGGTCCCAGTAAAAATGGCTTCGGCCCCAGTTACGGCTTCGGCCCCAGTTTTGGCTTCGGCCCCAGTTCATCTTAATTAATCAAGATTGGACTTCGGTCCCCAGTTAATTGGACTTCGGTCCCCAGTTAAAACACGGGTTTCGGCCCCCAGTTAATTGGCGGTGTTATGCCCAAGGAAGACGTTCCTTGTAGTCTGAGCTCAGGTCTAGCCCCAGATAGTGAAAAGACCCCCGTCTGCCGGGTAATGCAGGTCATGCATAGCATATCTATTTTTCATATTTGCATTAAACATCTTGTATAGTTGAGTGAATTGTAATGTGGTAATTGAAATAGTTATGCATGACATGTTGAATGATATGTTGCATGTCATATGTCTGCCTCCCCATACTGCCTGTTGCATGCTTTGCTCGCTAAGACCGTAGTCTCACCTCATGTTTCGGGGATATATTTAGTTTATGCAGGGTATTCTAGCCTTGTCCAGAAATGAAGAGGAGCTTTTGGAGTAGACCTACACTTCTTGAGACCAGATAGTAATTATGAAGTATTATCCATTGTAATTAATTGTTAATAATGTAATTAAATAGAGATTTCATCATATAGTTAAGTGTAGTCTTTAATTAATTAGTAATTGATCTAGAAACCTTTAGATTGGCCATGGAGGTCTATTTCTTCTTTGGACTGGATTAGTACTCTTGTCATTATGAATTGTACTGGGTTTTGCTGGTTTTCGGGTGATTCTGGAAATTGGGAAATGTCCAATTTGCAGGGGAAACTCTGTCGGATTTTCGGTAGGAGTTTATGAACTCTCACAATTGAGGGTGTTGGTTGCCCCACGTTTCAGTTTAGAATTTTGTGTTTAAAATGTGATGTTTGAATTATGTGGTAGCCTAAGCAAACGTTGGATTGCTTAGGCATCTTTGTATTATGTGTGTCGATATCGAAAATGGCGCGAAATAATTTCAGAAATTCGGGAACAATGCTTCCAACGGCCATTATTCTTGAATTTAGAAATCAGGACGTTACATTTTGGTATCAAAGCAGTTCAATCCAATTGGATTGTGGTTAGGTTAGTTGCCCGTGGCTTACTATGATTCCACCGTACCCCGTACTCAGTGTAGGGACTGATCACCCCTCTACTTGGTGCGTTGTACCCGAGATCATGGTTAGTGACGTAAACAGGATGCCTTGTTAAGGGAGTTGGGACATCTCCCCAACAAGGTTAGAGCCACCCACTTGATAGATAGAAGGAGAGTGGCAGAGGTCCATTTCCAGGAGTAGGATTTTCACCTTAGAAAGTTTATAGAACGTGATCTTTAGTTCCTAATGGATATGAGGCACCCTTAGACGAAAAGGTAAAATAGAAGTTTTGAGAGAGTGTGTGGAATTGGTTTTTGGAAGGTGGAAGCAAGAGGGAGATTTGGAGGGAATATATTGAGTAGACTTCGTAGTGGGGGAAGAGAGCATTGTTTGCTTGTGTTTACACCTTGGTGGTGTGGATTGTTTGATTGATCATGATACTTGTTTCTGCTGGAATGATTGAGTGACATGTCTGTGAATCAGGACCTTTAATCTCACATTCTTTTTTTAATCCCTGTTAGTGTATGTTGATGTTGATGGTTGTTGGTAGTTGTACCTTGGTGACGTAATTTATTTGAGTAGGATGGAGTGTTTGATTACCTAACTTAATTTGAATTTCTTGGATTAAGATTTACCTAAATTCGGATTTGAATAATCTGCATAATTTGAATTTTAAACCGGGGATTAGAATTTCATTAGGTTATGTGATATGGAAAATATGTATCTTCTTGAAGTTGACTTTTAAGATTAGGATTTGATTTTGAAATTTTTTTTAGGATTTAGTTAGATTTGGATTAAATAATCAACTTAATTTGGATTTATATCAGTTTAGATTCGATCTGTAGTTACAAGATGAGTTAATAGAATGAGAATGTTTTGTTTGGTGGTGAATTTAAATTTTTGAAAATTGGGATTAGTCTATGTTGAATTTAAATTAGGATACATACATACATACATACATGCATACATATATAGTTGTTTGATTTTGAATTTAGCTTCCCAGATAAGGTCCTATTTATATTTGAATTAAAATGTTTTCAAGGATAGAATTTGTTATAAAAAAAATGTTAGGATTTAAATTGGAGGATTTTGAGATTAGATTATCTTATGAGTTTAATTTTTAGGGGAAGCTATAAATTTATGAAGTGTAGCTAATATTCCGACAAAGGTAGTGATAATAGCAACTAATAAACTACTTTTTAGCATTAAAGGATTGAGATGAAATGAGAACTATAAGTGGATTTTTAGATCATAGGGTAAAATTATAATGCTCTGAAGTTGTATTTAAATGATGAAGGATACGAGGAAAATATTATAAGGGATTAAATTACTTTCAAATATAGAAATCTTTCTAGAGTAATGATGAAATATTAGAACCTAAGAAGTTGGATATTGTTCTGCACAAAGTTTAAGTGATCTTTTATTTGAGGAAAGCTGTTAAGCTTGTTTTTACGGGTTAGATATAGAGATTTAATCTTTTTAGAGACAAAGATTTCTTTTACTTTGATGGTTTAAAGATAAGAATGTTATAATTTTGAAAGTTTATAGTTATACTTAAAAGGTTTCAGATAAAGACCAAATCTTGAGCTTGATAGAGATTTGATTGGTTGTGTACGTATATGGTTTAGAGGTGTTGATTTATCATTGGATGAGTATGAGTATGAGTATCGTTCAAGTATTATTTGGCAAGTGCACCAAATCGTTCAAGTAATAAAGAGTGAGTATGAGTATCGTTCCCACGAGGATTATGCTTGTTAATAATTAGCTTACTAGGACAACTTTGTTTGAGTTATGGAAGATAAAATTGATATGATGTGAGATAATAGAAAACAACAATTTGAGAGAGCAATATAGAAATTAACACCGAAAGGCTATGATTAAGAAAACACAAGTGAGGATTAATTTATCAATTCACTAAAAGATGTTAGAGGGATGACTTCACTACTATTTCCACTTGTTCCTAACCTTGAAACCTAATCTTGAAGCTTTTATTCTAGTTCAAAGAGCTAAGTTTAAGTTGTTACCCCCTAATCCCTTAGGTTGATAACTCTTTTCACCAAGACCTAATTTCCAATCCCTTGAATAATTAGAGAAATAGCAAAAGCATTAAAAAACAACATCACAACTCTTAAATAGCCCACCTAAGCTCTGCTCTTATCCCTAAGAAACAAACCCTAAGCTGCCTTAAACCAATGCACAAGTGAAAATCAATTTCCCAATTGAGAACTCACTTCTAACAACATCCATGGATCCAATGGAAGCATAAAGAACAGAATAAGGCATAAGAACTGAATAAAACATCAATAGATTAAAGTATCAAGGAGTTAGAACAAGTATCAAAGTAGCTACATCATCCTCTAACAAAGAAATGCTTAGTTACACATTAAAGGAGAAGAGAAACAAAGGGTTAAAGATGGTGAAAAGGTCTTGAGCATGAGCTTCCACGTCCCAGCTCCTTTCTCTTGCCCTAAAGTCTTTCTTTTTCTCCCTCAAAATGCTGAACCCCCCAAAAATGCGACTTTCTGTCCTTAAATCCTTTTTTCGGATTAGTCGCTTCCACGCTTGAGCGCAAAGGGACTTGCCAACGCCGGAGCGTGAGACTTCCTACAAAGAAAACATGAAAAACAGTTAAAAGTCCTAGATTACTATTCTTAAAACTAAAATTAACATATTTAAAGATAAACTATAAGAACTACATTAATAAGTTAAATTAAGCCCAAAAGTCCTTTCAAAATGATTAAAAACTAATGCTTTGTTGAGAATCAACAAGCACTCGTTAAAGGGATCGTTATAATTATTAACTTTATTTGAATTTATTTTTAAAATAATTATTAATTTTTATTATTAATATTTATTTTTTAAAATAAATTGCTCCTATAACCTAAAATTCTGAATCCGCCACTGGTAACACCGTTTATGTAGTCGATCTGTTACACAGTACACTTGGGTCTACTATGTCCCGCAACTTCAAATATAAAAATACCAATAATGTTCCAAATAATTCACGATGGATTGGATTTACTCAATTTTTATATATACTGCTTGTCTTGATAAGAACGTTGACATATATCGTAATATACATATATAAATGAATGGTCTTATATATAATGCATAGTTGTTATTATAATTAATCTCTGTGGGGTACGGAGATCATGATTCGTGGGGCTTTTCCACGTTGTCTTGCAGGGCATTATTTTTATCAAAAGGTTTGAATATACTTCTTCAAAGTTTGTACATATGAGGAATCTCTGGAATATCCATGTTGTCATGTGTTGCATTTGACAATGATTAAGGTTTTAAGACTTGCAACAAAGCTTAATGATATGGTTTGTATATTGGGTGAAAAAAAAAGGATACGGCCAAACGTGACGTGTTTGTCGCATATTAATCAGTTTTATAATTAAAAACTTTTTAGATATATACTGAGAATTAGGTGGATGATTCTCCTTATACGTTCTTCTTATCTTATAAATCAGCATTGAATATGTAAAATATAGACTTATTTAGGCGCCGTTTGGGGTGATTGCCAGTTTTCGATTTTTTGGTTTTGAAATCCAAATTTGAAAACAAAACGTGTTTGGATAAAATAAGGTTCAAATGGTTTTTACACAAGTTTCAAATCAATTCCCTTTACTTTTCAAAACAAAAAAAAAAAGTTTTATGTGTTTCTGTTTTTAGTTTCATTTTTTTTTCTCTGTTTCTCTTTCCTCTCTCCCCTGTTTCTCTACTATCTCTCTACTCTCTCTATTTCTCTCTCCTCTTATTCTCTCTCATTCGATTCTCTCCTCTCTCCCATCTCCTCTCTCCCTCCTTTGATTCTCTCATGTTTCTCTCTCCTCTATCCTTTGTTTCTCTACTATTTCTCTCTCTTCTCTTCTCTCTCTCCTTTGTTTCTCTACTGTTTCTCTCTCCCTCTCTCTCTCTTTTCTCTCCTCCGTTTCTCTCTCCCCTCTCCTTTGTTTCTTCTCTCTGTTTCTGTCTCCTCTCCCCTCTCTCTACTGTTTCTCTCTTTTTTCTCTCCTTTCCCCTCTATTTCTCTCTCCTCTGTTTTCTTTTTCCTTTGTTTCTCTCTCCTCTCTCCTCTCCCTCTCCTCTCTCCTTCGTTTCTTTCTCCTCTGTGTCCTATGTTTCTCTCTCCTCTCTCTTATCTGTCCTCTATTTCTCTCTCCTATGTAGATAAACAGTAGAGAAATATAGGAGAGAAAGGGGAGAGAAACAGTAGAGAAACGGAGGAGAGAGGAGAAAAAAACAAGAGAGAGGTGGGAGAGAAATAATTAACAGAGAAAATAGAGAAGAGAGAGAAATAGAAGCGAAACATAGGAGAGATGAGAGAGAGCGAGGAGAGAGGGACAGTAGAGAAACATGGGAAAGAAGAGAGAGGAACATAGGAGAGAGAGTATAGAGAATTATTTCTGTAATGCATAGAACTTAAAACCAATATTAAAATATGAAACTGGAAACCATAAAATTGAAACTGAAAACTGGTTTTTAGTTTTAAAATTTTCGAAATTGAAAACTGGTTTTGGTTTTTAAAATTTTCAAAACTGGAAACCGAAGACCACCCCAAAAGGGCCCTTTAGTTTCTCAAAGAATTTATGTGCCATTTGTACAATTACTTTCTTAATTTTATATTGTATTAATTTTTGCGACATGCAGCTTGTTAACATTTTGTCCGGTTTGTATCTTTGATTTTACTTTTACCCAAAGTAAGCCATTATATATAGAAAATAAATATTCATAATTTTTTGGTTACATATATATTTTTATTATCTGAGCGTATAAAAATTACAAAAATTAGATTCTAATATTATTTTTTGAGAAATATTAGTAATATATTTTAAATATACTTTAATTTTTTTATTATTCATTGTATTTCATGTGGGTTGCAGTAAATCACCGAATTCCTTTTTTATTTAACAAGAATCATCAAATAATAATAAAAATACCACCAAGCACATGGATCACCTGATAAGGGGCAGGGTCGGTCGAAGAGTAAGGCTGCTCAAACTCTCGCTTTAGACCCCTGATTGTTAGTAACATCTTTTATAAAAAATAAAAAACATTATTATAATTAGGTCTATAGTTCATTAGTTTATAAATTGATTTCCCTTCTCAAGGGTTGATAGTTTGATCCTTATTAAATGAATTTTAACTTTTAAGGCTCATTTCTTTCACCTCGTGAATTTAAAAAGGCCCCAAAATAAAGGTTTGCTTGGGGCCTCACTACATATTGAGTCGGCCCTGGTAGGGGGCCGTTTCAGCTTAATCAGTGGTATCGAGTTCGAGCCCTGGGAATGCAGCCGTGTTAAATACTCGGAGGGAGATCTTTGTCGCCCATAAAGGCCCTACCCGGCTCAACAGGATTGCCTCCCGTAAAAGATACCTATGGTCTTGCACAAAAAATAATAATAATAAAAATCATTAAAACAGTGTGTTGTTTCGTTATTTACCTAATGAAATGTAACAAATAAGTAATAAAAAGTAAAGTAACGGAATGATCCAGAACCACTTTTATATACTACTTTCATTCTTATTTAACCATTCACTTTTAAAAAAAATTATTTCTATTTAATTGTCCACGTAGAAACCCAATACGTCATTAATTACATTTTTTCTATTCTACTCTTATCTGATAAGTTTGATATACAAAGAAAACTGAGAGTAAAAAGTACTAAATAAATTTTGTTAGTTAATTAAATTGCAGTGAAAAACTTTATTCCCCTACTAAATAAACCATAAAAAAGAAAAAATTGAAATTAATTGTACCAAAAGAGATAAACGGCAGTTTAAATTAAAAAGTAAAAGCAATTAAGAGAGAATGTTGAGAACATTTGTTTACACGATTAGAAATATGTCTATTCATGTGTCCTCCACCCAAAGTTCAAGGTGGAGGACACTTCATGGAGCATCCACATCACATATCATGATGAGACTAGCTCTTTTCATGGGGATTTTGTTCATTTCACAACTTAAACATAAGACCTCGCTTAAAGAAAATCAAACATGTACCGTTTGAATCAACTCCCATCTCACCTAATCTATTTTCAGCCTTATATTTAAAATTTTGTTCTTGTTGTTATTGATACATTATATTATGTTTAGATGTTTAGATTCAGAATAAATGCTTTTATGCATGGTTTTGATAATGTATTAAGGATAAAAACATCTAAAATAAATTTTTTATTAAAACTAAAAATATTTATTATACCCTAAATATAAAAGTGCAACATTCTCTTATCCTCAACTGGATTTTGATTTTGATAATATCAGCTTGAGGATAAGCACAATCAAAATAGTAAAAAAATTATTAAAATTAAAAGTACAATATATATATATATATATATATATTAATAAAAACTTTGTATATTTCTTATATTTTTATCTAAGAGTTGATATTAATAAAATTGTAACTATAGGGTTTAAGTTTTGTATATGAAAAAAAAAACCTGCGAGAAATAGTCTAATCATATTATGAATGTTCTCAGTTCCAACAGATTTGCATCCCATGAAAGATATATAGATATAATTCACAAAAAAAGACCGTAATTCAAAAATAAATTAAAAGCAACTAATAACACCAACAACCTTTATAATAAAGTCTAAATAATTCAAAAAATATATATATTATGTACAATTATTGAACCCAAAGAAGAATATCAAGAGTGCAATCATGAAACATTTGAATGAGTATGGAAACGCGTATTTTATATTGGTATTTACTAGCTACTATTTTAATATATATGATTATTTATTTATTTATTAATATATATGTTATGTTTTATCCATTATTTAAAATTGAATAAAAGTAATAAATAATTATTTATTGAAATATTAGTAGATTGTTTACTCGGCAAATCAATTAAACTCTTGAATAACATTACCAAAGAGGTGTAACTCAGTTGGCAACGCAAGCTGAGATTGTGGGAAGAACTCCGGATTTGATCCCCACTAAACACACTCTTCAGGAGGGGTGATGAGCTTAACTGTGACTAAGCCCCGAACAGAATTGCCCCGGACAATAGGGGATACATGTGGTTATCACAAAAAAAAAAAACTCTTGAATAACATTTATACTCAATAGAGTCATGGATCACGAGAGGAAATGACAAAGTGGGAATATAATAAATCATGAGTGACAGCTATCCATACAACCACGTAACATGGGAGGAGAAAGAAAAAACGAAGTAAGAAAATCCACAAACCAAATCTATAAATTGTGGATCCCAATTTCAATGTGATCAGACCTCGTATGAGTGCTGCACACATGTTTGAGTAAGGAGGAGCCAAAATTAAGAAAGAAAAAACAACACAGCACACAAATATGCCAGGCCCAATGAGACCTCAAATTGTGCTATTTGGCTCCTCCATAGTTCAGATGAGTTTTGATAATGGTGGTTGGGGTGCTATTCTAGCAAATTTGTATGCTAGAAAGGTACTTCTCTTCCTATTCTATGCCTATCTTAGTTTTAAACTTTTAATATCCATATTGTAATTTTGTTTAGGTATTGTTTGGTTAAAAGGATTTGGAGAGGAGGGGAAGGAAAGGAATTTTAAGAGAGTTATTGTGTTTGGTTCAATTTTTTAGGAGGTGAAGGGAGAGAGCTAAAATCCCTCTTGATAGCATTTTGCGTCCCCTCCAAAAGTGGGGTGATTTGGAGGGAGGGAAGGGAGTTTAAAATAAAACAATCAAAATTACTTAAATATTACTCTTCTCATTTCAATTCAAAAGTGGGGTGATTTGGAGGGGAGGGAAGGGAGTTTAAAATAAAACAATCAAAATTACTTAAATATTACTCTTCTCATTTCAATAAAGTTGAATGTTATAAAAGTCAAAGGGTATGAAAGTAAATTAATTTTATTTTCCTTCTCTTCTCCTCTCCTTGTGAACCAAACAACATAAAATATCATCTCATCCCTCTCACCTCACCTCCCATCTCCTACTCTTCAATAAAATCCCCTCCCGCCCCTCGTTTAATCATAATTTTTCCACACTTATATTTTATAATAATTTCTTTAAATTCTTATTTTTTTCATTTTTTTTATTTCGATCCAATCACATACAAAATCACATCATTTTTTATATTTATCTATTTTTTCTCTACATTTCTTACACTAAAAAAAATTGAGTGTGAAAATCTCATTTTCCATTTTTCTTATTTGTTTAAATATTATTCAGCATAGTAGTGACACTTATTTAACATATTTGTATAAAGGAGTAAAAGTCAAGTTACTTTAACGAATTAAGGATGTGATTCTTTCTTGTTTTATTCATGACACAATTTATTTATATTATTATAATTAAAAATAAGATCCAATTCAGAATTCAGTGGTTTAAGATTCATGACATTTTATATTACCATCTGGGAGCTTTTATCTTTGAGCACTTTTCATAGAAAATGCCTGACCATGCATTGAATTCAGATTTATATATGTGCCCTTTAACAAATTTTTTTTGTTTTGTAATTATTGATGGTGAATGAACTTGATATGTGTAATGTTTACATGGAAACATAGGCTGACATCATCTTGAGAGGGTACTCAGGTTGGAATTCAAGGCGTGCTTTGGAGGTTTTGGATGAAGTTTTCCCAAAGGTATAGAGTATAGACAGATTAGCAAACGTCATGCTAAATGCCTCAGTAGATTCCAATATTGTTTGATCCCCTTGAATATTAATTTTCTTACCCAGTCATAAGTATTAATTAAAAATATATTGCACAATGTGATTAGTGACTAGTTCTGTTTTGGTGAATGTCCTTTTTGCTCTGTCTTCTTATCTATTTTAATTCATGATCAGGATGCTCCAGTGCAACCATCATTGGTGATTGTCTACTATGGTGGAAATGATTCAATTGACCCTCACCCATCTGGCCTTGGTCCTCATGTACCCCTCCAAGAATACCTTGAAAACATGAGGAAGATTGCTAACCATCTCAAGGTATATAAATAATTACTCTCTTCAACATCAAACTTTGTTTGTTTTCTCCTCTGCCAAAATAAGCCTTAATTAGAACTTTCTGCACTGTTTGCACAATATTCTTTTTTCTTTACCTTTCTGTCATATATATATTTGTTTTGCTGCAAAGTTTGACACAAATCATAATGCTTTTCAGAGCCTCTCGGATCATATTCGCATTATATTCCTCACCTCTCCTCCAATCAATGAAGAACAAATGCACAAAAAACTCAGGTAATTCATACAATTATATTTACTATGCTATGACTTAGAACAACTAGTTTCTTTCATAATTTAATTTCTTGCCATTATCTAACAATATTTCCTGTTTCTATGAAATTTATGTTACAAATCTCTAAATTCTGATGAACTCGATTGAATACAGTGCAACACAATCAGGAAGAACAAATGAATCATGTGGAATATATGCAGAGGCATTAATGGAACTGTGTGAGGGGATGAATATAAAAGCCATTAATCTCTGGTCTGCAATTCAGAAAAGGGAAGACTGGTTAGATGTTAGCTTCACGTAAGTATATATATGCATGCTCTCATATATGATATATGTTAATTAATTAGTCCTTCAATTGATTTGGTTATGAATTAATTGCATATATATAGGGATGGGATTCATCTGTCAGCAGAGGGAAGCAAGGTGGTTGTGAAGGAAATATTAAGGGTTCTGAGAGAAGCAGAATGGAAGACAAGTCTGCATTGGATGTCACTGCCAACAGAATATGCTGAAGATTCACCATATTATCCTCCCAGTCCAGATGGAACTTCCACTATTAATGTCTCCTACAGTATCCCTCGGAGGAGTCTGCAATGGGATTTATAGAAACAAGTATTTGCTTGGATTATTTACTATGCATGCCATGAAAGAGGTTCAATTATGTGGAGGTGGAGCCCTTTGGAATCAGACAAAAAAGGGCAAGGCTCAATGATTGGCATTAATGTGGTCTTTATTAATTTCATATATAGGATCAATTATAATAAATAAATGGGAGAGTTCTCTCATAGTCTCATGTGCTGAAATTCCCACTCCTTACCTTTGGGGAGCATTTTCAATATTCTATAATTGTTGCAATTTTTTATGTAATTTCGACTCCATTCCCTGTTAATAAATTTAAAATGGCACTCAGCTTTCGATCAAAATTATTTTCTTGTTGCCTTTTTTTTGTCAGAATTTTCTTTTTTTTTGGTCGTATGTCAGAATTTTCTTGTTGCCCCTCTCTCTCGGTTTTACTTTCAACTTTCAATCTGCATGGGCCTAGTCCAAACTTTATCATTGGGGGCCTAAATAAAATACCAGCATAAAGTAAATTATAAGAAAAAAATAGATTTAATTATTATCTATTAACTAATAATTAGCAACGTTTTTATATATGATATAAAGATTTTACTAAATTTTTGGTAAAATGTTTTTTCAATTCTTAAAAATTTAAGCATATATTTGGGCTTCATTTTCATAATTTAAAATCAATGTGTTGAGTTTCTCTTTTCTTAAAATAACCTCAAATTAATTTTTAGTACTCCTTCCGCGCGCTAGGGACTAATTAAAAATACACATGAAAATAAATATTGGAGACTAAAAACACACATGATAAAAACTAATTCGGGATGATTAAAAAGAGAGAGACTGATCAACATACCAATTTTAAGTTATGCGAACCAAAATTAAATTTATTTATTATAGAAACTACAAATATATTTTACTCTTAATTTTAATATATAAAGCTTGTAACAAATCTTCTTTTATAGCAACCATCTCCTCAGCAGGCTAAAGCTAATGGAATACTCAAGAGCTATATAAAGTGTACGAAGTCAACTTAGAACTCATACTCGAACAGTGAGTTGTGAGTAACTCCCAGAGTGGTGGCTGAGACTAAGATTGCTCAGAATCAGGTGACCTATTTCTTTCTTTAATTCCCTATTACTTATTAATTATCCTAATGAAGTGCATCAGAACATTAATTCATCACAACACCAGCTCTTTTCGTGCTGCTCTTTAGGAGGTTTGGCGTGCTCGAAATGCAAGTATCTTTATCCATAAGGGTGTTGTGTTCAGACACTTCAAACAACTCTCCAGTAGATTTACTGCAAGTAAGGGTGTTGTTTAAGCACTATGTTTCATCACTATAGTGCTCTTATCACAGCTATATATTCAGGAGTTACTCCTTAGAGATTAGTTGGTTACGGTTCAACATTTATTGAGAGAGGGAAACACTTGTGCCAACTATCTTGCCAAGCTTGGTGTAGAAACATCTTCATCTTTTGTCCGTCTTCAAGAGGCCCCTTGTGATCGTCTTCAAGCTTAAGCACTATGAATCCTTTATTGCCTTTTGTCTTAATTTTCATGTAATGGAAACATGCAAAAAGCAACCAGACATTATCTGTAATATACACTCTATTTGGAACACACTTTGATTTCCCCCAACATCTTCAAGTACTCTTTTAATCTATTTGCAATGATATTTTTTAACAAAGTTTAAAAATCAGGTTGTGAAGACTAATAGGATGGAATTCCCTAGCATGTTTTATGTTCTTAACCTTAGAATCAACACAAATATAAAGTATGGTTAATTAACCATGCGAGTGTAATTTTTTTTGTTGAATATTTAGGCTTTTAGAATACTTTAGATGTGTTTGGTATAATGTTATGTTTTTAGAAACACCTTAGATGTGTTTCGTTGAATGTATATAAGACTTCTAAAACTCTTGAATGTATTTTGCAGTTGTTATGTATTTTGCTAATTTTTTTAGGTAAACCAATTAGTGTTTACAAAAAAAAGGAAATTACAAATTATTTTAATCAATAGTGACATATTTTGTGACCTTTTTCCCTCAAAGTTTTATAATCAGTCACAAAATCAGTTGTTAAATTCGATCACAAAACCAGTCACTTAATTCAGTCACAAAATCAGTCACTAATATCAGTCACTTAATTCAGTCACAAAATCAGTCACTGATATCGGTCACAACAATCAGTCACTACATTTCGGCCACAAAAATCGATCACTATCGGTTAGCAACCAGCATTTTAGACATTGAATCATTTCAGTCACAAAATTAGTCGCTAGGTTGGCAACCGATTTTAGCCTATTAGTGATTGAAAATTCGGTCACTAATAACCAATTTTCTTGTAGTATAAGACTGTTAATGTCCATTCCATTATATAGCACCTCCAAAACTATTTTTATAACATCTCTTCCTACAATTTGTTAAGTTTCATCTATACCTACGCCTTGATAGGTGCATTTGAGAGAGAGCTTCCACAACCTCTGATTCAATGAAAGGAAGAGAAAGCCAAGGTTGATGTTGATGGAAAAGGGGTTCGCGATTTTGGCACACCAACACAGTGATACACTAAAGCCTCGATAGGCACATTTGACTTAGCAAACACGATTCCATGGAAGAAAAAAAATAAACCAACACAATGATATTGTGGTCAGGAAAAAGATTAAGATGGCAATGGGTACCCTCTGGGTACAATACTATATCGTCTTCATATCCACCCGCATTTTTTAAAAAATGTCCATACCCGCACACGCACACACACATATATATAATATGCTACTCCGTACTCGAATATAAGGAAAAAAAAAAACTAACTCACGCTAATTAAGAATGTTAGTTACCCTCATTTAATTTCCTTAATGCCATCTAAAAATGGACTGTATTCTCTAAATTGCCTCTCATGGAAGACTTCAATTCTATTGAAACTTATTCCAAGTAGAAGTACCCTCTCTATATGGTTCATTAAATAGGGTCAAATAAAATTTGAATTTAAACAAAGGATATTTTGGTATGAGGTCATTAAATAGGATAAAAGTAGTTGAGTTTTGCTTATATTTTGGACCATTATATGTGAAATTTGTATTGCTTATATTAGAGTCCGGAGGGTGTATATGTGTGTGTAGCAACTCCAATGTCCATCCCCATACCCATTATATACACGCCAGTTATTCTCAATTTAGTTAAGTGGAAAATTAATAACTCAATAAAAAATATTACCTACGTTCCCATTTAATTGTTCACTTAGACAAAAAAATATACAGATTACGAAATGTAATCATTACTCTTGTTTTCATAAAAATAAATTTTAAACTTTCTATTTTTCACTTTATCTCTTTTTCTATTTATTGAGTCCCATTAGTTTTCAATAGTGGGTCATTAATTAATATAAAGGCAAATTGTTGAAAAATGCAATTATTACTGCATTGGATTTGTAAATGCACAATTATATATGAACAAATATTTTCTACGAAAATGAACAATTAAATAGGAACTGAGGTGGTATTAATTTAAGAAAATTATAAATCAATTGAAAATTACTCCAAAATCGAAACTTAATATGTTAAGGTTCTAAAACACAACGCATAATTCAATGTTCAATTTTTTTATTACATATTACAATATATTTCACATCACACTATTTTATAAACTTGGACATTATGTGCGAGTATTCTCCAAGCTTTGAAAAAAAAATTATTATTAACACTAATTAGGAGTGACATAGGGATTAATTAGAAGTCTCTATTAATGGTTAATTCGAGTATAACTTCGGTTAGTGTCTTCAAATTACAAGAATCATGCATCATGTCAAAAAGTGGTTAATGACTTGTCTATTGGAGGTTAATGAGATACTAATATATTGGTCATTAGAAAAAACACAAACATATTATATGAACAAATGGTTAATGTAGAGTCTGTTGGTGGGTAATCGTTGTAATTGTGTTTAAAGGCATTAAAATAAAATGAATCATCACTGGGAACTTGTATTAACCTTTCAACTATTCATTCTAGTGAATGAATCTTAATGATGAGTATAATAATGGTTAATTCATGTACAAACACTACAAGAAAAATGCTATTTAGCGACGGCCAAAAGTCGTTGTTATTGGATCATTAGCGACGGACTGTGGTGTTGTGACCGTCGCTACAAGCCTTGTCGTTAATGCAGTAACGACGACATTTTATGACGACGCTATGTAGCGACAACTGGTCGTCGCTAAATATATATTTTTAATCCTTCCTTCACAAATTTATCAATTGTGAGAATCGAACCCACGACTTCCACGATACAGAGAAGAAGCATTACCGTTACGCCAAGTTTGTTTCTTGGAATATATAGCGCAAAATATTATATATATAGTGAAAAAATAACAAAAAATTAGTGACGGCCAGGCCGATACTAACTTTACAAAGGCCGACGCTAAACAAAAATTTTCTTTAGCGACGACCTTAGGGGACGCTAAGTAAAATTTTTTTAAAAAAAAATTATTATACCTTTAGAGTCGGCCAGAGCCGTCGCTAACGTTACCAAGTAGCGACGTCGTCGCTACATAAAAAAAATTAAAAAAATTCAACGGTGATGTCTCTACCGTCGGCCGTTGCGATGATCTGACCGTCGCTACAGGCCGTCGCTAAATAAAGAATTTCTTGTAGTGAAATTTGTTAATGTAATCACAATACAATAATCGTCATGTGGAATTTATTCACGTCAAAAAGTGGTTAATATCTTGAATGTGGAATGTTAATGAATTACTAAAATGAGTTAAAAGCATTAAAAAAAACAGCAGATTTTATGAACAGATGGTTAATGTAGAGTCCGTTGGTACGTAATCGTTCGTATTTGTGGTTGATGGCATTGAAATCAGATGAATTCATTACCGGGACTTGTGTTAACCCTTGAACCATTTATTGTGAGTGAATGAATCTTAATTGTGAGTCTAATAATGGTTAATTCAAGTATAACTTTGGTTAATGTCATCACAATACAAGAATGGTCACAATACAATAAAGTTGTTATTTAATTTTTAATCTTAATCTAAATCTACTTCATCACAAATAAAAAAATAATTTATTTGTTCATAATTTTTTTTTTTTTCAATTTAAATATAATTCTGGTTTTGCATTTTGTCTTTTTGTTCTTTTCTAAAGTTTTTGTGATTTCCTCCCACCTTCCCTTTGTCCCACTACCATGCTTCTATGCTTTTATGTACACAAGTACAATGTTGTAACGTTCCCATTTTCTTCTAACTCACGTATCACGATTTGGCATATCTTCGTGCACCCCATTTCACTACTTAACACATTCAAATGAAAAGAAAAGGGAACGGGGCTGAATGGAGAGAGCTTTTGAACGGGAATATAGAGGAGAGAAGTTTTTAGCTTGTGCACTTTCTTGGTGATACAAGAAGGTAAGAATTTTATGTTCTAACTTTTGAATTTAACTTCTAATGTTCTTAATAAATGAATGATTTTTTAAGTGCTGCTAGCTATTTGTTTAATTTGGAATAAAAGCCTCGATTTCGTTGTTGAACTTGTAACTTATTGCATATGTAGTCACGTTAATTATTCCTTTAACTTTTACATTACATCACGATGGTTTCATACAAACACACTACCTCGAGGTGAGATCATGTTTTATTCCACTCAATCCGGGACGGATCCAGAAATCATTGGAAGGTGGGGTGAAAATCATTTAAAAAGGGTTATAAATATGTAAATTATAGAAATAATATTAATTTAAAATTTGTTTATCAAGTCAAATAAAAAGATAATTTATATGAACATAAAATTACACCAATGAAAAAACACAATTTAAATGTAAAGAATGACTATAAAATATGTAATGTGTAAGTTTTTGTTTAATAAAATACACCATGTATATAGTTTATTGTTGAGGGAGGGGAGCCAAGGCCCCCACTTGCCCTCCTCTAGATCTGTCATTGCACTCGATCAACCTCTTGGAGTTATATATCTCTCCCTTATAAATTAAATATAAATTTAGAATATTTAGAATTTAGTTTATAAGCATAGACAAGGTAAAAAAAAAGTTTTACTTATCTTATAATATGTTATCACATTTTTTTTGACGCTTAATATGTTATCACATTATTTATTAAGGTTTAGTTAATAATATATAAGGTATTATATTCATCAAATAATATAATAATATATGCTTGAATGATGTTTTTAATTACATAGGCTCAAACTATTTATTTTATATAGGTGCATAATATTTTATTTTACACAAGCAAAATTTGTAAATTTTGTAAATTAGTAATAAATATCTATTTAACTTATCAATATTTAATTGTTTTTTATTTAGCTTGTAAATATTCAATTTATCTTAGTTATATATTTTAGTGTTTGATTCAGTTATTTATTTATTTATATAATTATTCATATTGGGCAATTTTATATGTTTTGATTATTATAGCCAGTTGGAAATGAAATCTATGGCTTGGACTGCATATTAGGCGAAATGCGACCTCGGTTTGTGCTATTTGGCTCCTCCATTGTTCAGATGAGTTACGATAATGGTGGTTGGGGTGCGATTCTAGCTAATTTGTATGCTAGAAGGTGCTTCTCTCTTGCTACTCTATCATTATATGGTTATTTTAATTGTAAAAGAAACGGGTGCAACTACACTTCCATATTCTGCAAGTACACTTACATTTCTGCTAATCGTAGTTCAGGATCTTAGATTCAATGCACACTTCATATGTTGATAAATTAAACAGATAGAGTTCCACTTAGTAAGTGTATCAGCTTATAAAGGACTGTTTAGCTTAACTAGTGGTTTTGAGTTTACATCTTGGAAATGCAGCTATATTAAATACTTTAGAAGAGAGCTTTCCACTCGAAAAGGATTCACTAACACAACAAAAAAACCTGCATTTTTAGTGTGCAAAACAGATTTTCAAACAAACATGCCATTAATAAATTGATGGAAACTTGGCTGCAATTGAGAAACAGCTTGACCATCTGCTGTTTCTTTGAGAACTTTTCACCGAATTAAAATGTCTAACAATGCAATGAATTTAGATTTAAATATGTCCTTTTTGTAATTATTGATTGGAATGAACTTGAATTGTAATGTTGACATTGAGATATAGGCGGATATCATCTTGAGAGGATACTCAGGTTGGAATTCAAGGCGCGCTTTGGAGGTCCTTGATGAACTTTTTCCCAAAGGTACAAAGTAAAACTATGTGTTAATTAAATGCCTCTGCAGATTTCCATTGTGTTCCTTTTGAATATCTTCTAGTTTTGTCATAAATATTTGAAATATTTCGCACAAAGTCATTAGTGATTACATTTTTTGGTGAATCACAAATGTGGTTAACTACTTGATTCTTGCTCTGACTGAGATATGAGGAATGACCATTTTGCTCTGCCTTCTTATTTATTTTAACTCATCAGGATGCTCCAATGCAACCATCATTGGTAATTGTCTACTTTGGAGGCAATGATTCTATTGACCCTCATCCATCTGGCCTTGGTCCTCATGTACCCCTCCAAGAATACCTTGAAAATATGAGGAAGATTGCTAACCATCTCAAGGTAATTACTCTTCCACACCAAACTTGTTTCATTCTGAGCCAATAAGCCTTTATAGCTTATTTCATTGCTTGCACAAAATGTTAATTTTTTTTTTTCATTCTTGTATTTGTGGATATGCAAAGTTTGACAAAAATCATAATGCTATTGCTTGTCAGAGCCTCTCAGATCACATTCGCCTTATATTTCTCACCTCTCCTCCCATCAATGAAGAACAAATGTTCAAAAAACTCAGGTAACAGATTCATACAGTTCCTATATTTACTTATAATTTTTTGCAGAAATCATATATTGACACATACATTTTTACTAAAAGTGAAGGAAGAACTACCTCATGACACATTATCATTTACTATCCCATTTCCCCTCAAATTAACTAGATCATATATCATAAACCACAAACTCTTATGCTCTTGAATTGAATGCATAGTAATGGCAAGCTCAGATCTTAAGCTTGAATTATTACACTTACATGTTAGTGTAGTTATAAGTTAGAACTATGTTACACTAATAAACATTATTACTTATAGTTAGAACAACTAGTTTCTTTCATTATATCTTTGCATTATCTATCATTTCCTGTTTCTATGAAATTTATGTTACAAAATTCCAAATTCTGATTAACTTATATGGCTGGACTCAATACAGTGCAACACAATCAGGAAGAACAAATGAATCATGTGGAATATATGCAGAAGCATTAATGGAACTGTGTGAGGAGATGAATATAAAGGCCATTTAATCTCTGGTCTGCAATTCAGAAAAAGGAAGACTGGTTAGATGTTAGCTTCACGTAAGTGTGTGTGTATATATATATGCTCTCATATATGGTATATGTTAATTAGTCCTGAATTGAAAAAATTAAAATAAAAATTATGCCATTTAATGAGTCCTTCAATTGACTTGGTTATTAATTAATTGCATATATAGGGATGGGATTCATCTATCAGCAGAGGGAAGCAAGGTAGTGGTGAAGGAAATATTAAAGGTCCTGAGAGAGGCAGAGTGGAAGACAAGTCTGCATTGGATGTCACTGCCAACAGAATATGCAGAAGATTCACCATATTAACCCTCCAAGTCCAGATGGAACTTCCACTATTAATGTCTCCTTCAGTATCCCTCGTAGGAGTCTGGAATGGGATCTATAGAAACTAGTACTGTTTGCATTACTTTTGGTGTCTTATGGTTCATGCAATGGACTTCACCCTTTAAGGCTTTAATTAGTTATTGTTATTTAGATGTACTTTGCATACCATGAAAGGGATTAGGATTACATGCATTTGAGGTTTGTTGTAGTTGTGTGCAGATTAGTGAATCTCCACCATATAATTCATCTAACCACCCACATGCTGCCACATCACCCAAACAATGTTAAATATAGTCACAAACTGGGAGAATTTCTTACTAAACTTTGTTTGTTAAAGCTTTTTTTTTAAAATATTATTAATAATTATAAAATTTGGGCCCACATTATTAATTAAACAATCCAGGTTACACATTGGCTGTCACATCAGATTTCCGTGTTAATAATTAGATGGGAAGTTAACGGAAGACTACATTTGTTACAAATTAAAATTAAGAAACTAAATTCGAGACAAAATAGTAGGGGACCAAAATTGCCCAAACACTAAACTTGGGAACCAAAAGTATAATTAAGCCATTAATTATTATATAGAGTTTTCAATATAATGGATAGACTAATGAAGTTTAACATCCATGAATAATTATGAAGCGGAATAACATTGATGAGTTACTTGTGAAATAATTTGATCTCCACCAATTAGTTATATAACTTAAATTTAAAATGTAATATTAATATTTAATACAAAGTTAATCATAGAAATAATATTAAGATAGATAAAATCATCCCTAATTAAATAAACATTGTAAAATTTAACTGTTGAGAATAAATATATATTTTAATATATTTGCATAAAAACATTTTTGAAAAAAAATTTTCATTACTTTTTTTTAAACCTAATTTTCATAACTATAATTCGCCTTTGCTAATGACATTGGAATTTGATACTTTAATTGTTTGATTTTTATTAAAATCGCATTTCAATATAAATCAAAACTTATACTATTAAACGTTAATCTGTATTCACGTTTAAGATGTGAATTTAATTAATATAAATCAAACACTCTAATTTTGACATTGAAATAAGCAAATTAGTATTGGAATTCATGAAAAGCTGGTTATGAGCCAAGCACGAAGGACGTGTTTTTATTTTATAAAATATGATTAAATTAAAAAAATAGAAAAAGATGGTAAAATTTCGGTAAACACGTTCGCGCCTCGTTTTCTTACGTTCCCCTTCATATTCTTATCATCTCCTCTGCGGAAATTGGTTGCTATGACGGCAAGGCTAGGTGCGTCTTCATCCTTATCCCAGAAGATTTCTACCTTTCAATAGGACAAACAACCTGGGTGAAGCATCCATTACCAATTTGGTGCGTTTTCAACTCTCTCTGGGAATAATATGGAGAGATCTTAACTCTTCAACCAGAACTTCATCTTATGATTGGATTTTGCTTCTAGTTCTACGTAGTGTTTTCACAAAATTTCCTAGTTCTTTCGTAGTAGCATCTAAATTCTGCAGTATATTAGTATATTACCAATTGATTCCTTTACTAAATTCTGAATAGAATCCTCGTATTGATTTCATGCTCAGTGACTAACTGAAGTTATAGATGTGGATTCTATTAGCTTTATTAGAATGTTGACATTAATTTAATTTGCTCAATTGAGTGAGTACGCTCGAAGTATGATGTTGCTGTATATTTTCTGCACTGTATGACATTGGCATAATGGTTCATCCAATTAACATGCTTATTCCTTTCAGTAAATTCTATCCATTCTTCACAAGAAAAAGAAAGCATGCATTATTATTTTCATTGAAGGATCCATCAGCATTATGGTATTAATACTATAAATTCAGTGAATCAACTTGATTTCCTTGATTTCAGTCACCATCTTATTAGTGATCATTTCTAACTTGTCTTACATTACAGCATGTTTTGACAAGAAAGAAATGCAAAGTTTTCCAAATAGAATGGTTAAAGCAAGATCTAACTATTTTTTTTCTTAACCAAGGAAATCTTGTAGCAAACCCAAATTTATTCAGTTTATCATGTGAATTACGGAGGTGACTGAAATTAAGTTCCATAACAGTAATTTCCTATCAAACACTGTTAGCATGAGAAATTATTAGGAGTTAGAATTCTGTTTTGGTTAGTTCAAGTAATTGTGTTAGTTAAGGGAAGAGTGTTATCCCTATGAATACTTGTTGTAGGCACTCATTTTACTATTCTTTCAACAATATCAAATGAGTTTTCTGAAAAAAAAAATAGTAAAATGAGTGCCTACAACAAGTATTTATAGGGATAAAACTCTCCCTTAACTAACACAATTACTTGAATTAACCAAAACAGATTTCTTCTGACAGAATTCTAACTCCTAATAGAAATCAACAATTTTTTTACAACTTGTGAGAAATCAACAGCAATTTCCTATCAAACACTACATAAAACAACTTTTGTTTAATTTTACTGCACTTCTTAACTCTTCTTTTCTTTTCTGATTTAGCATATGTCCTTGAAATGGAGTCACTATTTCGGACCCTTGAATATTGTCGGGTTGATCTAGCACAGTTCCTTAGAGAGTTGTTCAAGACCATGAAAAAACAAAATCACAACTAGTTTGTCCCGTATTAGTTTGAGGATAGTTCTTCTACTAAAAACAATTAGCGTTTATAATGATGCATGAAAACTCTGGGTTTTTATCTCGTCATTACCCTGCACAGGAGACTGCCACGAAAAATGTGAACTGCGAAGATTAGTTTTAATTGCTTCTTTATTCAAAACCAAAGGAAGTGGGTCTGTTTAGCAATTATAGTACATTTGTTCTGTTACACTTAACACTTTAACCAACCTGCTGCTACAGCCTACAGCAACACTGAATTCTAATTTTTTCTCACTTCAATCTCTTGTATCTTTCTTTATATCTCATTTTTCAGCATTTTTTTTTCTCTTTTTTCTATTACATCTTTAATTTTCTTTTATCGCTTTTTTCTCTTATTTCCTCCTATCTCTCCATTCTTTACCCTATTACACTTTTTTAAAGTGTCAAATGTTTGATATGCACTGATGAAACAGCACTCGGGGCACTTCATGCTTGCTAGCTGTCACCCATGTTTGTAAGCCTGACTTCTCAAAAAAAGAAGGGTACCTTATGTTATCTCTAACTTGTGTTCCACCTTTTCTGATAGATCTCCAAGCTACCTTACTTCATTCAATATTTAGCAAAACAGCTCCTGATTTAAGACCAGTAAAAGATGGCTGCAACTTTGGTTGGAGGTGCATTTCTCTCTGCTTCTGTTCAAAACTTAATAGACAAACTAACTTCATCAGAGTTCCGAGATTACATCACAAACAGGAAGCTGAATGTCACACTCTTGAGAGAGTTGGAAACAAACACTGCTTACTCTTCAGGCTGTGTTGGATGATGCAGAGGAGAAGAAGATCATCAACCCTGCTGTCAAACAATGGCTAGATGAGCTAAAAGATGCGATTTTTGATGCTGAGGATTTGCTCAGCCAAATAAGTTATGATTCCCTGCGATGCAAGGTGGAGAATACAGAAGCTGAAAACATCACTAATCAGGTGTGGAACTTCCTTTCATCTCCTTTTAACACCTTATATAGAGAGATCAATTCCCAAATGAAGAATATGTGTGAAAGGCTGCAACTTTTTGCACAACATAAAGACATCCTCGGTTTGCAAACTGTAAGTGGGAGAGTTTCTAGGAGAATGCCAACAAGTTCAATAGTAAATCAATCTTCTATGGTTGGTAGGAAGGATGATAAAGAGAAACTAATTAATATGTTGCTATCAAACATGGTACCAGCAGTAATAATATAGGTGTTGTCACAATTTTAGGCATGGGTGGTGTTGGAAAAACCACACTTGCTCAACTTCTTTACAATGACGAAGAAGTTGAGAAACATTTTGATCTAAAGCCTGGGCATGTGTGTCAGAGGATTTTGATATTTCCAGACTAACTAAAACTCTTCTTGAATCTGTCACTTCAAGAGCTTGTGAAAGAAATGATCTTGATTTCTTCGAGTTGAATTAAGGAAAAGCTTGAGTGATAGAAGATTTTTGTTTGTATTGGATGATCTATGGAATGAAAAATATAGTGATTGGGATGAACTAGTAACTCCCTTGCTTAATGGAAAAATGGGAAGCAGAGTGATCATAACAACACGTCAACAAAAAGTTGCAGAGGTCACACACACATTTCCTATTCATAAATTAGAACCTCTGTCAGATGAAGACTGCTGGTTTTTAATCTCAAAGCATGCATTTGGAAGTGAAGACTTTCATGGGAATGAATACAAAAGCCTAGAAGCAATTGGCAAGAAGATTGCAAAAAGGTGTGGGGATTGCCAATAGCAGCTAGGACGCTTGGAGGACTTCTACGTTCAAAAGTAGATGCAAAGGAGTGGAATGCAATTTTGAACAGGCAATATATGGGAGTTACCAAATGATGATATTTTACCTGCATTGCTTTTGAGTTATCAATATCTTCCCTCTCATTTGAAAAGATGTTTTTCCTACTGCTCAATTTTTCCCAAGGATTATCCACTTGATAGGAAACAACTGGTTTTGCTGTGGATGGCAGAGGGTTTCCTTGAACATTCTCAATGCAAAAAAGCAATGGAGGAGGTAGGTGATGACTACTTTGATGAATTGTTATCCAGATCCTTGATTCAGCACTCAACTGATGGTGCTAATGAAGAAAAGTTTGTTATGCATGACCTTGTGAATGATTTAGCTACATTTGTATCTGGAAAAAGTTGTTGTAGGCTTGAATGTGATAAAATCTCTGAAAATGTTCGCCATTTGTCATATAACCAAGAAAGGATATGACATTTCCAAGAAGTTTGAGATTTCTACAAATTCAAATGCTTACGAACCTTCCTACCCATTTCCACACCTTGGAGTGGAGCAAATTTGTCTCTAAAAGTGGTAGATAATTTGCTACCATCACTCAAAATGTTGCGAGTATTATCATTATCATGGTATAGAAACATCACAATGCTACCTGATTCATTTGGCAATTTGGTGCAGTTGCGGTATCTAGAACTCTCCCACACTAAACTCAAAAGCTTGCCTGATACAATAGTAACCTTTTCAATTTGCAGACCTTGCTTTTAGTACAGTGTGAGAGTCTCATTGAATTGCCAACACATGTTGAAAAGTTGGTTAATTTACGTCACCTTGATATTAGTTTCACCTACATAAGGGAGATGCCACTGCAAATTGTTGAATTAGAAACCTTCAAACTTTAACTGTTTTTGTAGTGGGTAAGGAACAAGGTTTAAGTATCAAAGAGCTTAGGAAGTTCCCTCACCTGCGGGGAAAACTTTCCATCTTTAAACCTGTACAATGTCATTGATGTCATGGAGGCGTATGATGTCAACTTGAAGAGTAAAGAAAAAATTGAGGAGTTAAACTTATATTGGGGCAAATTGACTGAAGACTCACAAAAAGAAAAAGGTGTGCTTGATAGGTTGCAACCGACAATAAACCTGAAGAGACTTGCCATCGGGTCCTATGGTGGGACAAGCTTTCCCAGTTGGTTGGGGGATTCTTCATTTTCTAACATGGTGTCCGTTCACATAAGTGGTTGTGAATATTGTGTAACACTTCCACCATTAGGGCGTCTACCTGCTCTCAAGGACCTAAGAATTCGTAGCATGACATTAGAGACAATTGGCCCAGAATTCTACGGGGAAGGTTCCCTTTCTTCATTCCAACCATTTCCATCCCTGGAGTTTTTGGGATTTTGGTGCATGTCAAATTGGAAGGAATGGCTACCCTTTGAAAATGGCAAATTTCCTTTCCCTCGTCTTAAAAAACTGGAGATGCAGAGGTGTCCTGAGTTGAGGGGACATTTGCCAAGCCATCTTTTCTCCATTGAAGAAATTTTAATTTATCATTGTGATCATCTCTTGGCAACACCCCTACTTTACATTGGCTGTCGACAGTAAAAAAAATTAATATTGGTCAAGATTTTCCTTCTCAAGGGTCTACTGAAAAGTTCCAATGCTCGTTGCTTGAGTGTGATTCTCCATGTCTGCTGCAACATATCGATATGAGGTTCCGTGATAAGCTACTGTCTCTACCAAAAATGATTCTGAGCAGCACTTGTCTTCGGTATTTGAGACTCGATTATATTCCATCTCTCACTGCATTTCCAGCTAATGGTCTACCTACTTCGTTACAGTCACTTATTATTCATGGCTGTGAGAAATTAACATTCCTTTCTCCTGAAACATGGATCAATTACACATCCCTTGAGACTTTGGAGATTATAGATAGCTGTCACTCACTTACATCCTTCCCATTGGATGGTTTCCCTGTGCTCCAACGTCTTTTCATTTGCCGTTGTAGCTGTCTAGAATCCATTTTCATTTCAGAGAGTTCTTCCCTTTTGCCGCTAAGCCTCCAATCACTTATTGTCTATGACTGTAAAGCACTTAGATCACTGCCTCAACAGATAGATACCATGGTGGCTCTTGACTACTTGTCTCTCACAAAGCTTCCAAAACTAGAATGGTCCATTTCTAAGGGCGCTTGCCTGCCTCCCAAATTACGATCATTTGAAATAATCTCACTCAGACTACAGCCTCCAACAGCCATAAATGAGTGGGGTCTCCAAAGCCTGACTGCTCTTTCATATATGCGTATTGGAAGTGATGATATTGTTAACAACTTGCTGAAGGGGAATTTGCTGCCTATTTCTCTTGTGTCTCTGCGTATCAGTGATCTCTCTGAAATGAAATCATTATATGGAAATGGGCTTCAACACCTCTCCTCTCTAGAAAGACTTGAGTTTTACAATTGCCCAAGACTTGAGTCCTTGCCAGATGACAAGTTGCCTTCCTCTCTTAAGATACTGGAGATCAGCCGATGCCCTTTGTTAGAAGGAAAGTATAAAAGTGAGAGCGGAGAACGTTGGTCCAACATTGCTCACATCCCTGTCATTATAATAAATCATGAAGTCACAATATGAGCCATAGGAAGGGAAGGAACCATTGCACTCTCATTTCGGGTACATATTTCTTTTTATATTACTAGATAAAAGAATTGCTTAAATTTTGGTGTGTGCGTTTGTGTGTATATTGTTATTGTATAATCTAGGAAATCCATAATATAGTAAACTCACAGTGATCTATAAGGTTTATAATAATAATAATTCATAAACTGTGTTAAACAGGACACCGCATCATTACTTGAGATTTTCTAATCATGTAATAGGTCTAAGAATTGGAGTCACACTTCTCAACACAACCAATAATCAATCTCCTGCTACATATGTTGGCGTAAGTGAAAATTGAAAGGTCCACTGCTATGTTAGCCTCTGCAACATGAAGCATAAATAGTTGGAGCAAGTAGTAGTAGAGTAAGAAGAATTCACATTGTTATTGGTTCTAAATAATCGCAAGTTGTTTGAGTAGCATATATTTCTCCTAAGATAATCTCATTAATGTCTATTTAGTGTTGTGTGCCCACTGCATGACATTTGGTGTTCTCTAACAGTAAGATTTGCTATACATTTTGATTAGCTTTTGCTGCTGCTATTATTACAAGAGTCACTGATGCTGTAATATGTGCTATATTGACTATTGAGACTTTTATGCAATGCTTTAAGTCATTTCAGATAACCTGTCTAGTATTCTTTTTTGGTGTTAAAACTTAAAAATAAAAATTGTCTTTTACTGCTATTATTACAGCTTATAGGTATGCTTTTATTCTTATCTTTGTTAACAAAGCAGACTAAGAATGCCTTGCATAGACAGTTGACAAATCTTAATCTGGTTGGGGATTAAATAAATGGTTTCATCCTTAATGAGATTAGATTTTATTTTGATATTGATGAAAATTGTATGTTGCCAAGCCATTGTTAAATTTTCATTTGTTAATATATAGGAATTCAGCTTGTCATTTCTCTGGAAGAAGCTGTAACAGCTGATTGGCTGAAGTAGGAAGCATCCACTCTAAATATAAATGGGAGAGGTTATTCACATGTGAGTATTGTTTCAGACTGCAAAATAATATAGAAGCATTCAAGTGCTTTTTTAGTGCAAAAATAATATATATGTCAAAAGGTTGATTTGTATGTCAATGGCAGGAAGTGTGACAAGGCACCGTTAAACTCCAAAGTAGCAGAAAGAAGCTGTGTCCTTGGCCTTTTGTGCTTGAACAGGGTCAAGGCCAGGACACAACTGAGACACTGTCTTGCACCACCAACAGTAACAACACTTTCCTGTTTTGTAACTCTTTCATGTCCCTGCATTTTGATGCTAATTCAGACATTAATTTGACACAACTGAACTTGTAACATAGTGAAAGTTGTTGTGGCCTTTCTCAAGGATAGGCATAGATAGCTTTTCGGATGCTCCTCCAAACCAGATACGTCAATAGGACACATTGCTGGTAATATTGTTCTTCAAAATAGAATCACGCTCAACTTTTTTAAACCTACCTCTACCTTTTTTTTTTACGGAATACCCTCTACCATTTATTCTTCAATATGAATTATAGGGAATAGATATGTAATTAAACTAGTGTGTAAGTGTGTTAGTTCGTGCAATAGTTCATTCTGATAAAATTTTAAAATAAATAAAATTTCATATTTAAAATTATTTAATATATTTTTTTACGTTAAATTATTTACTATATTAATGTAATTATAGTAGAAAGTTTAATTTATAATAATTACATCAATTATCTTGTTTCATTTATTATTTAAATAAAAAATTTATTATTTATTAGTTATGTTGAATAAATTCACAAAATAATTAGGATAGGTAAGATTGTCCAATTTGTAATTCTCACTTTATTTAAAAGGATTATATAAATATTTATAGCATAAATATATGTAAAATAAATAAATTAATTAATTAAACAAAAAAAATGTTATGTCACTTAACCAAAAAGAACAATGTAAGAGAATCAAAAAGATAATTCTTTAAATAGAGAATCAAAACGATAATTCTTTACATCATGAAATTGAAGAACATAAAGATCAAATGTGTGTTATCTCGTATAATACACGGGGTCATTCATTCTAGAGAGAAAAGAAAAATTATAAAAAAACAATTTAAATTTGTTTTTATATTAATAAAGATTAACTTATAATTCACAATAATTACATTTATTTATTATTTTTTATTTGTTGTTTATTAGCTATGATAAATAAATTTGTAAAACAATTAGAAAAAAAGATTGTCCTATAAAGATTGTTTGTTCTCCAAGAAAATATATATGTTCCAAATCCAAAATAACAACCATGACCATGACTTGTAATATTGAAAGTAACTCGGATAGCTCAGAAAATAAAGAATAAATACCAAATATTAAAAAAATATGAAGAAGAACAAACACATTCTCATAAAAATCAGAACAAAAAACATTACCAAACACTTGTAGAAGATGACCACTTTTAGAGAGGAGGAGAAGAGGATTTTCATTTGTGTATATTTGCACACTATTACCATAATATGAAGTGAGAAATCAAAGTAAGGGGGATTATGAGAAATTGAGAAATCAAATAAATCTTTTTTTAATTATATAGATCCTACAAAAAGTATTTTATTATTAACTATTAATTTGATCCTCCAAATATTTCATATATTATGTAGTATTACCTCTTTATGATTCTCTTTACATTTTTTTAAACAAAATTAAATTTTAACTTTTCCATATTTCCTTTTTTTTATATTAAGTTTCTATTAATTATTTTTCTTTATTTAGAGATGATAAGAAGACAGAAGCAGGATCGCATCCAGTGGAGAATACCTTTTGTTCATAAGAAAATCACTTTACTGGTAAGAATAAAAATACTTAAAAAACGCAAGTGAGAAAACATGACACATGTACTGGGGGGTAACAATTTTAATATAGAGAAAATAGATAAATAGAATATATAAGAGAAATAATAAGTGAAACCATTAATGGATAAAATAGAGAGATAAATGATATATTGGAAAAAAAACACATTAAATTTAGTATAAATCAACACATTTATTGTATTTCTTAATATGTGTTTTTATGTAATGAAATAGATAAAGTTGAATACATAATGAGATAAACTGTTTTAATATAGTAATAAGAATAAAGAAAATTAAAGTTTGATAGAAAAAATGACATAAGCAAGACTACCTCGGCTCACAAGGAGGATACCCGTGATTCATAAAAAAACACTTTACTGAAGTGAGAATAAAAAACTAAACAAATGCAAGTGATAAAATGTAAAATGTGCAATGGGGGAACAATTTTAACTTCTAGATAGAGATTAAATAGATAAATATAATAGATAAGAGAGATAATAAGTGAATGTTAATGAATAAAATGTAGGAACACACAGGAAAACATTAGAAGGGGGATTGAATAGTGTTTTTTATAAACTAAGTGTTTTTATGGAAATCTTTTCGTAAACTTAAGTTTTGAAAGCTTTCAGATAGTGATTCAGATGCCGTTTGAATATTTTTTTTTGTCTGAAAATTTCAGACAGAGGTTTGAAAGATATTTTCATAATTAGCTTTCACAAAATAGCTTATAAAAACTTAGTTCGAGTTCCCTCTAAGGTAAGTTCTTCTACCTTCTTCTGAAGTTTCTCAACTTCTTCAGATTGATTTTTAGAACCACCACTCTTGCAGTTCAAGAGTTTCTCCTTGAGCAAAAGGTTTTTCTTCTCAAGAGCCTCATTCTTTTCACACATTTCTGTGTATGCTCTTGAAAGGTCCTTGTACTCTTGGAAAATCTCTTTTGAACTGTCGGAATCGAGGTCGCAACGGGAATGAATTGGAAAAAATAGTTGTTCAATGAAGTTGCAACCAAAATTTATTTAAGAAAAATTTCGGGAAAACCTTTTTTAAAGAAGAAAATGGTCTACGAAATCAGAAATGGATTCAGGAGTCGATTACGCGTAGGGAAGGTATTAGCACCCTACAACGTCCGTTTAAAAAACGGTTACCTCTAATTAATTGTGCAAAATTTATTAATTTTTTAGAAAATATTTATTTTACCCCAATTGAAGAAAATTAAAAATGAAATAAAAAATATTTTTGTATTTTTAACTTTTGATTTATAATTGTATTTTTCAGAACAGATGAAAGAATTTATTTAAGAAAATGATTGAATAATATTCTTGAAAATGGGAAGGATATTTTGAAAAAAAAATCTTTTTTTTTATATTTTAAGCTTTTATTTTTTGTGTATTTTTTAATGACTAAGAAAAGTTATTTCAGAAAATGATTAGCAAATTTTTTAAAAGGAAAAAATATTTTTTAAAATTTATTTTGGCCTGACAGGTCTAGCTACCGCTCCTACGTATCCCTGGGTGCAATGGATAAATCAAAGCCACGTTGTTCTCGAGTAACAACTGATTGTGAAATTGATTGATTTAACTAAAAAAACAAATTGAAAACATATTGATTTATTTGAAAGAGGTTTTTTTATTTTGACTTTAACTGAAACAATTATTGAAAAGAAACTTAATTTTTAAACTGATTATTTTTTAAAAGAAATTTTTTATTTCAAATACAACAAAATCATTAAAAAGTTTTTAAATTTGATTGAAAATTAAATATTAGGCCACAGTTCACATCATTGACCAAAATAAGAATAGACAAGACAAGCAAGAAAAACTAGTTATGAAGAAAGCTTATACACAAGATTGGATGGTCAAACAAGACAAACAAAACACACAAGAATTGCAAAAAGAATTGTTTTTTGTTTAAGTTTTGAAAAAGTTGTCAAAACAGTTGTTTTTGTGAAAACAATAGTTTTACAAGACAAAGAATTGTATATAAGGAAATGAAAGGGAAAATTACAGCAAAATGACAACTATATTGTTGGGCTATCTTTTTATTGTTTTTCTATATTTTTATTTATTTTTACTTTTTGGGTGTCTTTTGACTTTTTCTCTTTTCTTTCACTTTTGCACCCTGTTTTCTTTTTGTACCTCTTTTTGTATTTTTGGCCATGTATTTTTTAATTCTTTTTGCTTCTTTTCTTTTTCTTTGCCTATTGCCCCAACAGAAAATTATACAAAATTACAATAAATAGAAATCTACCTAAACTAAAATTTGCAAGAGTTTTGCCTAAAAATTGGACCAAAAAGGTACCAAAAAACTAAAAGATTTGTTTGTTTTCTAAAAACTATTTTTCAAAACGGTATGGCAACTTGATTCAAAATTTGACCAAAAAATTGCTTAGCAGTTCCTTATTGATTACACAATCACAAAACGTCATTTCTAATGTGTTGGATTCAATTTTAAGATTGGAATTAGTTTTTGAAGGAAATTCAACAATTGTGATTTGTTGAACTTCTTCCAAACTCACTACTAAAAAATTCATGATTAGAGAGGGATTTTTCCCTCTCAAAACAAGTAAAAATCTCTCGCTAAACATTTAGCGATGGATAGTAAATTCGTCTCTAAAAGTGGCGTCACTAAATTTTTGAGACGGAATTTGAATTCCGTCACTAATAGCGAGGGAAATTTTCCCACTCTAATTAATTAAAATCCGTCACAAAACCTTGTAAAGAAGGAAGTATGAATTTCGTCGCTGTTATCCTGGAGTAGAATTAATTGATTTAGTTTCTTTTAGCTTTTTATTTCTATTTCTTTTAATTCCATATTGTTACAAAAAAATACTCATTTGAGTCTTATTATTTATTTAAACAGGCTTTTAAAAGAGCCTAGGCGTAACTTTTTTCTTTTTATTTCATGTTTCTTAATTGTATTTATATTATCTAAAAGAAAACATTTAAAATATTTTCAAATTGAAAACAATAATCTGATTATATATTGATTTAATATAACACATTAATTAAATAAAAAAAACTATATTTAGGTATTATCAACTTAATTTATTATTAATTAAAATAAATAATATAATATATAAAATTCACTTTATTTAGATTATTACTTTTACTTATATTAATTTATATAAATTATTGCATAATTTATTAAAAGTTTTAATAAATATTTTATACAGGGAAAAATTCTCTCCCTGCCCTCATAGAGAGAAATATCCAACACCAAATAGAGAGTCAATAATTACAAATCCATCTTAAAGTGGGTTGAGAATAAAAAATTCACCTCTCTTTAGAGAGGGAAACAAAATTCCCTCCCTAAAAAAATATAATTTTGGTCCATAATAATTGTCTAATCGGAGAGGGAAATATTTCATCCCTAATAGCGAGGGAAAAATTCCCTCACTAACCAGAAAGGAAGAAGGGTTAAATTCATATCTACTTAGCGTGGGAAACATAAATCCCTCTCTATTTATATTCCCTCGCTAATATAAGATAATATGAATTCCATTTTATTTAGCAAGGGAGTAAAAAATCCCTCTCTAATTAGAGAGGGAATTCAAAATCCCTCGCTAAATAGAGAGGGATTTAAAATTTCCTCACTAACACAAATCCACCACATGTTATCTCTCTCAACTCTCAATTTAGCGAGGGAATAAATCCCTAGGGAAAGTTTTCCTCACTACTTAACAATTAACATCCATCTCCATTTAGAGAGGAATTTCAAATTCCCTCTCTAGTTAGAGAGGGAAATAATAATCCGTCGCTAAATAGCGAGGGAAATACAAATTCCTCGCTAATTTGAGAAAGAAATTTTCCCTCTCTAAAGAATTGTTAATTTAGCGAGGGATTTTGTCACGAATAATTTAGAGAGGGATAAAATCCGTCACAAATTCCCTCTACATTTTTCATAGATATTTTGTGAGGGATTTAGCGAGGAAATTTTAGAGAGGGATTTTTTCCCTCTCTAAATCCGTCACAAAATTCCTCACAAATAGAGAGGGTCAAAAATCCCTCTCTAAACTCCCTCTCTAAAATCATTTTTTTAGTAGTGACTTATGAGCCAAAAACCATTCTATTGGTGAGCGTTTGCGTAATCAAACAGGGAATTCCTAAGGTCGAAATAACAATCAATTCAAATTTTCAATCAGAATACCAAGAAGAAAAATAGAATAAGAGCAGTATATGAACAAAACAGTGCCAAAAGAAAGCGCAAAAAATGGCGAAAAAATAGAGGAAAAATTGCGCAAATTTTAAGAGCAAGAATGTAAAGGGGAGAACTGAAATTAAAAGGATGAGGAGGACAAAAATTAAATGGCAGAAAGTAGAGGGGATGGCAGAAATTAAAAGGATGAGAGAAGCTGAAATTAAATGGCGGAAAATTGAAAGCGGAAGAGTAAAGAGATGAATATGATGAACAAGTATATAGGGATGAACAATTAACAAGGTGGATATGGGAAGAAAATGTAGGTGAACGATCTTTGGAAAATGAAGACAGCAATGCCTCCACTTACCACAATCCACCACAAACAACAGTTATTTCAAGCAAGCAGTTCAAGAACAATCAAGAACACTTATGGAAATTTGAGCAAGGATATTATCAAACACCTTGAGGGGTGGGATTAGTGGCCCAAAACAGCCTCCTATACTAGCTCAAATCAAGCACAAACACAGGCAAACAAGAGTTGCAGTGCAGCAGAAGAGCACCTCGGGCTCAGAACAGTCCACAAGTCCAACAGTTACATGGAAATTGAGCTTGAATACATGGAAATACTAAGGAAAATAATGAAAATTCTAAACCTATTTAGTGCAGCAAACCGAGCCAAAAAGTGATGGATTGACCCCCAAACAGCTCGAAATTCAAGAAGCTCTGATGACCAATTAATAGCACCACCTTTCCCGGATCTAGAATTGGAGCAAAGGAGCAAAAACAAGAGTTAGAATCGATTAAAATGACCAAAAGGCAGCAACAAGGCCACAACCTATATGAACCAAAAAGAGAGAAATTAAAATAGAAAATGGGTAAGAAAGAGATGGTGTGAACGCCACTAGTGCAGGCAAACCCCACATCAAATAAGTTCAGGTGGTAGACGCCATTGATTTAGGAAAATCAGATAAGTCTCTAGTTGGTTTGAGCAAGAACCATCAAGCCTTCTCTACTCACAAGTTGAGAGGAATTTTGGCATAATGTCTTTACTTCAAAATCAAGGTTACAAAATGAAGAGAGGAGCCCCTTATTTATAACAAAAGTGGGCAGCCAAATGGGGAAGGAAAAAGAAAAAATACAAGATGAAAGAAAACTATCCTATTGGGTATTGAACCCATGTCCTAAGGCAAGAGTAGCTCAAGTAGCTACTTAGCCACTAATTCTACCTAAAAGTAGTGCCTCTATTAACGAGGAGGATTAGGGAAATTACAAAATTAATCCTATTACAATAATCCTAATTAAATGGAGTCTTGTATGTTGACTTAAGTCCAAAGGTCAAAGGTCAAATGTTGACCATGGGTGGGTTGACCAATTCAAGGTTGACCCATGCCAGACTTAGCTCCAAGCATTCCAGAAGGTCCAAGCTTTCCACTAGCTCACCAGCTCCCAGCTGTCAGCTCAGAAGTCCACTGACAGTTGCCATAATGAACAAATTGAGTTCTCACTTTGTTGTATTATCTTCTTTGTGATTAAATATGAACATAGAAATGTTTAGTTCTAAGTTGATTATTTATCAATATTCCTTGACAACTACTGACACCATTTGTACCAAATCCAAAACTTTAGTGATATTGTTTGTTGTGAAAATTTTCAAAAGTAATTTCGAAAATAACTAATGTTGATTCTCATAGTTGATTATGGGACTAGAATCTTAATCCTCTTCAAGGATCTTTTTAAGAAATAGATTTATTTTAATGAAATGTAAGATTTTAAGTTTTCAATAGAAGTTTATAAAAATGTTCCTGATTATCAAATGAAATTTCAGAAACAAATTGAAGATTTCACAAAAAAATTAGGCAAAAGTACAAATGAAAAGGAAATAAATTTCAAAATTTAAGAAGGGTCATTTTAGGGTGTTTCATCTTATGGGTGAAACATCGGTGTTCCACCTTTTTTATATGAATGACCCATTATGATAGGTAATTTTATGTGTTAACAAAACTTTTGTATTTTGCTAATTGGGGCCTCTTTTTTTTCTTCTTCGAGTTGTACATGATGAACAATATATATGCGTATGCGACACATGCAACACATGATTGTCTTTATTGGCTTGGAGTTACAGAGCTGCAGACGGGAAGTTTGATGTTTTTACCTTTGCCATTTTCTAGCACCAAAAGTGCATCTGCGTCTCCTGGTGATGATAGAGGCAATACTAATTAATTTGTGGGATTTTTAAAACTAGCTAGCAATTTGGCGTGAACAGAGACATTGGTGTGTTGGTTGGTTCTACGATTATGTGGTTAACGATTTTAGCCCAAGGTTGCAAGAGGCTGGTCAAGTTGGAGTTTAGCGGGTGCGAAGGGAGCTTTGATTGGTATTGATAATAAATATAGAGGGACAAACAGAGACAAAAAAGTAAACTTTCAAGTTTCTAAAATTCTACGTAAATTTGAAGAAGAAGAAGTGGGTCTTCCGTTAAATTTCACAATTGTTAATATAAAAGTTAGAGAGACGAATTGATAATAAATATAAATTTCTAGCTACAGGTAGCAGGTAATTAATCTGGACCATTTATTCAATAAATACTAAATCTTACGGTTAAAAAGAAGTGAAATACTGGTGTTTGAGGTGAAACACTCTAGACAAAGCCATTTAAGAAACCCAAAACAAGAAACCTAAATTTAAATAAAAAAGTTAGAGTAAACTGTCACTTTTATCTCTGACTTTTTACGCGTCTTTCACTTTAGTCCCTGAGATTTTGAAAACCCTCCCATAGTCCCTGACTTTGACGTCCGTCTTTCACTTTGGTCCCAAACCCAAACGTCCGTTAATTCCTTGATGAGTAGGGACCAAAGTGAACGATTCTTGACACTGAGTAGGGACCAAAGTGAACGATTTTTGACAACTTCCCCAAAACAATTCCAGTTTCTTCCCCCTGTGAACTGGTGCTTTGAACTACTGAATTCATATATGGAAGCCATGATATTACCCAGTTTTTTTATCTTGATAACAGCCTCTAACTCTCCAGCTCTGTATATTGCACTAATGGAAGTAGCCAAACCAATTTGAAATTTCACGCTTTTAGCCAACCCAACTTGCACTGGCTATTGGTGCACTCTGTGTGTGACGAGAAGAAGTTTTCCATTATTGTGCACCCATTTTTAATCTCTATAGATTCTGGGTAATTGTCATGTGTGTTACATTTTGGCATCTCAACTTATAAGCCACTATTGAGATAATGGAACATGTAATTCTGAGTATTAGCCATGTTTTATATTAACAGTTTTGCAATATGAATGATCTTGGAAGTAATCCAGTTCAGAATATTATATATCCTCCAATCCAATACCTGTTGCAGTAACCAATATCTATGATTTCACTTATAGTGATGCTTAAATAAAAGTCATTAAATTAGAAAATCTACTCTCGAATAATCTGGTTAGTAACGTATCTTGTGTAATTGGCATAATAGCATTTGATTCTTACAATATCTGGATTTGCTATCATCAGGTTTTGCCTCCATCTGTTCACACTGTTAAATCTGCTGCTTCAAAGTTTCTTTTGGAGTGGTTGCTTCAACATGAGCATGAACACCGCCAATGGTCTGCTACAATATCTCTTGGGTTAATCTCAAGTTGCCTTCATGTAACCGATCACAAACATAGACATCAAAACATCACAGGACTTCTTGAGGTATTCTTGTTTTCTTTCTTCTTGTTGTCTTATTTTTTGGAAAACAAGTTTGAACAAAAAATTTCAAAGATGAAAGAAAGTATAGCATTGTTTATTAATTTCTCATAACATTTTAGATGAAATACAAGTGTTTCTGAAATAGTTTGTAACCCTACCTTCTCCCTTTTCCTTAGCTTTTATGATTCAAGTCAATACTATTTGGAGAAGGAAGTTCAGAGCTCTATGAGGTTATATTAATGTTGTAGCATACTTAGGTTCCTCCTACTTTTGTAGTAGGATTGTTGAAAAGGAAAATGAAGAGGGCCATTATATACAATACGCATATGCACCACACAGAAGCTAAAAGCATGAAATTTCAAATTGGTTTGACTACTTCCATTAGTGCAATATACAGAGTTGGAGAGTTAGAGACTGTTATCAAGATAAAAAAACTAGGTAATATCATGGCTTCCATATGTGAATTCAGTAGTTCAAAGCACCAGTTCACAGGGGGAAGAAACAGGGATTGTTTTGGGGAAGTTGTAAAAAATCATTCACTTTGGTCCCTACTCAGTGTAAAAAATCGTTCACTTTGGTCCTTACTCATCAAGGAATTAACGGACGTTTGGGTTTGGGACCTAAATGAAAGACGGACGTCAAAGCCAGGGACTACGGGAGGGTTTTCAAAATCTCAGGGACTAAAGTGAAAGACGCGTACAAAGTCAGGGACGAAAGTGGCAGTTTACTCTAAAAAGTTAAGAAAAGATAACGAAAGAAGTAAAAGTAAAACTTTTAAAGAAAAGAAACAAGAACTAAGTTTTACCATATTTAATTAGAAAATTTGAGGCAATCACAATTGAGAAAGTTCACTCAGAGAAAAGAAACTAGAGTTAAGTTTTACTATATTTAAGTTGTTTTGGGGTTAAATCTGTTATTTATTGAGAGATATATAAATTGTATATCTTCATTTTCTAGATGAGCAAATATATCACTTAAAGCATTGAATTACAGACGGTGTCAACTAAATGACAAGGAATATTGATAAATAACCAACTTAGAACTAAACATTTCTACGTTCATATTTAATCACAAAGAAGATAATACATATAGTCAATGGAGATAATTTTTTTCATACAACAAAAAATATACAACAACTCATACAACACACTTTTTCTCTCTATCTCTCTCCATCATATCATCCATCACATCTCACATTTCTCTCTCTTTTTCCTCTTTTCTCTCTTTCTCTCTCTATGTTGTATATGTACAACATGTACAAACAACATTTCTCTAGTGAGAATTCAATTTGTTTGGTATGGAACATCATTAGAAAAATGACTATTCATGAAGGAAAAATTGGTTATGAACTAATTAGATCTAATAGAAATATAGGTTGGATACAATTAATAAGAGTCGAAACTTTCTATTATCCATAATGTTATTAAGAACTTGTCATTCCATACACAAAATCATTTTAGGTACTAAAGTGAATAATTCTTAATATTACAATAACTAATTTGAATTCAAAGTGTCACTTAACGTGACACGTCAACACTCATTTAACGTTGTTAACCATTTTGAACTAAAGTGAATAGCATAGATAAATGTCATAGTTTAACAAAGACGTTAAAGTGCATGACACTAATAAAGTTGAGAAGTAATGTGGGATTTACTAAAAAAACTAATATACCACCTAACCTATCCTCGTGGACCTTCATCTCTGCCGCCCCTATGTGGTCATCCACCAATCAAACCAAGCCGTCTTTTCTATGACACTAGCAATGAAAATCACCCACCCTCCATTGAAAACTCTCACCATCTTGATTACTTTTTTCAGTTTACTTTTGTGGTGATTTTGATTAATGGGACATTGTTATTATAATTGTAATTAGATATCGGTAAAAATGTAAATATATTGCTTAGCACACCCTTTTATAAATAAAAGTTACTCTTAGAATATATACCTACGTCTCACTCTTTATTTATAAATTTCACCGCTTACTGATGAGAGTCACCTAAATGTTATCTACAAATTAAGAATAAAGAATATATTAAAAGAAATGTACTAAATAATAAAATTCCTTGGAGTAGTTACGGGGACAGATAGATATACTCCAAAAATGGCCAGAAAACATAAGTGGTTAGTGGTTACATATGAGGACCCAATATAACTAAGGCAAACTATTAAATCAACCTATCTAATTAGGGAAATTTAATGAATTTGGTAGGTCGATCTGTATACCAATCAGAAAAACCTCAACCCGTCCAATTACTAATTTAACTTGGTTCCAAACTTGTAAATTGTGAACTAAAAAAATAAAAATAAAAAAGCAAGTCGTGGGTAATAATTATAAGGGTTAAATATTTTTTTTATTCCTAAACTTTAGCCTAAATTTGGATTTGGTCTCTAATCTTTTTTTTCATTGTTTTTGGGCCTGACGTTTTTCAAATCATTGAAATTGGTTCCTGCCGTCACCCCTATATTTAACTGAGTTGACGGCAGGGACTAATTTCAATTATTTGAAAACGTTAGGGACCAAAAACAACAAAAAACAAAGATTAGGGACCAAACCCAGATTCGGGTTTGATTCCTAAACTTTCACCCGAATTTGGTTTTGGTCCCTAATTTATATTTTTCGTTGTTTTTTGTTCCTAATATTTTCAAATCATTGAAATTAGTCCCTGCCACATCACCCCTATATTTAAGAGAGTTGATGGCAGGGACTAATTTCTATGTATTGAAAACGTTAGGACAAAAAACAACGAAAAAAAGATTAGGGACCAAAACTAAATTCGGGTGAAAGTTTATAGACCAAAAACATATTTAACCATAATAATAATAAATCAAATATATATATATATATATATATATATATATATATGCTGACAACGAGAAAAGAATACAAAATATTGAAATAAATAATGGAAGCATGATTAGATGAATGAGAAATGATGGGAAGAAGAGGGACATATCAAATATCCTTGGTTTGGGAAAAAGAAGGGACGGAGAAAAGAAGTAAAATGCTGGAGAGAAATAATATATCGATTTAATCGGTTCAACCATTGACCCACTGGTTCAACCAGTGACCCAGTGTCCTGACTGAGTCGATCCGACTTTTATACCACTGAAATAAAATAAATTAAAATAAATAAATTACGAAGGTAAAATGAATCTAACTTTCATAAGTTAAAATAGGTCTTTATAACTCAACTTTTTCATAAGTTAAATGGAAGAGCTTTTTAGAAAAGTTTAATTATAAAGATTAATTTAAACTTATGAAAAGTTGGATTCTTTTTACACTCTTTATTGATTTTAATTATTTTCTTCTTTTATAGCTTTGTAAGCCACATATATTGATGTTTGACCGATTAGTTTGCAACTAATAAACTAATCGAAAGTACACAAAACTTGTGAGTTACTCTTGAATCTTGCTAGCCAAAACTTGAATTCAGAATGTATATGCTTTGGGGATTTTAATCTAATTACAGGTCCTGAGGAAAAAATTGGAGGCAACCCACGGAATCCCAATCTTCTTTGTCTATTCCGTGAGACAATACAGGACTGTGCTTTAGAGGTCATTGGCTTTGAAGGAAATCCTTTTACAGGGAACAACAGAGCGATTGATGGGAATCTTATTCAAGCTCGCTTGGACAGAGCTTTTGCATCCCTCCCTTGGAAATCCCGTTTCCATAATGCGAAGAGCACTCATTTATCCCACTTCCAATCGGATCACTCCCCGCTCCTTCTTGATCTAGCTCCTCGTCATCCTAGCAAGAGGAATGTTGAAAGAGTAATAAGGTTTGAAGAGATGTGGACAAGGGAGGAAGAGTTGACCGATATAGTGAGACAGGCTTGGGGCAATCCAACTTGTGATCTCTCATCCAGGATGCATCACTGTCTGTTGCGGCTTTATCAATGGGGAGACAAGTTCAGAGATATCCCTAAAAAGGTGCGCAAGTGTTAGGAAAATAATCAGAAAACTCAGTGCCAAATTGGATATTCCTGGTAACTTGGAGCTATTGAAAATAGAAGAAGCAAAATTGGATTATCTCTTGGAGACTGAGGAAATTTTCTGGCAGCAGAGGAGTAGGGCAATGTGGCTTAAATATGGTGATAACAATTCCAAAATTTTCCACCATAAAGCAAGTCAAAGGAGGGACAAAAATTGGGTCGATTCTATAAGGGATGACCAAGGAACAGTTTATGATGAAGAGGATCAGATTGCTACAGTTATGACATAATACTTTGTGCAATTATTTACCACAAGCAACCCATCCAGAATTGAAGAAGCAACAGAGGTGGTTTCGGGTCGAGTGTGTCCAACAATGGCCAATTTATTGGCTGCTCCCTTTACAGAAATGAAAGTGTTGCAAACTCTGAAACAACTTAAGCCTTGGGCTGCCCCAGGTCCTGGTGGTATTCTGGCTTATTTTTACCAAAAATATTGGGAGGTCATAGGGCCGCATTGTATGGAGGTAGTGATGAATATTCTGAATAATAGCATGGACCCAACTAGTTTTAATAAGACCTTCATTTGCCTAATTCCAAAGGTCAAAAAGCCTAAACATACCAAGGAGTTCAGACCTATTTCTCTCTGCAACGTTATTCTGAAGCTTGTGACGAAGACCATTGCCAACAGGATTAAGCTGGCTTTGCCTAATATGGTTAGCCACAATCAGAGCGCATTTGTTCCAGGGCGGTTAATTGCTGACAATGCTTTGATTGCTTTTGAAATGTTTCATTACATGAGGAAGAGAAGAAAAGGGAAAACAGGTTATGTGGGTCTGAAACTGGACATGGCTAAGGCGTATGATCAGATTGAATGGAACTCTTGCAGCTACTCTTACTTCCATGGGATTCCCTGAAAGGTTGGTTAATTTAATTCTCAAATGTGTGTCCTCAGTTTCATTTGTTGTTCTTCTTAATGGGGCCCCTTGTGAATTTTTTTCTCTGGAAAAAGGGTTGAGACAAGGAGACCCCCTCTCACCTTACCTGTTTATTTTGTGTGCTGAGGTTTTTTCCGGATTGTTGCTCAAAGCTCAAGAAAACTCTTCTCTCCATATGGTATTAGAATCACCCGTCGAGCTCCCGAGATCACTCATTTGTTTTTTGCATATGATAACATTACTTTTTTTCAGGAGCACTTCTCAAGAAGTTAGCATTATTCTTGACACCCTGAAGCTCTACCAGGAGGCATCCGGTCAATTAGTCAATTTGGATAAATCTGAATTGTCTTTCAGCCGAAATATTCCCATTGATAGACATATATTGCTCCAAGGATGGATTCAGGTTAAGGCAGTGGACAATCACTCCAAATATCTGGGCATTCCGACTTTTGTTGGTCGTTTTAAATACCAAATTTTTGACTTTGTTCGTGACAGGGTGTGGAAGAAGCTAAAAGGGTGGAAGGAACAATTCTTATCATTAGCAGGAAGAGAAGTCTTGATTAAGGCAGTAGCCCAGTCCATTCCCACATATATCATGGGTTGCTTTCTCCTACCAACAACTCTTTGTGATGAAATTGAAAGAATGATCAACAAGTTCTGGTGGGGTAGTAAACAAGGAGAAAAAAAAGATTCATTGGATGTCTTGGAAGAACCTCAGTGTACCTAAAGCTATGCGCGATATGGGCTTTCGTAGCTTCCATTCCTTCAACCTGGCTTTGCTAGCAAAACAAGGCTGGAGACTCTCGACCAATACGCAATCTCTTATGACCCAAGTGATCCGGGCCAAGTACTTCCCCAAATCCAGTTTTTTGAAGGCCAAAGTGGGTCACTGTCCGAGCTATACATGGAGAAGTATCCATGCAGCCAAATGGGTCCTTCAATCTGGTTCCTTTTGGACAGTGGGTACTGGGTCTCTTATTCACATTTGGTTGGCCGGTTGGCTCCCCTACCAACCTGGACATCATGTTTGGACCCCTAATAATGGCCAATTTGATTTTGACATAGTGGAGCACTTAATTAATCATGATACTCATAGTTGGAGAGAAGAGGTTATTCGTTCGAATTTTCTGGACTATGAAGTGGACCAAATCTTAGCCATCCCCATTCCTCAACCATCATAGGAAGGATTCTCTGTGCTGGAGTGCCACTAAGAATTGGATTTATTCGGTTCATTCTGGGTACCATTTCATTACTTAGCATATTGAGGCTAATGAATCCCCTTCTATTAATATTGATCCTGTTACTCAAAAGCATTGGAAGAGAATATGGAATATCAAATCTATTCCTAGACACAAACATTTATTATGGAGAATTAGAAAGGGCTGTCTTCCGGTGCGGTCCAAGCTTTTAACTAAAGGTTTGGATATTGATCCAACTTATCCAAGGTGCGGAGAATTCCCTGAATGACTAGAACATGCGTTCTATGAATGTCGCTGGTCAATCGATATTTGGAGACTATCACCCTTGAGCCTTGATCCGAATTTGATGAATTTGCCTTCAATAGTGGAGTGGATTGATGCCGTTCTAGATTAGTGTGATATGGTCTCTGTATCGCTTTTTGCATCGGTGGTGTACAACATTTGGATGTCCCGTAACAAGCTTGTGTTTGAAAACAAGAATACTCCAAGAGCAACAGTCATTGAGAGAGCCGTGAAGCATGCTGAACAATTTCGGTTGACTAGTAGAAGAGAACCTCTCGATGTTAGCTCTCGTGCTGGGTTGCAAATTCTGAGGTGGGTTCCTCCTCCAGAAGGCCAATTTAAATTGAACTCAGACATAGCTAGAATCTCTAATAACGTGTGGGCAGCAACTTCAGTAATTCGGGATCACCTGGGTTATGTTCTTGGCGCAGCAGTTTGGCATTTTTGGGGGTCCAGATGCTGGCACGACAGAGGCTAAGGGCCTGTTGTTGGGTCTACAATTTGCATTGGATATGAACTTCATTTCCCTCATTACAGAGTCGGATTGCCTATCATTAATTCTGGCCATAAATGATTCTAATAGGGGGTCATCTCCCTTTGCAGTACTAGCAGCAGATTGTTCAATTTTTTCCACTAGCTTTCATTCTTTAACTTTTCAATTTGCAAAAAGAGATTGTAATAAGGCAGCTCATACATTAGCTCAGTTTGCCTACCAACATCCTGATATGATTTGGGTGGAGGAAATTCCCCCTTGTATCTTGTCTGATGTTAATCTGGATATTTCCCAGATTTTCTCTTATTAATATAATTCTCTTTGATGTCAAAAAAATAAACTAATCGAAGGTACATGTGAGGCCTTCAAGGCATCTTTTAGTAAAAGAATAAATAAAAAACAGTTTTTTTAAATACTCCTACCACCTTCCCACAAACCACAAACCCTAATGCTCTATTTGAATGATGGGTGAAATTGAGAGAAAGAAAAATAAAAAGAAAGAAAAGAGAAGGAAAAGAAAAGAAAATAAAGAGAAAGTATGATAATTTTTTAGTTGTTTAATTTAAAGAAAAAGTGAAAAAGTGAGGGAAAGAAAAATAAATATGATATATAATTACTCAATTGCTCTCATATTTCACTTTTATTTCTCTCTTATCAAATAATCCAAATTGCTCCACTTTTTCTCATCCATTTTTCCCTATTCTACCATTTATGTCTTCCGTGTTTCTTTTCACCCTTTTAATTTCCTTTCTACCAAACATACAGTAATAATTTCGTATATTTCAATGTCAATTCTTTATCCTGACTCCTAATACTCTGTAACTACTACTACTTCCGTTTCTATTTAACTGTCCATTTTTAAAGAAAAAATTTGTTCTTATTTTGTCCACTTACAAATCCAATGCACTAATAAATACGCTTTTCTCCATTTTACCCCTATGTTAATAAATGACCCACTATTAAAAACTAATGAGAGCCAATAGTAGTAAGAAAGATAAAAGAGTAAAATAGAAAGTTTAAAATTTATTTCCATGTAAATGAGAGTAATAATTGCATTTCTTAATATGTGTGTTTTAGTCAAAGTGAACAGTTAAATATGAACGCATGTAGTAATTTTTTTAAGGGTTCTGTACCCCAAGGCACTTGTCAAGGATCCATAAGAAGAAGGTGAGCCTATAAATGAAATAGCATTTACTCAAAAGGAAAACTTAAATTTGAATTTAAATCTACGTCTACTGGTTCGGATCTACTCCGTCCTCAGAAGGAGCAAAAAAGATGGTGGGACCAGTGAGGCCTCAATTTGTGCTGTTCGGTTCTTCCATTGTTCAGCTCAGCTTTTCCAAAGAAGGTTGGGGAGCCATTCTTTCTCACTTGTATGCTCGTAAGGTACTTACTGATTTACCCCTGAGACTGTGCATTTAACTATGGATATTACAATTCGTATACAATAATTAGCTAAAAGTAAACAATACTCTTGGATATTATTTCACTGCATGTAACATGATTTAAGCCATCTCTGATTGAGTGGGTATTATTCAGTTTCAATTCTTCAACTTCGAAAGATCCGAAGAGTGTCAAATTGCTTTCTTTTTATTACAGTCCTGAAACATTGACATGCAGATATGGTCAAATTGCTGTGTTCTGTTATGATTTTCCATAGCTATGAACGCATGCTTCATTGAGATCGATGTGCTGTTTTCTTATTACTGGATGGCTATACTGAGACTTGTATGTTATTTGCATTTTTATTGACTTACGAAGGATTAACATAAAGTGATGAGTCTTTGTTTAGGGGAAAATGAATAAGTCCCATTTTTCTGTAGTTTGGATAATATGAAAAATTGCAAGATAATGCAGCTTGTTTTCGAGTACAGGGCAACAGTAATTAAGTAACATCTAATTGTTTCAGAGAGACTAATATAAGAACACTGCATATAAAATGCCTAACTTCTTAAAATATAAGCTAATAAAGGAATGAAATTACATTTATGTAAGATATGCCTTTGTGGGATGTATTATGATGGTCTGAGTTTAATTAATCACACTATGTCATGACATAGGCGGATATAGTTCTGCGAGGATACTCTGGTTGGAATTCAAGGCGTGCTGTGCAGGTTCTGGATACAATTTTTCCCAAGGTATTGAGAATATAAGAACGCCCCTGTTGATAAAAATTTCCCTTTCTTTCTTCATAAATGTCAAAAATTGGTTATTCTATTTGTGTTCCTTGAGTAACAAAAGGCACCCTGGAAAAGAATTGGCAAACTGACTAGGTATGCTACAGATTAGCTTGAAGAATCTTGCACATGATCAACTTGTCATGAAAGCGAGCATGTACATATTAGGAAGATTATTCTGATTTTTATGATATTAAGTGTACTACAATCAATGAACTTCTTAATTATCACAGTTTGCAGCTTGCAATTTTTTTTTCTCCATTTAGAGTGATTACTTTGATTCTTGCTCAGACTGAAAAATAAGGAATCACTCTTCTATTTTCTGTCAACTTCTTTAATTTAGAATGCCACTGAGCAACCATCATTGGTAATTGTCTACTTTGGTGGTAATGATTCTATTCTTCCACATCCAAGTGGCCTTGGTCAACATGTACCTCTCCAAGAATACATCGAAAATATGAGGAAGATTGCTACCCATCTGAAGGTATAATTTCACACCAGAGTAACCCATTCTATCTTAGTTATTAGTGTATGAAAGAAATCCTTCATCCTTCGAGTATTAATTTCTTGTGTACTGGTTGCAAAATCTCCATATGCTTTTACCTCTAATATTTATTACTGCAAAGTTTGACACAATTCCTAATGATTTCCAGAGCCTTTCAAAGAAGATTCGTCTTATATTTCTCACTGCTCCTCCCGTCAATGAGGCACAAATTTATGGAAACAGGTTTTGACTGCAATTGAATTGCTTTTTTATTATAATTTCACAAAAAGGAAAGATAGAGCTAGTGATTCCTGCACTTATGTCAATACTATAATTATATAGTGACACATGTACCTATACTTAGAGTATACTGCCAGAAAACTGCCACATGGAACTCATAAAATATAAATTTCGTTATATGAATAATATCAGTACCCAGAAGATTATGTGATATTTGTTCTTCAGAATTGAGCTTAAGCTTGAGTACTATATATAGTATGGCTGATATCTGAAAATTGGCATCTTTAGCTTGAAACACTCATTTTAAGATATAACTTTAATTTAGAAGAATGGGGCAACAAAATTCAAATGCTAAACCAGATAGTCATAGAGGCTTGATGCCATGTCAAAACTGGGAATAAATTGTACTTAACTTAATGCCAAAACCTAGCTCAATGGGAAGGATTGCCCAACTCATTATAAGGAGTACTTTGGTCATATACATATAGCCACTGTGGGATTTTGATATAGGATCCCCCTCATGCCTAAGACAGAACATCTAGAGCATGAAATTTGAAGAATTGGACATTTACAGGTGAACCAATATCAAGGCCACAGGCTCTAATACCATTTACGAATCAATTATCCCAAAAGTTTCAGCTGTTAGGTGAAAATGGTTTTATATTTAACAATACTAGCATATGATTGTCTAGAGGATGATTGGTTGCTTTTCTAGAACTTTTAACATTCATGTTTCCTATTTTTTTTTGGAATATATATTTAAATCTTAAACTCTGATGAATAAGCTTTTGGACTTTAACCAGTGTTATACAAAGGCCACCAAGGAATAACGAAACCTGCCGAATATATTCAGAAGCATGTATGGAGCTATGCCGTGAGATGAATATCAAGGCCATTGATCTATGGTCTGCAATCCAAAAAAGGAATGACTGGCGAGATGTTTGCTTCACGTAAGTATGCTCCCATATGTCCTTTTAACTGAAAAGGTTCAAATGTGCTTGTTTGTTCATTTTATTGAGTGGTGTTTGATAGGGATGGAATTCATCTGACAACTGAGGGAAGCAAGATAGTGGCAAAAGAGATATTGAAGGTTATCAAAGAAGCAGACTGGGAACCTAGCCTGCACTGGAAGTCAATGGCAATTGAATTTGCAGAAGATTCACCTTATGATCCAGTTAGCCCTGATGGAAAGACAAGTATGAATGTTTCTAGCTTGACCTTCCTGGAAACTACAGAATGGGACTAGAGTCTATCTCCATTTGAAAACTATAGAAAGGCCTCAATTCATAGAATCCTTAGGAAACAATCACAAAATAACAGGAATTTAGAACTGTGCCTAAAGAAATATGGTGTTGTCAGTTCCTTATTATATCTGTATCAGTTCTCCCTGGTTTTTCACTATGTGAGTGGAATGAACCTGTCATTGTATTTGATTGAGCCAATTGATTGGAAGGTTTCACCATTTTATGGTTTTATGTCTTCAATGAAGGTTATACAATACATGTAATTGGTTAGTACCACAGAATGAACAGGGAAATCATTGGCGTGCTATGCTGATCGAATAGCTTAGTGGAAGCATTATAACAACAGAACTCACATGATTAATTGTGGGCTTGTGTCTGCCTATTTTTCCATTTTATGAAAAAATTGGTAAAGAATACTTCATAGTTGTTAAATTTGGATTAGACTGACCGGTTCAATTAGTGAATTATTCCAAATAACATGTCGTGTTTATCTTCAAGAATGTGATCCGGATCCTCTCCAGTTGAGTTAAAACTGGAGAGCATCTCGGCCGTTCATTTTTTTAAAAACATCAAATAAAAAAAATTAAAAAGTTCGCACATTAATTTAGGGTCGTTAGATCCAGACTGCAGAATCTGCAGTATTGCAGAGGATTTCGGCCCAATTTGACTATTGCAGCTTTTATCAAAAACTGATAACTTGGTTTGGTTGTAAATTTTAGTCTGTATTGATTTAAGTTGAGTAGAATTAATTTTAAATTTGGGCCTAATTTATGGAGCACATTAAATGAAATTGATTTGAATTCAATTTTTCCAAACTCAGTTAGGCACTATAATACCGCATTTCCAAACGGAGCATTAGTTGTTTAATGGTAAATGTGATCTTTTTTTTTTTTGACTAAATGGTAAATGTGATCTTGTATTGTATATCTAGTTGTTAAATCGATTTTTTATTATAAACTTATGTTGTCTATTTATATTTGGAACTTGTTAAATTGTGTAAAGTACATGTGTTAAGAAAACTTAAAACATGGAATAGTATACTTATATCTAGTTCAACTTAATCTGTGGCTCAATTATTGAACAAGTGACCTAATTTTTTTTTTTGAAAAGCAACAAGTGACCTAATGATCTAACAATTCTCAACCGAGTTGATGAGTGGGTTGAGTTTAATAACTTGTCACTAATAAAATTAAGAAAATTTTGAAGATAACTAAGGACATCAAACAAATTAAAATTATGTGAGATGGATAATTTCTATATAATAAAAAAGAAAAATGATCACTCATGATGAATAATTTTGTACTCCAATGATTGCGTTTTTGTTTGTATGACAAAGCAAGATCAAGTTCTAAATGGGTTTCTGTAAAATGTCGAAGGTATATTTAGTGCTACCTTTTAAGTCTAATAATTTAAGGTATGCCTAGATTGAGAAAGAAGTTTTTATTTTTATTTTTTCTTTAATTATAGAACATGGTCTTATTTCTAATATTTTTATACAATTATTTGAAAATGGAAAATAAAGTGACATTTTTTTAACTAAAAGTAAAAATAATAAATACAAATTAAAAATATTTTCTAAAAAGTAAACAATTCTACTCTCATTTTTCTCCAATTTATTTCATTTCCTGTCAAAGTAATATTAACCTATCAATGAATAGTTGATTCAAGTGAGACATACTTGATTATTCTTAAGTAAGATCTCAGGTTTAAAGTCATATGTATGGGGAAAAACTAACTTAAAGAGTTAGCACCACCATAATGTAAATTTTTATAGCTAGAGTGAAATTGCCTTTTAGTTAAAATAAAATTCTTAGAAATTTGATAGAATACAGTTAATTTTAAGAGAAAAAGGATTGTGCACTGACAGTGTAAAAAGTTTTACACAGACAGTTAATCACAACCATTGATTTATGGTAAGTTTGTTGACTTTACTAATTAATATTATAAAGGTCATATAAATGAAGAATAGTGATCAAATGTCAGTGTAAAACTCTTTTACACTGTCAGTGCATACTAATTAAACTCTAATTTTAAAGAGATTTCTTCATTGAGATAAAATCATTCATCTATGAGTAATAAAAAAATACTAACTCATTTGGTTAAATTTTTGCTAATAAATTCGGACTCATTTAGCATTTTTCTAACTTGATATCCATATTTATTCCTTGAATAAGTAACAATTCTATCTATCCATCTATCTATATGTATTTACACACTCATATACATATGTAAAACTCACTTGAACTTTATATTTAATACATGTCATAAATATCATTTACTTACTCATAAAAAAATAAATTTAACCATTTTATTAATTATTCAGTTTAACAATGTTACTTTTCTTTTACTCTCTCTAGAAATTTTATTATTCACCAATTATAGAATTGTCGATTTTATTATTGTCACGTCTGCTTAATTAATTCATAACCTTTCATTGCACTATGTTATAAAAAATCAATTATAATAGAAATTATTCAAATAATATATGTGTTGCTGCCCTTCACTAAGTTAAAAAAGTATTAAAATTTATTTATTTGTAATACTTAGACTTTATGAGCTTCTTTTTATTTTTTAAGTATTTATTTTACCATTTTTAATGAGCGGAGGACATATATAAATATTTTACTTTAAAAATGAAGTTGAATTTAATTTATCACTTAAAAATGAAACTGAGAAAGTTTCATACTCTAATGTGTCTCTTCTATTTATCTTAAAAATGAAACGTAATAACGTGAATAAGGTACAGTAAACTCATGTATAGTTCAGTTTGTCTATTACTTAGACTTAAAAGGTGTTCATGTCTGGTATACTAGGCTTTGACCGACCATCAAGAACTTTTTTGTGTATCTTCTTGTTATTTATACCACTTTTCCTGGTATCTTCTTGTTATTTATATCCCACAAATCCTTATTGTGTAACAATTATTTCTTATTATTTGTCATTAATGTCTATAATTATTTCCATAATTACCTGATATATTAATTATTATTATTTTGAATTAACCCTTTATTTAAATTCTCTATTGTAGGGACACACAGGAAAACACTAGCAGGAGGTAGGGGTGGAAACAGGCCAGACCAGGCCAGGCTTTGGCAGGTCTGAGCCTGACCTGACTCCTAATTCTTAAGCCTGAGCCCGGCCTGTTACCTGTTACAGGCCTTTTTGTAAGGTCTTGGCTCTGCCTGCGAAAAAGTCTGGCCTGTAAGCCTGTTTAGAAGCCTGTTTTATAACAAAGCCTACAAACAGGCTAATGGGCCTATAAGCCTATGTAGGCCAGCAGGCCTTTTAAGTAGTTTTTTTTATATAATTAATTTAATATATTCTAATTTTTTATTATATTATAAATTTTTTAATTATATTTTTAGTTATTTATATAATTAATTTAATATATCATATATTATTATATTAAACAGGCCGGCCTGTTAAGCCTAATAGGCTTTTTCATAGGCCTGAAGCCTGACCTATTTAACTAAACAGGCCTCTTAACAAGTCTTGGCCTGACCTTTTTAATAAACGAACCAGGCCAGGCCAGGCCAGGCCATAAACAGGTCAGGCCGTAGGCCCCTGACAGGCCGGCTGGCTTATTCCCACCCCTAGCAAGAGGGTTGAATAGTGTTTTTATAAGCTAATCGTTTTTATGGAAACCTTTTATGAAACTAAGTTATGAAGGCCTTCAGACCAAGGTTCAGACGCTGTCTAAAGGCGTAAGTCATCGTTTGAAGATTTTCAAACAGAGGTTTTCTGAAAGTTGTTCCTAAATAGTTTTCTCAAAAGTCCTTATAAAAACTTAGTTTAAAATCCCTCTTCTTGTTTGGATAAACTGAAAGTAACGAGTTAAGGGAAAGACAAAGTACTCAACCAATTTATCATGTTTCACCCACAACCTTGGGCTACATCCAGTCCTCACACCGTTAGATATTCCACTAACTTATCCAAGTTACAAGTATTCTTTGTTATCAACTACCTCTTTAGGCAACACACCAAGTATTCTTCTTGCAGGGCCTCTCCAGGCTCCAAAGTATTCTTTTCTATCAAGCCTCTCCAGGCTCTACAATAAGTATTCTTTAATACCAAGCCTCTCCAGTGTAACGTCCTAATTTCTAAATCCAAGAATTAAGCCCGTTGGAATTAAAATCCTCGAATTTATGAAATTATTTCGCTTCATTATCGATATCGTAACAAACAATAACTCAAAAGCTTAATGTAAGTCCAACGTTTACATAAGCTAAAACATCAATCAACATCATATATCTAATAATCCATATGCCACTCAGTGGCTCAAAATAACACCATCCATAAATACAAAATTTCTAATCTAACTCAGCATGGTATAGCTCATATACATCAGTTCCCCTCAGGGGATTCAAAATAAATAACTAGAGGTGGAATGATCCACTTAAGAGCTTCTAACTCTTCGTCCATGCATCCAGTCAGATAATCCTGCATATCTAAATTAAACTTACAAAAATAGGGTGAGACTAATTGTCTCAATGAGCATAATTATGCAACAAACAGTGTGGGTAAGCAAGCAAATGCAATGCAACAAGAGAGTAATCACATCATAACATAATATCTCAACTGAAGGTAAAAATGACATGCATGACCTGCATTACCCGACAAACGAGGTCTTATCACCATCTGGGGCTAGACCTGAGCTCAGACTACAAGGAGCGTCTTCCTTGGGTATAACACCGCCAATTACTGGTGGTCGAAACCCATGTTTTAACTGGGGACCGAAGTCCATTAAATTGGGGACCGAAGTCCAATCTTGATTAATTAAGGTGAACTGGGGTCGAAGCCAAATTCATTTTTAACTGGGAGTCGAAGCTTGAAATACATTTTCTGGTTATCTGGGGGTCAAAGCCCTAATGCTGTAAGGTCCAAAGATGTTTTAATAATGACAAACTCTCAAAATTCACTTAGTGTAATTCTGATTATGGTACTAAAGATTTCACTTGAGTATGTTCAAGAAGATACAGATAAAGGATCTTCAGATGATATCATTATCAGCCCTTGAGAACTTTGAAGTTTATCAGAAGATACAATCATGTTACAAATATTTAAAGAAAGCAAGAAAACAGTTGAGAAGAAACCTCAACACATTCTTATGAGAGAATCACATCTTGAGAAGAAGCATAACATCTGTCAAATGAACAAATCCATATAACAGAAGAAGCAAGGTGCTCAAATTAAGAAAAAGATGGCAGTTCGCAATAATTTAAGCCTTTTATACAAATGAGATATGTCCAGAAGAAAGGCATAACACACAGACAGTGTATTAGAAGGAAGATCCACTGTCAGGATGTCTATAGAAGAAGCTGCCTCCTGGAAAATTCACATCCCTCAATTTTCTCTGTTCTACAAGTGTTCAAAATATTTTCAATTTTATTTCTTCAATTTGAAATGTCTAAAATAACCCTCTTCAAAAGATTGAAGGTTAAGATTCAGAAGGAATTAATCCCTGCAGAAGGAATGTTCTCCAAAAGAAACAACCAGTCAAAGGCCAGCTGTCTTTGAACATGACAGCCTGCACCTGCAAAGGACAGTCTGCTCTTGAAAGGGACATCTCCTCTCTCACAGCTGGAGATGCATAAGCCTTCACAAGGGTTTCCAACAGATAGAAATCTCATTTTGCCTATAAAAGGAACTCAATTCTTTATGGAAATATAGAACACACAGTCCAGAAGAAGCATCAGACTGCATATTTACAATCTCTACCTTCTAGAAAAAATTCTCTCTCCTCAAATCTCTGAGTATCTGCTTCAAAAGTTCATTGAGAGAGAGTTGGGTCATCATCTTTTCTGCTATGCTTAATTTATATTTGTTCTTGAGCCTTGTATTTATCTTTTCACTACTTATATCTTCTGTAATCTCTCAAGGAGGCTTTAAAAGTGTTAGTGCCTCTTAGGAAGGTGTTAAAAAGTTATTGTGGGCTACTTCATAGTTGTAGTGAGCTGTTCTGAGTTGTAAAACTTGCAGAAAAGGTTCTACAGTTTGGTTTTGAGCCTGCACAGTCTGCAGAAGAAGCTACAATATCTGTAAAGGCTTCAAAAGAAGTGAGTCAAGAGCCTGAAGAGGCTGCAGAAGAATACTAGTGGTAAAAGTGTACCCAAGGAATCTGTAAAATCAAGAGTTGATTAAGAAAATCCTACTGAAATAGGGACTGGATCTAGCCTCAAGTTGGAAGAGGTGAACCGGTATAAAAACTGTGTGCGCAATCCTCTCAACCTTAGTCTTATTTCTGACTTTTGTTTTCATGTGCATAAAACTGTTTTAAAAAACTATTTAATACATTAGTAAGTTGCTTAAACAAGAGAGTTCCTTCAAAGGGATCATAATTTCAGCATACCATATATATTTATATATATATATTGACTTCTTCTTCTTGAGTCTCATCTTCTAATACTTAGCCAGGATAAAACTTGAGCAGAAAAAGTACTATTAGAAGAAATTGCAGAAATTTTAAAAGATCACAATTCAACCCCCTTCTTCTGTTTGGAATTTCTACTTCAAATGCATCACTCAATAATAGCACATGAGACATGATTCATAATGTACATATACATTCTCATAACCATGATCAAAACCCTAACATGCGAACCCTATCCCAGACCCCCATTCATCACAATCATACCCATGGGCGTCATCATGGCAAATACAAACAATAGCACAATCAAAAGCAAAGAGAAGGGGAGAAGAGAGATTAGGGTTCATATAAGAGTTTTAATTCAATGATGGAGTGGAGTGTTTGAGCTATACTCACCTAAAGATAGATCAAAGAGGAAGGGAAAGTGAGGTGTGAGGGGTGTGAATAAGCAAGCCTCCTTTTCCTTCTCCTTTTCCTTCTCCAAGCTTGGACGAGCTTCTCTCTCTAGATTCTTTGTCTCTAAAAATGGTGGGGAAGGTGAGAAATGAGGAAAGAAACCCTAGAACTTTGTTTTTAAAATCTGGCCTCGCATATTTTCGCTTGAGCGAACTTAAAACAATGGCATTTTGCCCAATTTTTGCTTGAGCGAGAGGATTCTCGCTCAAGCAAAAATGATAACATTTCAACCCCTATTTCTGCTAATATTTTCGCTCGGGCGAGGGATTTCTCGGTTGAGCGAGAATGAACTTGTTTGAAGGGGAAAATGAGACCCGAATACTATAGTGTAGCATATCAAACTGAACCCCGAATCTTAGATTTCTTATGAAACTTGAATCATCTATATTGAACACCTACAACTCTAGATATCATCAAATTAGTGCACATAGGTTATTAGGCTTAAAATCCAAAATTGAGCAGCAACTTCAATTGAAGCCCAACAGAGTACATGCCACGTGAACCATGATATAAATAATCAATTCACTCCAATTTCCTTAATCAAAGCCTATTCCTCTTATTTCCTTCACCCCTATAGTTTACATTTTGAAATTGAACTTGGTTTCCCTTAAGTCTCTTCAAAGTAGGTATTTGGAGCTTAACTCTTGATTCCTCGCTTCAATTCCCTATAACAATCTAAACTCTAAATAAATTCTTGATCTTCTTTCTTGTCTTACCCCCGAACTCCTAAATTCTCCTTCTATGCTAACTTTCTTCACTTGGTGGGATTCACAACCTAAGGCTTCCTCTATATTCTCTAAGTCCTAGTTACATCAAGGCTCTACAACAAGTATTCTTTACTACCAAGTTTTTCTGGCTCTTACAATAAGTATTCTTTTTCTTACAAGCCTCTTCAGTCTTCTTACACATATTGAATAATAGTTTGAACTCAGAACATAAGTTCCTTGTTATGTGTGTACAACACAAAGTAACAGTGATCTAACACTAGATATGAAAATTTGATTCTTGTACATTGTATTCAACCATAAGCAGAACTTTCGACAGCTTCTAGTTGCTGCATATTGCTAACTTGAACCAATCAACTTCTCAGCTCTCAAGCTTAGTAGTTCCGCAGTATGCTTCTCATTAATTCTTCTTCTCTTAGTTTTTCTCCTTTTGACTTAGTGCTTGCACCCTTTCTTTTGATTTTGCAATATTTCATCTTGAGCTCAATCTAGGTACCTTTTTATGCATGTTTAGTAGATTATCTCTATACATGCTTGCTCTTGCTTTCCTTTTGAATACTCACTCTTGCGCCCTTTCTTATCATTTTTCTTCTTCTTTATGAGCGCACATAATCTAACTTGAAGAGAGATTTTCTTGAGAGTTCAAAAAATTTTAAGGCATTAGTCTTTTTGGAGCATCAAGGGCTCTCTCTTGATGAATCATCCAAGAGTATTTATATTTGAACTTGAGGATTCTGACAGAAGTATGAGATTTAGTTGTCTTCCTAGCTTTTGCAGCTTGACTATAGCGAGCTTTCCTTATTTGGCTTAACTTTGAAGTTCTAGCTAAAACGATTCTCTAGTCTTGCCTTTCTAGTGTTCTGAGGTTGCGTGTAGTTCTGGTACTAGCTTTGACTTTCCACATCAGATGCCCTTGTGCTTCAGATAGACATCATCTTCAGATGGGGACCATCATCTGAGCCCTTTTCACTTCAGACAGATCCTTGATCTTCAGAACTTGAGTCTTCAAAACTTGACCAACTTCAGACAAACTTGCTTCAGTTCGGTGACGCACTTTGGATGTGATGTCCGTTCCTGAAATGTTACTGCATTCACCAGTGAGCCTTTTAGAAGATATTAACATAGTTTATTTTAGGTTTGTATTCGTCAAAACTTGAGACTCAACATCTATTTATTTATTTACTCTAAATAATTATCTTAAATGGCCCCCTAGGTCCAACCCACTCCAAAAATTTTTTTAGTATGCTTTGCTTAAACACAAATAGGACATTTTGACTTATTTTAAGCATTTTTATAAAAGAAAGATTGAGATGTCCTAATCTACCATGTCAAACATCACTAGACTCCACAATATAAACAAAAGCAGAAGCATTGTTATTCATCTTAACAGTATTTAAAACAAACAAACCACCATTCAAATAACTATTTCCCACAAATTCTCCATTTTTAGCGATAACAACCTTATTAGATTCAAGCACAATTTTCAATTCATCCTTGTTAAGTAAAGGCCTAGAAACCAAATTTCTACGCATAGATTCCACTTACAACACATTGGTCAAAGCTAAAGTTTTTCCATATGTTAATTTGAGTGGAATTTTTCCTTTACGGCATGCTCCAACAATTGCAAAGTTACCCATGTAGACTATGTCATCATCGGTTGCTTCTTCAAATCCTTGGAAAAATTCCTTGTTTGAACAAATGGGTCTAGTTGCTCCCTTGTCAATGACACATTCAGTTATGTTATTAACCAAATTGGCTTCTACCACCACAACAACAATGACTTCTTCATCTTCAACCAAATTTGCTTGCAATTTTGATGACTGGCCTTTACCTTTGGTTTTAGAATATTTGCGAAGATTGCATTGGTATGCTTTACGTCCAGTCTTGCCACAAACAAAGCAAATTAGAACTTTTTTCTGAACTTTAGTATTTTTATGTCACCATGCTTGTCTTTCCATTTATTTTGCATAATTTTTTTCCTTTGTTAAACCTGTTTCTAACAGAACCACAAACAGATTCAACTAAGTTAGCATTAGAAAAAAGTTGAGGTGAAGATTGATACTTGTCCTTAAGATGATTTGTTTCTTCAATTTTCATGTGACTGACAAGCTCTTAAAGTGTAAATTTTTTTCTCACGTTTCATATGAGCAAGAATATGACCATGTACCACTTTTTTATATATCTCATAAGGCTCTATCTCTTTTGTAGCATTCATAATGGCTTCATGTTCGACATTATAACCAGAAGGAATATGTGGCGAGTCTTTAAGCAGGAAAGATCAGGTAGCACGTTCTTGTTTGTCAGGAATGCCATTGAGATATTTTTGCTATCAAATTGATGGAAAAGAATGATGAGAGTTGCGTCGTGGAAGAAACCACTGCCTTGAAAGCAAAAATTCGACAGACCTCTGGTGCAATCCTGTGTCGGGTTTGCTCCCCAAGGTTATATAAGATAGCTGCACGCAAGGCACTATGCACTCAGAACCTAAATGTGTCGGAGTCTATACAACAATACCCATAAGATAGAAAGGAGAGGAAGTAAAAATCATTGTCTCCAAAGCTTAGGCTGCTTTGTATATAGACATTGAGGAACCCAATCACATTAAAGATTTTGATTCAAAATAATTGCCATAAAAAATGAAACGGAAAAATGAATGACGAGTATAGAAAGAAAATGTATTGAATTGAAAGAATTAACATTCTTTTTCTATTAGGAATAATTATAACTCAAGAAATTGTTAATTCTATGAAAAGGAAAAAAAGGTAAAAAAGGCTGGATGGCAATCAAGATTGATATGGAAAAAGCATATGATAGACTAAATTGGAATTTTATTAAAGATACTATCATGGATATAGGCTTCCCTGAACATTTAACTTCCATATTATGGCATTGTATTACAACTACTAATATGAGAGTTCTTTTTAATGGTGAAGTTTTAGATCCTTTTTCCCCTTCTAGAGGGATTAGACAAAGGGATCCTATTTCCCTGTATATTTTTGTTATGTGTAACTTTTTCATTTGATTAATCTTGCTGTTGATCATAAATATTGGAATCCTTTTAAGATTGGCAGGAATGGTCCTAAAATATCTCATTTAGCATTTGCTGATGATATTATTTTGTTTGGTGAAGCCTCTATGGATCAGGCTGAGATAATTAAAACCATTTTGGATTTATTTTGTAATAGCTCAGGACAAAAGGTGAGTAAAGAAAAGACAAGGATTTTTTTCTCTCCTAATGTTGGGTTACAGGTTAAGGAGGAGATTTCTTCCTATTTGGGCTTCCAAAGGACAAATGATCTAGGCAAATATTTAGGTGTGCAAATTCACCATCAAAGGACAAGTAGATCATCATTTAGATCTATTGTGCAGAGAACCAAGCAAAGATTGTCTATGTGGAAATCAAAAACCCTATCATTTGTAGGGAGGTTAACACTTTCTCAATTTGTTCTTAATGCTTTCCCTTCCTATTTAATGCAAACTTCATATCTGCTAACTATATTTGTGAGGAACTTGATAGAAATTGCAGGAATTTTTGTGGGGAGATTCAGATGATAAAAAGAAAGTTCATCTCGTTAATTGGGATAGAGTTTGCAGTCCTAAGTTAATGGGTGGATTAGGATTAAGAAAGGCAAAGGATGTCAATTGTGCTTATATGATGAAATTAGGTTGGGAGATTATCCATAAGCCTAATGATCTTTGGGTCAAAGTTCTGAGAAGCAAATATGGTTGTGGAAATGAAAGTTTGCCAACTATAAAAAGAAGAACAGGAGAATCTAATCTGTGGAAGGGCATATGTGCTAACTGGGAATCTCTATTATCAAACTGTGTTTGGAGAATTCGTAATGGGGATACTGTTAAATTTTGGAAGGACAAATGGATTCCTGGTTTGCAGCCTCTAATTTCTTATTCAGTTACAAACATAGAGCAGCATGAATTACAACTACCTACCACTCAGTTTTTAACAATTGAGGGGGATTGGGACATACCTCTTATCCAGTCCTTCTTGCCTGATGAAATTTGCAAAGCTGTGATGAAAATTTCCCCTCCTGTTGAGAGCCAGGAATCAGATGTTTTGGCTTGGCAAGGTTCTATTGATGGCTGGTTTTCAATGAAATCTGGCTATGACTTCATTTCTGACTTTTCATCCAATCACAAAAATCCTCTCTTCAGTAAAATTTGGAGCTGGCAGGGCACTCAAAGGATCAAGCTGTTTTTGTGGAAAGTAGCTTCATTTGCTCTCCTGACAAATGTGCAGAGATACAGAAGGAAATTAACAGATAATGACAAGTGTGTTCTTTGTGGTTTAGAATCTGAAACTTCTCTTCATCTTTTCAGAGACTGTGAGGAAATTAAATATCTTTGGAAGAATATGCTTACATATCAGAATTATGCTACCTTTTTCGACAGTCAAAATCTCCATCAATGGATGATCCAGAATCTCAAAAAGCAGAAGGAAACTGGTCCAAATCATAATCATCCTCTGATTTTTGGAATTACCCTAAACAATATATGGAACCACAGAAATCAGATTATTTTTCAGAATTCTAGGGTTTCAGTGAATGAACTAAGTCATCATATTTTTGCTCAAGTATTAACTATAAATTAGGCTTCTTCAAATCAAAACCTCGACAAGAGTTTTAGTAAGAAGACTACTCACCATCTGAAATGGAACCCTCCTCCTCCTCAGTGGATCAAGTTTAACTGCGACGGTGTTGTTTCTTCGAGGAACAATAGAGCGGCTTGTGGTGGTGCTGCTCGAGATGAGTGGGGATTTATTCTTGGCTTCAGTGAATTTCTGGGCTCCGTTTCCATCGTGGAAGCTGAGATTCGTGGGATTCTTCGAGCTTGTATTCTTGCAAAGAGAAAAGGATTCCTCAGAGTGATTATCGAATCGAAATCGGCGCCCGCGGTTAACTTCATTAAAAATAGGTATACAGCTACTCATGCCCTAGGAGGTCTCATTTCTCAGATTCGAAGTTTTGAGAGTGGTTTCAAGGAGGTCATTTGGCAGCATACTCTGAGAGAGGGAAATGCGGTGGCTGATTGTTTTGCTAAAGCTGGTCTAGGAGCTGAGGAGTCTATGAAGATTTTCTATTTTGTTCCCAGTTTTGTTGTTTTACCTTTACTCTTTGATTCTTTTGGTTCTCTCTTTGAGAGAGTAGTTTAGGTTTTATTTTTGGTCCTTTTGTTTCTGTTTTGTTTCCTGGTCTTTTTTGACCTCCTAATTCATCAAAGAAAGAATTAACATTCAGATTTTAAGAAGATACTACACTCGATTGCCACAGGGCAGACCCAACGTTTTTTTGGGCCTAAAGCAAATTTTATAGTGAGGCATTTTTAAAATCATAAACATAATCTATTAAAATATTTATTTTATTTATTTTAGTTTGGAAAAACTTCTTTTCACTTGAAGAAACAATTATTGAAATTGTTAACATTATTCTATGAACAATATATGCATTTGAAAAGGAATAAAGTCTTTTTACGCAATTAAGTATATCGATTGGTGAGTCATTTTTTACTTGTATAATTCCTTATAAACTTTTAATTCCAAAAATGAATCTAATACATCAATATCAAATCGAGCTATAATTATGTTTTAAAGTTTTTCCAATGCGAAGACAAATTTCTTTTAAATTCTCATTGTCTAGTGACTTTAATTTCTCAACACTAAATAAAAAATGAATTTTTTTATATAATTTAAATTTTAAAATCTAATTTGAATTAGTATTATTAAATTCGGACCAGTTATTATCTCGGTTAAGGTACTGGGTTAGTGGATCACTAGTTCAACCAATGAGTCATTGGTTGAACCGAATATATAATTAAAATAAATAATATATGATAAAATATATACTTATGAAAAATATTATTCATAAAATATATAATTATTAAAAAATATTATGCAATATTAAAAAATAATATATGATAAAATAAACCAACCATGTTTGACCAGTTCTACCATTTTAAGTTGGGTTTTGACCAGTTCACATGCAAACCGTTACAAAGCCACTGACCAGACCGACTAGTGCCCCAGTTTCTCGTCCAACTGGTTGAACAAGCCGGGTCAGGCCGATTTTAATAACATTGTTTTGAAGTGTAGTAATTGTTTGGTCTATTATGTATAAAAAATAATCAATCCCAAATGATACTTGAGGAGATTTTACAACCTTATTATCAACAATTTCATCAAATTGTCAATCACACACCACAAATTAGAGAAAATACTAAAGAGAGACCGTGGAGACTTATTTTTCAAAAGACAAAAAAGGTTGGTTTTGTTAATACATTAAAAAAAGAAAGTCTGAGTGAGTAAGAGAGAATAGACAATAATTATATAGCACATATAGAAAAAGAAAAGTCATAAAAAAATAATAAGTAGGTGATGAAATAAATTAATATTAAAAATGGATAGAATCTCTTATTAATAATTATTATTTATGAGAAGAAACAAAGTTATTATAAAATGCGGCCTTTAATTTCTAAAAAAATTACCTTGTTACTTTTCATATTTTAACCATTTATTAAATAATTATTAACTATTTCTATTTTTTAAAAATGTTAATAATAAATATTATTCTATACCTAAAATAAAGGTATTTTTTGAAATCTAAAGTGAGAACTGTACTCATTTGGAGTTGGGTCGGCTGTGGATGTAAGTGGTGTTAATGTAGGGATTAAATTGATCAGAAAATTTTACATGTTCGACCAAAAAAAAATTATACCTACTTACATGGACTTTTTAACGAATTTCCTCATTTCAGATAGAAGACAGACCATTTATCTATAATTATACAATTCTATAGAATTTTTTTAATATTTTTTCACTATTCATTCAATTTATTCTAATATTTATTAGTTATTTTTTATTATTATTACTACTTTTTGTTATCAAAATTCGTGCTATTTTTTTGTTTAAAGTAAAATTATTTAAGATGCATGCATTTATACAAATAAGCTAGCACAAATAAATTTGTTGAGATTAATATCGAAATTTGGATGTGGTATTATAACAAAATATGTTGATTTACATTTATCTATCTATAATATATAATTATACAATCCTAAAGGTTTTTTAATATTTTTTCACTATTCATTCAATTTATTCTAATATTTTATTAGATATTTTTTATTATTGTTACTACTTTTTGTTATCAAAAGTCGTGCCACATTTTTGTTTAAAGTAAAATTGTTTAAGATGCAGATATTGATACAGATAAACTAGCACAAATAAATTTGTTGAGATTAATATCGAAGTTTGGATGTGGTATTATAACAAAATAAGTTGATTTACATCTATCTATCTATAATCTATCTATAATTATACAATCTTATAGGTTTTTTAATATTTTTTCACTATTCATTCAATTTATTCTAATATTTTATTAGTTATTTTTTTATTATTGTTACTACTTTTTGTTATCAAAAGTCGTGCCATTTTTTTTATTTAAAGTAAAATTGTTTAAGATGCATACATTGATACAAATAAGCTAGCACAAATAAATTTGTTGAGATTAATATCGAAGTTTAGATGTGATATTATAACAAAATATGTTGATTTACATCTATCTATCTATAACCTATCTATAATTATACAATCCTATATGTTTTTTTAATATTTGTTCACTATTCATTCAATTTATCCTAATATTTTATTAGTTATTTTTTTATTATTGTTACTACTTTTTGTTATCAAAAGTCGTGCCATTTTTTTGTTTAAAGTAAAATTGTTTAAGATGCATGCATTGATACAAATAAGCTAGCACGGATAAATTTGTTGAGATTAATATCGAAGTTTGGATGTGGTATTATAACAAAATATGTTGATTTACATCTATCTATCTATAATCTATCTATTTATCTATTTATCTATTTATCTATCTATCTATCTATCTATAATTATACAATCCTATAGGTTTTTTAATATTTTTTTCACTATTCATTCAATTTATTACAATATTTTATTAGTTGTTTTTTATTATTGTTACTACTTTTTGTTATCAAAAGTCGTGTCATCTTTTTTATTTAAAATAAAATTGTTTGAGATGTAGACATTGATACAGATAAGCACTGTTAAATTTGTTGAGGTTAATATCGAAGTTTGGATGTGGTATTATAACAAAATATGTTGATTTACATCTATCTATAATCTATATATAATTATACAATCCTATAGGTTTTTAATATTTTTTTCACTATTCATTCAATTTATTCTAATATTTTATTAGTTATTTTTTATTATTGTTACTACTTTTTATTATCAAAAGTCGTGCCATTTTTTTTAAAGTAATTTTTTTAAGATGCAGACATTAATACAGATAAACACAGATAAATTTGTTGAGATTAATATCGAAGTTTGGATGTGGTATTATAACAAAATATGTTGATTTACATCTATCTATAATCTATCTATAATTATACAATCCTATAGGTTTTTTAATATATTTTTTTCACTATTCATTCAATTTATTACAATGCTTAAATAACTTTTTAGTCCCTGTAAAATATATGGTTTTTGCTTTTGGTCCTTATAAAATTCAGAAACTTTGAAAAAGGTCTTTATTGCCACTTGTCATGCATCCAACCATGCCACATAAGTAATCATGCTGAGGTGGCATATGATGTGGCGTGTCTAGATGTATGACATATCATCAAAAAATTATAATAAGGACCATTTTCAAAATTTTCAAATTTTATGAGGACCAAAAGAATAAAAATAATTTTATAAGAACCAAAAGCAAATACCGAATATTTTACAAGGACCAAAATGTTATTTAAGCCTATTTTACTACTTTTCTGTTATCAAAAGTCGTGTCATCTCTTTTATTCAAACTAAAATTATTTAATTTATAGATACCGATACACACAAATACAAATATATTTGTTGAGATTAACACTAAAGTTTGGATGTGGTAATATAATAAAATGTGTTGATTTATATCAACTTTATTGTGTATTTTCCTAATATTTTATTTACATTAAAATTGTTTAATTTGTAGATATTGATATACATGGGTACAAATAAATTTGTTAAGATTGATACTAAAGTTTGGATGTGGTAATATAATAAAATGTGTTGATTTACATCAAATTTATTATGTATTTTCCTAATATATTATTTAGGGTGTTCATTGGTTTGGTTCAATCCGATGAACCCGATAAACCCTAAATCCTACCGAACCAATTTGATTGGTTTGGATATTTTTAGCTAAATCAGGTTGGATCCGAACCGAACCAATCAAACCCGTCAATGATTGGTTATGATATGTAACGGATTAAAGATACTGGATCTGTTACCCGAACCGAACCAAACCACCCTAAATAAAATAAAATTGTACTAAAATTAAAAAAAATGGAAGAGATGATAGATTAATCATCAACATACACATGAGTACAAATTTATTTGTTGAGATATTATTTAGGGTTTAATGTTTGCTACATGGAACAATGATTGTTAATATGGTAGAGTGTTCTAATACTTTATCTTTATATATCAATATATAAAGCAAAATAAAATAACAAAACAATACATAGAGACAGTAACTCGGATTTCTGCATTTAGCCTTATAATGTGATATAATGATGATATCCTTTTAAAGTCTTACCGGTTGTCACATCGACTAAAGCAAACCAAGGTGGATATACAAATTTTACTACAAACGTTCACTAGATCCTATATATTACCACCTGAGTTCCCTATAACCTATATCATTTAGTCAACCATCCGTATATACATAAAATTCAAATTAAAAAAACCAGTATTCTCACCATTCTATCGAAATCAATTTCTTAAGTGATCCTCGTGCATTGCACGGGTTATACACTAGTAATTATACAATTTTATAGGTTTTTTAATATTTTTTTCACTATTCATTCAATTTATTCTAATATTTTATTAGTTATTTTTATAATTGTTACTACTTTTTGTTATCAAAAGTCGTGTCATTTTCTGTTTAAAGTAAAATTGTTTAAGATGCAGATATTGATACAGATAAACTAGCACAAATAAATTTGTTGAGATTAATATCGAAATTTGGATGTGGTATTTTAATAAAATATGTTGATTTACAACAATCTATCTATAATCTATTCTATAATTATACAATCCTATAGGTTTTTTAATATTTTTTCACTATTCATTCAATTTATTATAATATTTTATTAGTTATTTTTTTATTATTGTTACTACTCTTTATTATCAAAAGTCGTGTCATTTTTTGGTTTAAAGTAAAATTGTTTAAGATGCATGCATTGATACAAATAAGCTAGCACAGATAAATTTGTTGAGATTAATATCGAAGTTTGGATGTGGTATTATAATAAAATATGTTAATTTACATCTATCTATCTATAATCTATAATTATACGATCATATAGGTTTTTTAATGTTTTTTTCACTATTCATTCAATTTATTCTAATATTTTATTAGTTATTTTTTTATTATTGTTACTATTTATTATCAAAAGTCGTGCCATTTTTTTATTTAAAGTAAAATTGTTTAAGATGCAGATATTGATACAGATAAACTAGCACAAATAAATTTTTTGAGATTAATATCGAAGTTTGGATGTGGTATTATAACAAAACATGTTGATTTACATCTATCTATCTATCTATAATCTATACTTATACAATCCTATAGTTTTTTAATATTTTTTCACTATTCATTCAATTTATTCTAATATTTTATTAGTTATTTTTTTATTATTGTTACTACTTTTTATTATCAAAAGTTGTGCCATTTTTTTGTTTAAAGTAAAATTGTTTAAGATGCAGATATTGATACAGATAAACTAGCACATATAAATTTGTTGAGATTAATATCGAAGTTTGGATGTGGTATTATAACAAAATATGTTGATTTACATCTATCTGTCTATAATCTATACTTATACAATCTTATAGGTTTTTTAATATTTTTTTCACTATTCATTAAACTTATTACAAGGCTTAAATAACTTTTTTGTCCCTGTAAAATATATGGTTTTTGCTTTTAGTCCTTATAAAATTATTTTTATTCTTTTGGTCCTCATAAAATTCAGGAACTTTGAAAAATGTCCTTATTGCCACTTGTCATGCATCCAACCATGCCACATAAGTAATCATGTTGAGGTGGCATATGATGTGGCGTGTCTAAATGTATGACATATCATCAAAAACTGATAATGAGAACCATTTTCAAAATTTTCAAATTTTATGAGGACCAAAAGAATAAAAATAATTTTATAAGGACCAAAAACAAAAACCGCATATTTTACCAGGACCAAAAAGTTATTTAAGTTTATTTTACTACTTTTCTGTTATCAAAAGTCGTGTCATCTCTTTTATTCAAACTAAAATTGTTTAATTTATAAATATTGATACACATGAGTACAAATATATTTGTTGAGATTGATACTAAAGTTTGGATGTGGTAATATAATAAAATGTGTTGATTTACATCAACTTTATTGTGTATTTTCCTAATATTTTATTTACATTAAAATTGTTTAATTTGTAGATATTGATACACATGAGTACAGATATATATTTGTTGAGATTGATACTAAAGTTTGGATGTGGTAATATAATAAAATGTGTTGATTTACATCAAATTTATTATGTGTTTTCCTAATATATTATTTAGGGTGTTCATTGGTTTGGTTCAATTCGACGAACCTGATAACCCCTAAATCCTACCGAACCAATCTGATTGTTTTGGATTTTTTAGCTAAATCAGGTTGGATTCGAACCGAACCAATCAAACTCGTCAATGATTGGTTCTGGTACGCAACAGATTAAAGATATTGGATCTGTTACCCGAATCGAACCAAACCACCCTAAGTAAAAAAACTATACTAAATTAAAAAAATTGGATGAGATGAGAGATTAAACATCAACATACACATAAGTACAAATTTATTTGTTGAGATATTATTTAGGGTTTAAGGTTTGCTACATGGAACAATGATTGTTAATATGGTAGAGTGTTCTGATACTTTATCTTTATATATCAATATATAAAGCAAAATGAAATAACAAAACAATACATAGAGTCAGTAACTCGGATTCCTGCATTTAGCCTTATAATGTGATATAATGATGATATCCTTATAAAGTCTTACCGGTGTCACATCGACTAAAGCAAACCCAGGTGGATATACACAATTTTACTACTAAACATTCAGTAAATCATGTATATTACCACCTGAGTTCCCTATAACCTATATCATTTAGTCATATTGTGTTTCTACTATCGCACCATCCGCATATACATAAAATTCAATTTAAAAAAATCAATCTTCTCACCATTCTATCGAAATCTATTTCTTAAGTGATCTACGTGCATTGTACGGGTTATACACTAGTTTACTACACTTCCGTAGATTAAAATAATGTTTTGTTCATTTGAATAAAAATAATCGGAATAGATTATTAGAAAACCAACTTTATTTTTTTTTCATTTGTAATTTTCTAATAAATGATTTATGCTACTCTTTACCGGGAATAAAAAAATACCATTTATGATATTCAGGAATTTGCTGGCACCAAGTCATCATGAATTAATCATTTTGGATAAGCTTTCTTTCTTTCTTTCTTTTTTGATAAAACCGTCGTTATTGAATTGATGTATGCAGTATACCGTATTTTTATAATAAAAAAGAAAAGGGTATCTTACCGTGCCGGCCGACTATTAATTCTTGAATTGATCAAGCACAAGCATGGTCTATATGGTCTAATTTTTTTTTTTAGAATAAGAGACGTAAATGTAGGTGGCTGCTAACGTGAAGTACCCGAGTGGGTGGTCTATGACTACGGCACCTAAAATAACCTGTTCTAGCAGGTATTATTAACCGTTGAAGTTAAAGGGGTTATTTGCTTTTTTGACCCCAAATTTTATAAAATACGAAAATAGACTCAAATGATTAAAAAAGAAATATCATCAGGATTGAATCTGCTGAAGAACGCTAATTAGCATATCTTACTAACTTCTCGTGGTGACTTCTCGTGGCCCGTAGATCGCATTGGTTCTGGGAAGGGAGATGTTGTTTGGGACTTGAATGAGGCTTAGATGTGCGACACCATTGAAGGTGTTAAAGCTTTGCAAGAGGAGAAATGGGTTCGGAAAAAGGTGCGCAAGAGGAGTAGGAACTTACTTGTAATACCCCGCAAGTTCGGAGAGGACCCATCGCGAGAAAACGCAGCACTGTTTCTGGATCTTATCGATTTAGAGAGGGAGGATTTTGCTTGATTCAACTTCACAGAAGAGGGAGGATTGTGTTTCTGTTACTGGCTTCACTTCATTCCAAAATGAATCTATTGTAGTTGTTCCGGGATTTAATTTTACTGGTTTTTTGTTTGTAGGTAATTGATAATTAATGGATTGGTAATTTAAATTGTTGAACCCTTGTGATAGCTATGGAGCGAGTTTAGTCAAATAATCGAAACACTCTACAATCTCTACTGGACACTTTCGTTATTTTTTCATTTACACATGCCAACTTCGTAATATTTCAACTTTCAAGTGTTTCAAGTTACCGGTAAATGATCTTCAGCGTTGATTATTATATTAATAAATCTAACGGTTTAAAAATATTGCCTTAATGGTAGACTATCCATGCGATGCTTTATGCTAGTCACCACCGTAAATGTATATTTGGTTTTTGTACTACCAGTAGTAGGTGCACGTATCTAATTCCTGAAGCCTTTCGCGTTGTTCTACGAACATGCTTAGTCTTGTAGGGCTGTGTACATCTCGAGAAATTGAGCTGAGAACAATACGAGAAGTTGGGCCGAGTACAATACCTGGATAGAGGCCCATGCAGATGACCTAGCTAGTAAATAGCACCCCGGAAAATAAGGGGTAGAGGGAGTTAGTGGGTAACAGGAGCTTAGATAGTGGGACAAAAACGGTTAAGGCAGAGGAGGAAAAAAAAGGAAGAAAGGGCCAAGGAAACGGGCAGGTTCACAATTCAGGAAGGCTGAATTGATTGACTCTGGGATTAACCCGACATTCCTTCCTGAGAACAGTTTTGATTTTAAAAATTTTAAATTATATTTTATACAAAGTTTTTGTTCAACCATATTGGAAGATTTCAAATTAAAAATAAATACACCATAATTATAAGTAATTAGGTAAATGAAGTTAAGGGGTATGTCTTCTACCACAATAATCTGACCTAATTTATTCATTACCCCTCAATTTCTTTTTATTTATCATAATTTTAGAAGATTTTTTTTTATTTTTTTATTTGTCACTTTAAAAGTTTAAGACAATATTAATATTTTTCTCAATTATATATGTCCTTATATTTACTTCAAATTTCAAAATAGATAATAATCTATACTATTAATAAAGGGGATGGCTTGAAATGATGTCCACATTTCAGTTTTCCAATTATGCCCCTAACTTTTGTAAAAAAAACACAAATAAGACAGCAGTTACACATGTTTGACAGTTTGAGTGCAGTTACTACTGTACATATCCCGGTTGCTTTTCCCATGTTTATCAAAACCGCCCTCCACTTTTATCTCATAAAAAATTATTTTATGAGAGAAATGCTATGGAAAAGGGAAAGAGAGATGAGGGAAGGGAGAAAGATGAGAGGGGTGGAAGAAAAGAAAAGAAACCGAAGTTGGTGAGGATGATCGAAAGATCGAAAGAGAAATCAAAGTCATGTTTTTATCGGACTATTTACTGAAGTTGGTGACAATATACCCCGAACCGCTTTCCCCATTTCCCTACCCCGAACTGCTTTTCATCTTCGTGATTTGCATGTTCTACCACTAGGGTGAGGTATTACGGCGTTGCGGCCAACGGATAGGCTACAGGCGGCGTGAGGCCGCGATGGTGAGATGGCGTTAGGCGGGTGGAGCGGCGGTGGCTGCGATTTGGAAAAACGCCTTCTCTCCTTCCTTCTCTTTTCCTTTTGGACGCAGGATGGAGGGGCCGCGCGCAATGAGCGTTACATCCACAACGGCTACCGGACGGGGGAGCTCTGTTGCTGGTGGCTGGACTCTGCGACGTAGGTCTCTCAATAAACAGAGCCACGTTCCGGAAGATAGACAGAAAGAGGATTATAACCTTCGCTTACCTAGCCCCAAAATCAATGGTCACTAGATGATGAATGCGAGGTGGAAACACAGGACCGAGGGAACGAAATAGGGGTTTGAGGACGAAGGAAGCAGAAGATGTGAAGAAGAGGGAGAGTCGCGCGTTGATGGTGGCTGTCGGTTGCGCGAGGTTACGCAGCCGCGCCTTGCAGTGGCAGAGAAGCAGTGGCTTCAGTGGTTTGAACGGTGACCTTGCTTCGCGCATTGCGATGGCGCGGAGGCGCAGGGAACGAGTACCGGGACTACGGCGAGCAGGGATCGACCACCGCTACCGCCAACGACTCAATTCCGAAATGGAGAAGGTTGATGAACTCTTATCTTCCTTAATCTCAGACATCAACACCTACACCGGCAAAGACGCTCTTCTTCCTTGGCTCTGGTACTCCTCACTTCGAAATTGTGGAAAATAACAGAGAAGGTAATCCTCTCTGCCTTATGGCAACAGCCACCCCAAATTACCTTTAATATTATATATGTGGGTGGTGTTGCAGGGACCGTGCTAATTCCCATGTGTTTCATGTGGCCATATGGCGGACGAAGAGTGTTTCTCAGTGGTTCTTTCACATGGTGCGTATTTTGTTGATTGCTACATGCATATCTTAATTTCTTTGTTAGAATGCTCTATTTTAATCTTGGTTATGTTTGCTCTCACTCTCTCTCATATGTAAATATTTTTTGAAAGGTGGTCTGAGCTTCTACCAATGTCACCAGTGGAAGGTTGCCCAACTATATTTCAAGTTATATATAGCTTGCCCCCCCGGTTACCATCAGGTTAGTTATTTATTATGTTACTTACTGGCGCATGCATTTTGTTTTTTCAGTCTAGCTGAAGAAAAGGACTGATGTTTTATTTTACCATTGGGTGATGATTTAGTAGAACTATAGAAGTTTCATAGTCCTTCCTCTTCTTATAAGGCAAGTTTTTCTTTGATTTTCTCTATTTTCTCATAGTTGTTCGACTCTATGTTTTCTCTTTTTTGTAAGGGTATTTCATTTGCCTGGATATATTTGCTCTTTCTTAAAATTTGGTTCTTCATTCCATTTATTTTGGTTCGTTATGTTCCTTCATGTTTTTCCATGTTACAGAATTTCAATGGGTTTTGTGTGAGCTTAAATTCCAAACTGGGAAATGTTCTGACTAGCTTTATGCAGAAGTTTCCCCCTTTGGTTCTGGTTTTGGGTACCCATTGCAATATAATGCATGATTAGTTTCTTAGTTACATTGGTTGGGGTTTTAGATTAATAATATTTTTCTCAATTCAAATGATTTTGGGTACCTTACAATTCAAATTGAATTATTATGTACAAGAACACTCTTCGTGCATGTAATTGTTATATATAACAACCAAGATATATATTTCACTTAAAGCATTACCTGTGCATGTATGGAAAAGGAAATGGAAGAAAAAGGAATATGCGTTCTTCAGTGTATGTCATGTGATGTCTGGGTTCTCAGATTCATTTTATATAGAGGTATAAATGGTTTTCATTTATCCTTAAAATATTTTGGGTATGTTGATTACGTATCTGGCAGCAGATGCAGAAGCCTTTGGGCTATGCCAGCTATGAAAATACAGGTATTCTTCCTTGCCATGTCTGAAATTTATGAAAAACATGCTATTTGTTTAAGAAAATACATATGAGAATGAGTACCTTTTTAAGTGTTTTTCATTCATACCAGTATGTGTTTGTGTTTCTGCAGATTTGGATAGCAAAAATAAAGGGTTTGATTCTGTACCTGTTTATAGTTTGATCTACAGATATAGTCATTCTCATTGCTAATTCTAGATGCTTAAAACATTTCATTAGCACTGTTCTAAGTAAGGGTAGATCAATATTATCTATTTCATCTCTGCTTTCTTTGTTGCATATTGTAGATTGGAAGTAGGCGGAGTTGGAGCAGAAACTATGCAGCCAAAGACATTAGATTTGGGGTGGAGGCTCGGGCTCTGATGCTTAAGGGTGTTGAAGAGTTTGCTGATTCTGTCAAAGGGAATGTGGGTCCTAAGGTAACTGAGCGGATTGTTTATTTCCTGGTTGTGTTTGCTATGAATTTTGCATATATTGTTGATAATAGGGAAAATTATTAATGGTAAAGGTGGGTAGAGTACAGGGAAATTGTTGGAAGAAATTACACTCTTGAGATTGAGTATATTGAGCATGTGGAATTAGGAGATTGAGAGATTGAATAACCTTAACCAAAGAGAACAAAAAAAATTACATTTTCATATTTATTTTATATATGAATTCTCTTTTTCATTTATGATATAGATGTATTTTAACTATAAAGTTTTGGTTTTTTGCATAGATGGGATTAATGTTCTATTATGAGTAGTTTTTACATTTATTGATTTTACCATAGGATACCAATTATCTCTTTCTTCCTTCCATAGTCCCTGGAATATGAATGAATGCAAACACCGCTTTAAAAAACTTAGAAAAGAATTCCCAACATTAGATTGGGCTGGATGAACATTTTCTATTTTTTTTTCGGTTGAATAAAGCATCAGGCTCTGAGTTTTTTTTCCTAGAGTGGATTTTTGATTTGGTATGCTTTGTTTTTGTTGCTTTTGTTTTGGGCTTCATAGTGCATTGAATTTGTGCGGCATTAGTCGAATTTGCAACATGCGAAGTGAACAAGTTGGCATGCTGCAATGAAGTGTGATGCTTGGAGGGTATTCTCAGGTTAACACTCTCAATTCGAGGTTGAATGTTCAGTCAGAGCATGGATCCTGCAAGGGATGTGGGTGGTGTTGCAGGGACCGTGCTAATTCCCATGTGTTTCATGTGGCCATATGGCGGACGAAGAGTGTTTCTCAGTGGTTCTTTCACACGGTGCGTATTTTGTTGATTGCTACATGCATATCTTAATTTCTTTGATAGAATGCTCTATTTTAATCTTGGTTATGTTTGCTCTCACTCTCTCTCATATGTAAATATTTTTTGAAAGGTGGTCTGAGCTTCTACCAATGTCACCAGTGGAAGGTTGCCCAACTATATTTCAAGTTATATATAGCTTGCCCCCCCCGGTTACCATCAGGTTAGTTATTTATTATGTTACTTACTGGCGCATGCATTTTGTTTTTTCAGTCTAGCTGAAGAAAAGGACTGATGTTTTATTTACCATTGGGTGATGATTTAGTAGAACTATAGAAGTTTCATAGTCCTTCCTCTTCTTATAAGGCAAGTTTTTCTTTGATTTTCTCTATTTTCTCATAGTTGTTCGACTCTATGTTTTCTCTTTTTTGTAAGGGTATTTCATTTGCCTGGATATATTTGCTCTTTCTTAAAATTTGGTTCTTCATTCCATTTATTTTGCTTCGTTATGTTCCTTCATGTTTTTCCATGTTACAGAATTTCAATGGGTTTTGTGTGAGCTTAAATTCCACACTGGGAAATGTTCTGACTAGCTTTATGCAGAAGTTTCCCCCTTTGGTTCTGGTTTTGGGTACCCATTGCAATATAATGCATGATTAGTTTCTTAGTTGCATTGGTTGGGGTTTTAGATTAATAATATTTTTCTCAATTCAAATGATTTTGGGTACCTTACAATTCAAAGCCTCCTGCCTCTACAGGGAGCCATGGACATATATTCCAAGGTTATTTGTAACATATTGCAATGAAATGCAGTTTGAAGAGCATGTATAATATTAGAATTCCCCTGTCCTTAGAACAACCGAAAAGATGAATATGCTTGCACAGTTTTGGTACTTCTTTGATGACATTTATCTAATGTGAGTTTTTTTTTTAGGTCTGCTGCTGAAGAGAGAAGAGGAATAAGGGTTGGTTGAGAAATAATGTGAAAAATATAATGGAGTCTCTAACAGAATGGTCATGTGGCTGTAAGAGATTAGAGAAATAGGTGTTGATATCATGAAGAGGGACGTGAATATAAAGTGAATAAAGGGGGGAATGATGGGCAGGCGATCCAATCAGGTAATTTGGGGTGGCTGTTGCCATAAGACAGAGAGGATTACCTTCTCTGTTATTTTTCTTTCTTTTTTGTATTCCTGCTATTTTGTTACTGCAATTGTAGTTTGTTTTCTGAATTAATCACTTATTTCTTTTTTAAATTTCAGTTCCCATCATTAGCCCATATCTGTTAGCTAGCATGTCTTCTTTTTGTTTGTTCAGATTTGTGGTGATTGACCATTCAGTTGGCCCGTGCACTTATTGATATATTTATTTAATGTTCAAATTTATAAATAAAACGGTTATATGGCTCGCTTTTATAAATTAGTATTTGTTTTCTTTCTAGATATATTTGAATTTGAATTTTGAATAAAAGGGTTTATCCAACTCAACTATCAAAAGAGATATTTAGATAATTGTTATCAGATTGAATTGAACCGCTTAATCATTATCCAAATAAAATTCAAATTAATTTTTTTATTTAAATGATATTATTTAACAGTATAAAAAAACTAAGTTGCAATTGAAATTCCGCTTTTTTATCCGAGCTTGAATTCAAGGAGAAACAAGACAGATCAATCAAAGACAGGGAAAATATCAATCAAAAAGGCGATTCACATAGAGGGTCCAACGCATAATTTTGAAATACGGAAACGATTTACTCTTCAGGTTCTATTTAATTCTACATGCTTCTTATATTTAATCTACACTACTTTCCGGTTTTATATATGATTTTTTAACCGTTCATTCTGACATTTTAATAATTGTTCAATATCGTAACCTTCAACTTGATGTTTTCATTTTTTAGTTGCGTCTCTCATACCTAATTTAAAATGAAATGAGTTAGGCTTTACAATAGCTTTTCAATGTTCATAAAAGAATGGAACTAGGTTTCACAATACGTAATTGACTTTTCAATACCATTAAATGAAAGACACTATGCTTCACAACACCTAGAGCAAAGAGTTATGTATCACAATACCCAAAATAGTGTATACTAATGTTTCATAGTAGTAACCCCACTCAATTTAGTATTTGTCAATACCTAAAATTTGAACAATTATTAAAATGAAATAAAATGAACTATAACATTTTATGATCAGTGCTACTTCATTTGCACTACCTATTATAATGGAAAAACTACTCAATTTAACATCACAAGAAAATACCAAATTGAAAATCATAAAAGAGAATGCATTTGAATGGTATCGATAATTAAGTTAGAGATTGATGAGACATTCACAAATAGATTATGTAGTCATCACTGATACAAATTATATTATTTTTACTAATTATACTTTGTTGGATTACCTCATTTACAATGTTCTTGGTATTTAAATTATATTTATATTCTTTCAAAAAAATATTTATATGTTTACCTCTAATATATATTCTAAAAATATATATATTTCTAATTTCATCATTAATTAAATGAGTAGTAATTATATTCATTATTTAAAAAAGTTATAATAATCGTTACTTAATATATAGATACACATCCGTGTGTATATATAACTATACATATGGTATCAATAATTATTTAGTTATTATGGTGATAATTTTTCTTTATTTTAAAATAATAGCAATATCTTATGATTTTCAGATAATATAATTTAATAATTTTTACATAAATAAATTAGTATTACATTTAAATCCATAAATATGAAAATATGAAAAATTCATGCAAATTGAATAAAATTTATTATACTATTATTTTTTATAGATTACTGCGAATGAATTTCAAGATAAATTTATTTGCACCTAAATTTACAATGATTAATATCCCTAAGTTTAAGTTTGCTTAAATAACATATAATGAAATATTTATTTTCTTAACACTATTGATTATGTAGAATAGTATGCCACATTTATTATGACTTTCTTTCACTCCATTAATTGTGATCAATTCATTAATGCAATTCTTATAAGGTAAATCGGGATCATAAAATTTCATAAATAAAAAATTACTTGATACTTCATCAAAAAAATATTTAATTATGGTATTAATTAATTTTATTTTTCTTGAAATAATAGTCATATCTTTATTTAAGAATAAGATAATATAAATTATTATTTTTTTCTTAAATAACTGAAGATTACGTTTACATCCATATATATGAAAATCTGGAAAGTTCATGTGAATTGAATAAAATTTTTTATACTATTATTTATATATATATATATATATATATATTACCAAGAATGAATTTCAAGATAAGTTGATTTGCATCTAAATTTACAATCATTCATATCACTAAATTTAAGTTTGCTCAAATAACATATAATGAAATATTTGCTTAGCACTATTCATTATGTAGAATGGAATGACACTTTTATTATGACTTTCCTTCACTCGATTATTGTGATCAATCCATTAATGTCTATAGAATGTATATGTATGTATATATATACTAATATATATATATGATTTCAATTTGATATTTAGCTTCTTTTTTTTCAACAATTTGATATTTAGCATAAACAACACAACTTATGTCACTTTCTAAATAATCAATATTAAGTTGATATTTAATCTGTTCAATCTAAAGAAATGTAGAATATTACAAACGAAAATATAGATGAGGAGTTAATATTTATTTATTGTTGAATTAATATATTTTTTAAATAATTATTTCTATGGATTATAAATATATATAAGTTGTAATTATAACAACAATAATATTAATCTATCCTTTTTTTAATATAGAAAAATGGAAAATAACAATAGGAGACAATCACGAGATCAACAACGAGAAAGATGGAGACAAAATGCTAGAAGTAGAAGGCAAAGAATGAGCAGCGAGCAAAGGCAACAAGAATTATCTAGAATGCGTCAACGAAGAAATAGAAATCAAATGACAGATAATAATTTTGCTTCAAGACGGTTTCAAGGAACCCATGACAGCGAAGCAGGACCAAGTACTACGCATATTAATGAAATAGCGCACGGTAAGTCAGATAAATTTACCACAACCTATCATTAAATCACATATTTAATGAATTATGTCATAATAATTCTAATAAAGTATTATCTTTCAAACACATTTAACATTTTTTTCAAAATAATACAGATTCTACTGATGCTGAAATACCATATGTGTCTACTATGGCCACAACTAATGCTGCATCGTGTCGTAATGAAGGTATGGTGAATAATATTTAAATTATATAAACACAATTAGCACAATTTTTGTGTGTGTGTGTGTGTTTGTGTGTCTCTATACTATTATCGCAGCCTATTAATTATTTGTATTTCTATTGAGTATGCTCATAGGTTATATAAATCATTTACTTTTCTCATATATATATTTCCAAGGTTCAATCGATTATCTATATTATTGTGTATTATTTAGAAAAAATCTTTTAAAAAATATATGGGAAATAAAAATTACTTCAATTTTCTTGACGCTTATGTATAGTTAACTTTTTACTGTTAACACAGAATTGCGAAATAATTTTCGAGCAAAACATAATATTGCTCGAAATTTCTTCAATAATGCAACTATGATCAGATCCCAATTGCCTGCTCCAAGTACGTGTAGATTGTGCAATGCACGATTTTACAATGAATCGGGTAACTTTTGCTGCATTGGTGGGAAAGTGTCATTTCCACAGGTGAATGCTCCTCAACAATTGCTAGAAATATTCTCAGATAGCTCATCTGAAGGAAGACATTTTTGTCAATATATTAGGAGCTATAATCATGTGTTTTCATTCACTTCCATGGGTGTACACGTTGATGAAAATGTAGCTGCGACTGGAGGTGGTATATACACCTTTCGCGCTCAAGGTGCAATCTATCACAGAATAGGAGGATTCTATTCAGATGTTGGTTCCAGGCCACGATACCTGCAGTTATACATCTATGATACTGAGCATGAATTACATAATAGGATGCTGGAAAATCCACAATTTCACCAAACAATAGTGTATAAGTTGCAACAGATACTCCATCAATACAATCCTTTTGTACATCTATTTAGGCAACTTGCACTACGTCCAGATATTCTAGAATGTAGTCTCATCATTAAGAGCGTCCTGCTAATCAGCCACAATATAACCTGCCAACTGCTTCACAAGTCGCAGGAATTATTGTCGCTGGGGACATGGAATCTATAGCATGTGGAAGAGATATCAAAGTGGTAGACCATGATGGAGATATTACGAGTATTCAAGAAACAAAGGGCTACTATGATCCCCTACAGTATCCTCTCTTATTCCCTTTTGGGACATATGGTTGGGATATTCACACAAATAATAATAGAGGAAGAAATGTCTCATGTCGAGAATATTATAGTTACATGCTTCAGGTAAATATCATCTATACTAATATACAATTTTCAAGCATATATTTTTTAAACCAATAATATGCAGTGTCAAGTTTTTATTTCATTTATTGTCGTAAGCCTTTGCTAGATAAAGCTTAAGAGCCATGTACCCGACCTTCCCCCTAAAATTTTGCATGGAGTGTAGAGCTTCTTGAAATACCATCACATTATCCACAAAGTGTCTTTATGGAAAAAAGCTACTCTGGTGATGGGATATAATGTTAGGCAAGGTTGAACGAATACGATGTGCAAGTATCTTTGTAACAAATATATATATATATATATATATATATATATATTACATTAAATAGAAATATAGGCCGAAATTGGGTAGGGGATTCAGGGGTTGCACTACATTAGTTTAAAGTTATAATTATAAATAAATTAGTTAAGGTTGCAGGTCTCCATGAGAAGCACGTGACTTTAAAAGCAGAAAATATGGCTAATGACTATTTGCAGAAAATCACGTTTTTAACGCTAGAAATAGTTGTGTTGAAAATTTAAATTTGAGTTTAGTCAGTTTCAATACTAAACCAAACACACACTACCTCTATAAATTTTCACCTCCATTAATTGTCTCAACGTGCATATAATTTGTGTTATTTGGTTCTTCCATTGTTGAAAACCGTTATTCTTTCTCACTTTTATGCTCTAAGGTACTTTTTCCTACCTTTCTATATTATTTTTGTATTTGTAATTAAAATAATTAATTATTGTAATTTTTCAGTGTAGGCTCGAGAGCTTGGGCAGGCTGTAGATCCAGATTAGTTTTTTATGGCCACCCACACAAAAAAAGATGATGGCTAAGTAGACGATCGAGAGCGGTCCACATATGTAAGGAAAAAGTATGCTTAGCAATGTTTTTCTATATAATTTGTTATATTTGCAATAGAATAACTAACTAATTATAAGTTAATCTCTACTCAAAACACAAATTACCAGGAACGCCTGAGGGAGGTGGAGTCACAGATGGGGGACAACTCCATCACTGATGGGTTCACCAAGTTACAGATCTGGGAGGATATTGCTGGTGGCAAGACTCGAGGCTGCTGTTATTGCACCGGGGATCGACTTGTCAAGCAACATTCGTCCTGGTGTGACCAGCCTCACTCAAGAGTCTACCAGCGGGAGCGACGACTCTCGGCATTTGTCTGACGAGGCGCTGAGGCAGGAGGCCATCGAAGCAAAGTTACAGGCCAGTCGAGCTGAAGAGAGGGCTAATCACTGCCAGGCGCAGTATGCACGGTTGGAGGATGACTTCGCACAACTCTGACAACAGTTGCAGTTAGTGTTGGATGCCTACAGTGCAGGTGCTTGTACCAGCTTCAGTCAGGCTTAGGCACACCCGCACTACGATGACGACCTGAATGACTAGCCCTTGGATGAGGATCGTGACCCACCACCACAACAGCACCGTCGTCGTTAGCCGTGCTTTCTTCTATATGGGTGTTTTTATATAATATTTATTGTTTTTCTTTATATTTTAGATTGTTAACAAATATAATATAAATTTTATAAAATAAATAAAAAATGAATTTCTATAATAATTAAACTGTAAATTCGTAAATTAAAATAAAATTAAATAAAAAATCATAAATTCAATTAAAAAAATAATATAATTATTAGCGACGATAATGGTCGTCACCAGTTAAATTTTTTTATAAAAAGTTTAATATATTGGTCGTCGCTATGTTGTGACGGCTTAGCGACGGGCTTCAGCTTAGTGACAACTTTAGCGTCGGGTGAGCAGACGCTACGTAGCGGCTACTGATTTTGCTCGTCGCTACTGTATTAACGACGAGCATTTTAATGACGTCCATGTGGTCGTTGCTAAGTCGTCACTAATTGCATGGTAGCGATGATTTTTCCTCTTCTAGAGACGACTTTTTGGCCGTCGTTAATTCCCGAATTTCTTGTAGTGTTAGCTATGGATTTTAATTACCCAGTGATTCCATAGGTATTTCGTAGCTAATGCTTGTTTGAGAGGCAGGAGAGGCGAGAGAGGATCCGGATCCTAAAAGAAAGGTGTAAAAAAGAGATTGTATAAATAAAATAGCTATATGAAGTTATTAGTCTTTTTCAACTCTAAAGTAAGCGATTCATCATAAAAGACAAAGTAAATAATTAAAACTATTGAATCAAAAATTAACTATATTGAGATCATTGTAATTATGTACTGCCTTTTAAAAAAATTCCCTTGGTTTTGTTTTATAAATACCTCTTCAAATACATTAACTTTTCTTTTATAAAAGTGCTCTTAATTACTCAACATTGATACCTTATTTAATACTTCAACTAAAAATTACACTCATTTTCTCTTAACTACATTCAATATACACACCTCTTTATTAATGTAGGTTAGTGACCGTTAAATGAAATAGGTGAAAATTAAATGAGGGTATTTTTAGTAAAGATCAAATAAAATTAAGACACACATGAATTGTGTGCATAACCTTAACAACAAGAGTTTAATTTGCAACGAAGGTAGTATGAGATTGTGTAGTATTTAATGTTATAAAAATCAATGTCGTAATTTTCAATAAAAATATTCTATTTATTGATATGTCGATACTTTTTTTGGTTTAATTAACCACAAGTATTCTCCACGACAATCCTGTTCGAAATGGGAACATCTAAATCATGGTAGGGCTAGCTCTCCCAACGGAGATTTTTTCCATCCACAAGACTCGAGGCTGAGAAAATGCTTAAGGGGAATCAAGCATGTACCACTTGAACCAACCTCCATTGGTTTTTGGTTTTAAGTTGTAAAAACTTAGTTGAAATCCTTTGAAAATCAAAAACTGAAAACTCGCAACCACCTCAAACGGGGCCTAAACTTCTTGATCTTTGTAAATTACTTCCTCTAGGCTGAAATATAAATAAAAAAACTAACTCATGCTATATAATGTTAAATAACCTTATTTAATTTTCTTAATGTTATTTAAAAAGTGAATTTTATTCCCTAAATTTCCCTTCATAATACTTTTTATAGAGGAACTCTCTCTCCATATAGAGTTTTATTTATACAACAATACAATACCCTACAACTTAATAATACAAAACCAAAGAGTTGTGGCTTAGTTGGCAACGCAGACTGAGATTGTGGGAAGAGCTCCCGGGTTCGATTCCCACACTAAACACACTTTTTGGGAGGGGTGAAGAGCCTTAATTGTGACTAAGCCCCTAATAGGATTGCCCCTGGTAATAGGGGATACCTATGGTTTACACTAAAAAAACTTAATAAGACAAAAATTAGGAAAGAGAGAAGAGAGAGAAATATGGGATATGATGGCTGATATGATAGAGAGGGATAAAGAGAAAAAAAAAATATTATATGAGTTGTTATATATTTTATTATATGAATTTAATTTCTCAAACATTTTTACATTAACGTCCTAAAATTTATATCTTCACACTTTTTTCACCTTCTTTAATTTGACCATTTATTTATTTTTTATCATTACGATTTTTTATTGTATTTTTCATTTTTTTATATTTTCTTTTCACAGGCTAACACCTCAAAATGTGGGTCAACCAAACATTTTCGTTGTTTTTTTTTTTTAAATCTTTTGTGTGTGTGTGACAACTCATCTTATCGATATGAACAATAATAAATTGCAAATAATAACAGTTGATTTTTTTTATTTTTTATTTTTTGGTGACTACAAGGGGACTAAAGCCCAGAAAGAGAAGGAGAACCAGTTGATTTTCTGACAAACGAATTGAAAATCCATTTGTATTATCGTTGGAGCCTCTCATAACTGCGCTTGGACGTTTTCGTTTAGAAAAAGTGCATTGCAATTCAGGATTTCTTGATGGGTATGATCCAATACAAACAGATTACTGATTCATCGGATAAACTAATTACAATGAAAATTGGGATGTAGGTATGCCAATAATTAAAAGAAAAAAAAGTGTCTACTCTTTCATGGCCGACTATTGAATTGACAAAGTCCAAGAATAGTCTATATATGGTCTCATCCCTTTTTATTTTGGCTTAACTGTACTTTGGTCCCTTTATTATCATCAATTCGCGATTTTGGTCCCTTACTTTTTTTTCGTGATTTTGGTCTCCATGTTATTCCAAATTCGCGATTTTGGTCCCTCTAACACATAGATTTTGAAAATAGGGGGACCAAGATTTTGAACTAAATCGCGAATTTGGAATAATAGATGGACCAAAATCGCAAAAAAGAAAGTAGGGGGACCAAAATCACGGATTGACGATAATATGGGGACCAAAAGTGTAATTAAGTTCAACTATAAGTCATTAGAGACGTAAATGTATTTTTATTTGTGTTTTGAAAATTTTAAACATTTATCTTATAGATAAAATCTTTTTAAAAATGTTAAACCATAATCAGAAGACTTAAAAAGAAAAAACTAATAGCCTATAACTATAAGTCTATAAGTAGTTAGATAAATTAAGGGGTGACCTGATTTATTCACATATATAAAATTTTGTATGATAAGTCCTAGATAATGACACATATAAAAATATCACACAATGTTTTTCTCATGGGATAGTCTTCCATTGCTACAAGTTTGGAGTTGGGGCTCATTGACTGCTCTTGCAAATTGCAATTGCTTCTTCTTTTAATTAATTATTATATTAACATTGACTTAGTGGTTTAAACAAGCTAAGCATCATAAAAAAAAGCTCTACAAGTTAAGGTTGCGGTTTCGATGAGAAAACTTGACTTGTAAGATAAACACGTACGTGTAAAAACTACCTCTATAAATTTTCAGCCCCACATATATATATACATGTTCGTGTTTTCACTTTGCAGAGATATTGTTAAGACCAACGACAATGAGGCCAGCTAAATTTGTGTTGTTTGGTTCATCCATTGTTCAGTACAGTTATTATGAAGGTTGGGGAGCTATTCTTTCTCACTTGTATGCTCGTAAGGTACTTTTTTCCTTCCTCTTAAAACCTTTTGGCTTCTTTATGGGATGATTGAATATTTATTGTCTTGATTTCATGTTCTTGTTCCTTTATCGGAGACAAATGAGATGTAAAAGTAGAAACTCATCTTTCTTTCACTTTTCCTTTTCCCGCATATAAGAAAGGTGTAATCAAAAAAGGGAATAGATAGCGTTTTTAAACGCTATATATATTACCCAATAAGCACTATTTAGATATAGGCTATCTATGTGAGATGAATATAGATAACGCTTTTAAGCGCTATCTATAAAACACTTAGATAACGTTTAAGATTTATTAAACAATATTATGTATGCGATATAAGTTGATGTATAGACACCGTTTCTTATTTTAAAATTTATCTATGTATCATTTAGATAGCGTTTCAAACGCTATCTTACCAATATTAGAGATTGAAATTAACGTAAAAATAACTATAAAGTAAATAATTATTGCCATTAATTTAAAATTGAATTTAATATTTAATTAAAATTAGCATACAAATTAATAATTTAAAAGCTTACATGGAAAATAAAAAACATGTCACCAAATATTGTCACTAATATATATTATCCTTTAAGAATAATAACAATTTCTTTCATTATCTTGTACGACAATTAGGTTTGAAAATAATCAAACTGATGATCGATGACCAAGTTTATATTAGGCTACGAATATAAACCAAATCAATATTTTTTAAGTCTATTTAACTAAAAAGGTTATATTTTAGATTATTCAAAAAGTATTTAATTTAAATCTATAGTCGATCAACTTATTTAAATAAATGTAAATAATATAATAATTTATTATTATTATATATTATCTTTTTATCATAAAATTTTAAAATCATTGACTTATTTTAATATTTAATTTACACACGTTTTTTTATATAAAATCATTGACTTATATAAAATATTTCAAGTAAATTAGTCAAGTTTAGGCCATAAATTTGGAAGCTATATTAAACTTAAGCCTTAGAAAGTCCGGTTCTAGCTAACCTTTTCACCTCTAATGATAATTACTATTATATGTGAAAATTTAGAAATTCACTATTTACCAAAAGAAATGCAAATTATCGAACACAATGGCCAATGGACTAATATACTGGTCTTTCATACGGAGGTACTTGACATTCACACATGCACAGTCTATGTAAATGTTGGGAGGGGCTAAATCTACGTTCCACAAATCTAACTCTTTGTTGGATTTGCCTTGGAATGCTGCAGATGATCAAGCAAACATGCTATTAAATACTCATTACTCCATTTTAGTTGGCATCATTTGATTTTATTTAAAAATATTAATCTTTGAAACACATAAATACTCATATTTTAGTTGACATTTTCTGATGCCAACTAGATGCTGAAAATTGAAATGAAGTATTGAAATTCATAATTAAAATATTTAAAAGTTCAAAATTTTGAGTTAACTTGCCTTTAAAGTTAAGATCTTTTCCCCAACGTTGTTTTAGAATTTTTTTGTCAAATTTTTAGAAATTACAGCACAAAAAATACTATCCATTACTCTCTTCATTCCATATTTATTGTTGTTTAAATTTAACATTATGCACAATTAATAAATTATCTTTAACTAATGTTAATTTTATTATATTTTTATTTTTATTAAAATATCTCCACTTATTTAATTTATTATAATTAATTATATTTGGAAAATAAATGCATTAAATTAAGCTTGAATTTCTAAAATAATAAAAGTTTAAAAAGGTAAGTAAAAATACAAAAACAACAGAAGATATACCGAAAATGGAGGGAGTATAAGTTTTGTCAAAATAATTTAATATGGAAGTTAAGTCTTATACGGGCCGGTGAATCTTGTATTTAACTATATTACATGCATTAATTAATCACCTTTTTAAAATTCAAAAGTGTTATTTAATTTTTTAAATTACTCTTGTAGTCTAATATCAAAGAATCTAATACAAAAAAAACCATGCATGCATATAATTAAATGTCTATCTTTTTTAATCATTAGAAGAATAATGAAGTAAATTACATTTAAAAATGTGTTTTTGGAAGTATAATTTCATTGGCCGATGATTTTTTAGGCGGATATAGTTTTGCGAGGATATGCTGCTTGGAATTCAAGGCGTGGTTTGCAGGTTCTAGACAAAATTTTTCCCAAGGTATTGATCATCCAAATGTTATATTATATGTCTATGTAGAATCATATTTTCCCCTTTGAGCCTGTTTAAGTGGAACTTCTACGTAAGTTCTTCTAGGTGAAAAAAATAGCATAAATCACATAGGTCAAATGCATTTGACTTCTCCATAAGTTAAAATTAGTTACTTTTAGATAAGTTAAATGAGAGAGCTTTTGGAGGAGGTGGTCTACAAAGATTAATTTTAACTTATGGAGAAGTTAAATGCATTTGACCCCTTTGATTCATGCTATTTTTTCACCTAGAAGTACTTCTGTAGAAGTTCCACCCAAACAATCTCTTTGTCCATGAATGTCAAAAGGTGTCATATTCCCCTCCCCTAATAAAAAATCTCCCCTGCTTTTTCCGGGTTACAAAGGAGGTTTATGATCAATGATCTCACAAATTGAATATTTCACATATATATTTTAGATTAATTAGCTTAAAGAATATTGCACACGATATCCGAACTTGACTAAGAAATTAGCTTTGCACAAATAAATTAAAGTCACCCTTAATTATGAATTATAATCATCTTCTTTAACACAGAATGCCACAGAGCAACCATCATTGGTGATTGTCTATTTTGGTGGCAATGATTCTACTCGTCCGCATCCAAGTGGCCTAGGTGCTCATGTACCTCTAGAGGAATACATTGAAAATATGAGAAAGATTGCTATCCATATAAAGGTAAGAAATAATGCTTCATCCTCTATGAAAATCTTATGCACTTTGTGCCTGGATTTTCTTTATCTGTAATATTTTTGTTGCTAAGTTTGACACAAATTTTAATGATTAACAGAGCCTGTCAGAGAAGACTCGAATTATATTTCTCAGTACTCCTCCCATCAATGAGGCACAAATCCATGATAACAGGTAATGATTGCAATTGATTTGCTATTTGATTATTATAATTTCATAGAAAGGTAGATAGATATATACATACTTGTGATGCCTCATACACTATCTAGACTATGGTTACATATATACAATGACACATTTATTAAGATATACTGCAAGCTCTTGACTAATTAATAACTCCCCTCCCCTCAAACTGTCACACATATGTCATGATCTCTAAGTTTGTTATACATAAATAAAACATGTACCTATAGATGTTTATTGAGTAAACTAGCACATCTGTCTCTGACTTATAAGGTACAATGCATTTTGGTCAAGCATGAGAACTAGCATGGTTGTTATGTATGCATTTTGTATTTGCATCTTCAGCTTAAAACCTACAAGACTTGAATCTATCAATTATATATTGCCCTGTGATAAGTTTAGTTGATGTCTGGTTGCTTTATTAGAAAGTCTAGAATACAGTTTTATTTTGAGTTTTCTGGTGTACATATATGCAATCTTCAACTCTGATCTGATGTGCAAATTGTTGGAGTACTGAAACCAGTGATCCATTGGGACAACCATTAAAGACAAATGAATTATGTCGAATATATTCAGAAGCTTGTTTGGAGCTCTGCCGTGAGATGAATATCAAGGCCATTGATATGTGGTCTGCAATTCAGAAAAGAGATGATTGGAGAGATGTTTGCTTCATGTAAGTATGCTTTAAATTCATGCATGTGTCCCTCAATTGAAAATGTTCAAATATGCATTTCCATCATTTGATTAATTAGGTGGTTTTTGTTATTCTCTAGTGATGGAGTTCATTTGTCAATTGAGGGAAGCAAGATAGTCGTGAAAGAGATATTAAAGGTCCTCAAAGAAGCAGAGTGGGAACCTAGTCTGCATTGGAAGTCAATGCCAGTTGAGTTTGGAGAAGATTCACCATATGATCCAGTTGGACCTGATGGAAAAACAACTATTAATGTCTCCAACATACCCTTCCCTGTAGATATAGAATGGGACTAAAGATGTGTGCACTTGAATATGACATTCCTAGCAAAATTCATGAAATTAATCCTTAGGGAACTGTAGTCACAGAATAACAGGCTTTAATATATTGTGCCTAAAGAAATAATATTGTATTCTTTGTTTTACATAATAAATAATAAATGGGTGATCATTTAACCCGGTTAATCAACATGTGAGTTGTGAACTAGTGACTATTCGTGCTTTACTTGAGCCAATTGGTAAGTAGGTTTCACCATCTAGATATTTTATGTCGAATCGAACAACCTATGTTTCCGGGTTTCTCTTAAATAAGTTGATCGTTATGAATAAGGTTATTTAATAAATAATAAGAATAATAAATAGAATTAGTGGGTTGAGGGTAGGCCCAATCCAGTAAGTATTTAAATAAGGAGGGGTTACCAATTCACCTTAATCCTTATTTTTTCAAATCGTCAGTGAGCGAAACGCTAAGGAGGGGAGAAACCGAGTCTCAAGAGGAGGTTGCTGGAGAGTAATCATCAAGAACCAAGAAAGAGTCTTCCTTGCTGTTGTTCGATCTACACTCAAGGTACGGTGCGGGAAAGAGTGTTGCTTGTATGTGCATGTGCGGGGTGCTTGGGTAGTGATTTAAGACTTTAAATTCGAATTGATATATGTTTATATTGAGCATGGATGATGAAAACCTGTTGATTGTTGATTAGTTCTATGAATCTTGATGAATCTTGAATGGAATTGAATGAGAGTAAGGAGAATAGTGAAAATGGATTAATATGGGTTTGATGATTTGGGGATTACGATGAATAACTGTGAAGTTGTTTTAAAGATTGTGTTTTTTATTGATTTTATGTGGTATAATCGTGTAAGATGGATGTATTGATGATGAGGAATGATTAAAGGATGAATAAAAGGGTTTAAAAGGGGCAAAAACGTATGAACAGACGTGTTCTATGACATTCACGCTTCAACTGCGCTGAAGCGCAGGCTGGAGCGTATCGGCATCGAATCTGCGCCCCACTTACGCTGAGCGAGAGTGGAGCGTAGCTCTCTGGAATTCGCGTTGCAGGTGCGCTGAGCGTAGGGTGAAGCGCAGCTCGCAGATTTCTGTTTTTTTTTATGTATTTTGATGAGTTCTTTTCAGAGTAAGGATGGTTTTCCTTAACACATGAGTTTGAGATTGATATGCATTTAATATAAGTGTTATTTGTGAAATTGAGAGATTTAAATGGATGTTTAAAGTGTATTGATTGTGGTTTGAGTATGATGATATTAATATCTCCCTTAATGTTAGATGTCTATATTGTTAAGATGTATGATGACGATGTATTGATGTATTGAGTGTGTGAGGTATGTGATGTGTTATGATAATATATTGATGTAATGAGCATATGAGGAATGAGATGTAAGATGATTATATGTTGATTCATTGAGCTTATGATGATTTATGATGATGATGCTCGATGATGCTTATGATGCTTTATGATGATGATGATTGATGACGATTTTGCAATGATGATAACGATGATGGATGATGTGTGATGATGTTGACGATGATGATGTATATAACCTTACGATGTTGATGATGCCTTGAGCATATGAGGTGATACCAGAGTTGTGCGGGCCCAACGAGGGGGTGCAGAGACCATGATGGGACGTTCGATGCACAAACCCAACGAGGGGGTGCAACCTAGGGATGATAGAATTGTACTGACCCAACGAGGGGGTGCAACCTAGGGTCGAATGTCGTTGTGCGGGCCCAACGAGGGGGTACAACCTATCGGTTTGTGTGGTGACACCGGTGGACTATCATTGGTAACAACTAGGGAGATTGACGAGGTGCGCCCATTGTGTGGAGTTCCAAGTCATGATCCTTGGAACAAGGTTGGGGAGTTTTGGTGTGCGTGATTATGGGTGAACATGCATGACATTGACGATGAAATTGAATTATATGATGATGAAATGAGTGTTAATGATGAAATGAGTATTATGTGTTGAGAATAGAGTATGTGTTTTCTTGGTGAATGATGATGTGAGATTTATATGAGGATATCGATGATTTGTTATATGATGAATTTATAGATGATTATTATATGATGAATTACTTGAAGTTTGAGTATGTGGTGTGATTAATAATGATGTTGATTATATGAGGGTGAGGATAGGGTAGCCTCCTGTGTGTATGTATGAGTTGGTATTCTTTTCCTCACCGTTACACTGCGGTTAATTTTACAGGTGATGATGGTGACACGACTGGTGTTGAGTATTGATTGAAGGGAGCGTCGCTCTAATACATGTGACATCATGGCATATTAATGGGGGCTTTTACTTTATGTTTCTAGTTAGGAAAAGATTTGTAAACTGTTTAAGTGCCTTACATGGCCAGTAGGATATTTTGATGTTGATACTTGAGATTCCACTGCTTAAAGTATTTTGAAAACAATTGACTTCTATTTCTATTTTATATGAGTTGACTTTGAAATATATGAGGTTTTAAACGATGAGAATGTGAACCTTTTACCCATTGTAAGGACACCGTTTTTCCTTTATTTCATTTTATTAATTGTATAAGAGTTTGGGGTAGAAGGGTGTCACAGAAGCAAATCAGCCTGCGCACATGCTCGCTACCCATGGCCTTAACCAGATTAATTCTTATTGTATTTTTAGGATTGTTCCCTCCTTTTTAAGCCTTTCTCTAGCTGCAGATGTAATTGGAACTTGGTTCTAGGAACTCTTAATTTTGTTTTTTGTTTTCGTTGGGGACTAGCCCCCCTCCCTTCACCAAAAAAATATAGTAGAAGTCCCATAGCGGGCATCAAGATAATATTACCGGATGCCCGCGCGCCGGTCTATAGTGTTTATGCTACCACACGTCTGCATGTGAGTGGACGACATATGTTAGTGGGGGACAGTGATGTGACGTATAATAATAATTATTAATTATAATTATTTAAATTATATATTATAATTATATTAATATATTATTGTTATTAATTTATAATTATGTTTAAATTAATCTAAAATATTAATATATTATAATGAATTTTTGTTATTAATTATATTAATGTATTTATTTCCGTAATTATCTAATAATGTACATTATACATAAATATTAATGTCTATATTGGCATATGTATACATGAATTTCACCTGTATACAATTGTATATAAATTTACGAGTACATAAATTGTACCTGAGTACCTCAATGATAAATTGTATATTATATACATTGTTATACATTAATTGTATATATTAATTACAACAAATATATTGTACAATTGTATACAACGAGATAAAAGTGTACATTATATACAATTTGTATACATTATATAAAATGTGGCAGTACAATGTACATTAATACATATATACAACATATATTACCTCTCGCCATTATACATTAATTAGTAAATTATACATTGTATATTAATTTTTACCAATCTGTGAGGGTACTATCTATCCGCATTTCTTATTTTTTGAGAAAATCATAAATTTTATTTATATATATTTAAATGTAAACATAACTAATTTGCATAAATTATATACAATATACTAAATTAATCATAATATAAAATGTAAATTGTTGATCCTAACATTTATTTCCCAACAATTAAAGATGATTCTTCATATGTAATTCACATATATGCCATCTTTTTATTATTTTAACCATATGTTACTATCATAAATATTGCCATAAGAGAACTACAATTTAAGAAAGCAATGCATTGAAAAGAAATATAAACAAGGTCAAGAAATGGATTCTGTAACTATTAAAAATTCTATACCAAATAAGATAATGAATTTGTTGGGAAGAGATTCACATCCTTTGAATAATGAATTGAATAAATCGATTGATTAGTATATAAAAAAAAAATCGATTGATTAGATTTTATGTGGGTATACATTTAATCATATGAGAAGATATCTTTATTTGAGATGAAACAAGTGATAAAAAAAATTGAATTTAAAGATTGTATTGATTACAAATGTCTAAAACAATCCAAGCTAATCAAGCAAATTGCATTATCCAAATGGTCTTGTGTATTGTTTTACATAGTCAAACTCATTAAATAAAATACCAACATAAAATTAGATAATGTAGCACATATATTTATTAATATCACTTTAAATTTAAATTTTAAAAGTAAATATGCATTTCAATACTAGAATGATAATAAGGGTGCGTTAATGTTGTGTTGGAGAAATCTATTGTTGAAGAAATCCTTGGTATCAATCAATTACCTCCAACCACAGGAGAGGGATATGGCATAAACCTCTGGAAGTAAGTTCCATATATATACTCAAGAGAGAATCCATGTTCACTACCATAGACCATGATGTGGCTGTGCCACTCCCACACTCGACACTCTTCATTCTCTTCGTCTTCAAACCCGACAGACGCATTGCAAATGGTGATAGTCTGGCCAGAATTTGGCTTGAGAGAATCTTCATTTCCACTTACGATGATGTTAATGATCTCCTTTTCCAACTTTAATTCTTCTTTGACAAGCTCTGTGTTGCTTTCGTATCTTTCCACACAGTAATCGTCATCTTCATCATTATTGGCAGAGTTGAAGAGAAAGTCCTCGATGGTTTGAAATGGAACATTGTCCATATTGGAGTTGGAGTAAGAGTTGCTAAGGAATGTGCACATGGAGTTTGATGTGGGTTCTTAATTAGTGAATGACTAAAAAAAATAAAGTTTAGAAGACAAAGGTGTGGTTTATAAAATGGAATAAGTATCTCCTATTTAAAGAGTTTATGCACACATACGGGTCTATTCCATCAAAATCTTTGTCGGGGTCACCCGCGTCACGTGACGGGGAGAGTAACTGTGTAAGTGTAAGAGAAAAAACAATGAGTAATTAGAGTGACTGCTTGTACCTTGTGAGGAACAAAATGTGGTGGGATATCATTGGCCCCATGATGCTTCCACGGATAAAAAAGGTAAACAAAAAAAGATATAATAATACTGTAAAAGGAAGAGTAATCCAATATTAATATATATATATATAAATTAGTAATTATATATATAATTAACTAATTATTATTAATATTATCATATATATTGTTAATATTAATAATAATTATAATATTAATTTACATATAGTAACAATTATAATGACTAGTATTACATATATTAAGATAAATTTTAAATTAACATATTGTAACAATAAATATTATATAGGCTTAAATACATTTTTGTTCTCTATACTTTTGTAAATGAGTGATTTTGGTCCCCCTAGTTTTAATTACTTAATTTTGGTCCCTATATTTTTGTAAATGGATGATTTTGGTCTCCCTTGTTTTAATTGCTCAATTTTGGTCCCTCTTCTTTAAAATTTGAACAAATCTAATCCTACCGTTAGCCTCCCATGAAATATTTAGTAGAGTTTGCTAATATGGATTTAATTTTGTGACATGTAAACTATCACATGACAAAGACTATTATTTAATTTTATCTCTTAATTTTTTTAAATGAAAAATAAGAGCTTGCAGATTTAAGTTCGCTTTCGATTTCATTTTAAATTTCATTTCATACCCGAATAAGATTTCAGTTCGCTTGGTTGATGGCTTGAAGCAGACCTGCAATTGTTTAGTTTTGGGACTTGTTTTTGTTTTATTGTTTTTGAGGAAATTGGAGTGTAGTAGTAAGATTTATTTTCTCATTGTATTAAATTATTAAGAATCTGATTTTATTTTCTGATTTTTCATTTTAAAAAATTAAGAAATAAAATTAAATAATAATCTTTGTCACGTGATAATTTATACGTCACAAAATTAAATACATGTCAGTAAACTCTGCTAAATATTTAATGGGAGGCTAACGGTAGAATTAGATTTGTTCAAACTTTAAAGAAAAGAGACCAAAATAACTCATTTACAAAAGTATAGGGACCAAAAATACATTTAAGCCTATTATATATGTTAATGTACTATGGTATAATTATAATAGTAAATTTATTCTTACATTAATTTATTATTATAACTAATATATAACATATTTATAAATTATATTGTAAATATATGTTAAATTAGTATAATATATATTAATTTATTATTATTACTATATGAGTCAGGATCCATTGACACCTGGTGTCAAACTTCAAGACTTACACCAATTAATAACTTTTTACAGAATGTGAAATTGATTAATCCAACCGTTGAATTGAAAGTTCTTATAAAGTAGATCAAACTTATAAAACTTTATAAAAATCAAAAATTAATTGATACTTCACCAAACTAATTTATTTTAACGTATAATAAATTTTTAAAATATAAGTAAATGTCCACTATTAGATAACATACCTATGAATGTCCAAATTATCTGAAATTTGATATACATGATCATGAATGTAATATAATATGATTAAACGGTTGGATTGGTCAATTTCACATTCTACAAAAAGTTATTAATTGGTGTAAGTCTTGAAGTTTGACACCTGGTGTCAACGGATCCTGACTCTTATTATATATATATATATATATATAAATTTAACATATTTAGTTACATAAATTAATTTATTATATAAGTATATTATATAAATGTTATATAAGTTTTTATAATATAATTTATTACCTTATAATTAATATAACGTTATTATAAGTATACATATATTATAATAAAAAAAATTATAGTAAATTAGAATTATTATTTTTATCAAAAATATTATAAACTAATGTTAAAACATATATAATTTATTACCTTATAATTAATATAATTTTATTATAAGTATACATATATTATAATAAATAATTTTATAATAATTAAAATTATAATATTACATTGTATTGTTACATTTATTACTATAAATAATATATAACATATTTATAAGATATACTATAAATATATGTTAAATTAATACACATAATTATTAAATCTCTATAAATTATTAATAATTAATAATTATTACAATTTAATAATTATTAATATTAACATATATATTGTTAATATTAATAATAATTATAATATTAATTTATATATAGTAACAATTATACTAGTAATACATATATTAAAGATAAATTTTAAATTAACATATTGTAAGAATAAATATTATATATGTTAATGTACTATGGTATAATTATATTAGTACATTTATTGTTACATTTAATTACTATAACCTAATATATAACATTTATAACATATTTATAAATTATATTGTAAATATATGTTAAATTAATATAATAAGTTATATAAAATTTATTATGATAAAAAATTGATATATATTAATTTAGTATATATATAAATATATAATTAATTTATTAGTATTATATATTTATATAAATTTAACAATATTTAGTTAGCATAAATTAATTTATCATATAAGTATATTATAACAAATGTTACATAAATTTTAAAACGTATTAATTTATTATAACTAATGTTAAAACATATATGATTTTATTACCTTATAATTAATATAACATTGTTATAACGTATACATAATATTATAATAAAAAAATTATAATAATTTAAAATTATTATTTTTATAAATAAATATTATAAACTAATGTTTAAACATATATAATTTATTACCTTATAATTAATATAACATTAGTATAAGTATACATATATTATAATAATAATTTTATAATAAATTAAAATTATAATAGTACATTATATTGTTACATTTATTACTATAAATAATATATAACATATTTATAAATTATATTGTAAATATATGTTAAATTAGTACACATAGTTATTAAATCTCTATAATTTTTTAATAATTAATAATTGTTACAATTTAATAATTATTATTAATATTAACATATATATTGTTAAAATTAATTATAATATTAATTTATATATAGAAACAATAATAATTACTAGTAATACATATATTAAGATAAATTTTAAATTAGAATATTGTAACAATAAATATTATATATGTTAATGTACTATGGTATAATTATAATAGTGCATTTATTGTTACATTTATTACTATAACTAATATATAACATTTATAACATTTTATAAATTATATTGTAAATATATGTTAAATTAATATAATAGTTATAATAAATCAATTATGATAACAAACTAATATATATTAATTTATTATTATTATATATTTATATAAATTTAACATGTTTAGTTACATAAATTAATTTATTACATAAGTATATGATATAAATGTTACATAAATTTTTAAAATATAACTTATCATAACTAATGTTAAAACATATATAATTTATTACCATATAATGAATATAATATTGTTATAAGTATACATATATTATAATAAAAAAATTTATAATAAATAAAATTATTATTGTTATAAATAAATATTATAACTATTGTTAAAACATATTTAATTTATTACCTTATAAATAATATAACATTACTATAAGTATACATATATTATAATAAATAATTTTATAATAAATTAAAATTAAGATAGTACATTTATTTTTACATTTATTACTATAACTAATATATAACATATATAACATATTTATAAATTATATTGTAAATGTATGTTAAATTAATATCATAGTTATATAGATTTATTATAATAACAAATTAATATATATTAATTTATTATTATATATTTATATAAATTTAACATATTTAGTTACATAAATTAATTTATGGGAAAAATATGTTTTTCGTCCCTGTAGCTTCGGTCAACTTGAGTCGTCGTGTTTGTGACACCCTTCTACCTCATACTCTTAGATGTTTAATAAATCGAAGTTTAGAAAAGGTAATGTCCCACGATGGGTAAAAAAGTTCACAAACGCTCTTATTAAAAAACTCATGAGTTCAAAAACACTTAATTAAATGAAAGTAAACATCAAATATAATCCAACAATTATGCAGCGGAATCTCTAAAGAAATAAAACAACTAAAACGACCTACTTGCCCAACAAGGTATCCAAAATAGTTAATAAAATACTCCTAACTAGAAACATAATAAAGACTCCCAAGTACACCTTGATGCCACATCTATCAGAGCACATCCCTTAATCATACTCGACACTCATCGTGTCCTCATCAACACCTGTAAAAATATATCCACAGAATACGGTGAGGAAAAAGACACTACTCATATACACACATAGGAAATGCCCTATCCTCACCCACAGATAAATAACATCATCATATATCATACTACCAATACATCAGGTAAACCATCATATAACAATTATCCCCAAAACTCAGCATATAGCTATTCATCTATATCAACATATATATTTCATACCATCATTCACATTTATACACATAATACATCCATCATGTATTCACCAAACCCATCATCATCCTCATAATATAACTCGAATATCATCATATATATCACTCATCAATACATGCACCAAAATCATTAACATTATCAAATAACTCAATTCCATCGTTGAGTATTCCAATTTTCACATGCACCAGCACTCATCTCATCATCTACCCAAAGGTCATGACTTGGAACTCCGCACAATGGGTGCACCTCGTCAATCACTCTAGTTAGTATCAAGATAGTCTACCGGAGTCACCACACACAATCCGATAGGTTGTACCCCCTCTATGGGCCCGCACAACGACATTCGACCCTAGGTTGCACCCCTCTATAGGCCAGTACAATCACTCCTAGGTTGCACCCCCTCTATGGGCCCGTGCATCGAACGCCCCATCTTGATCCCCTGAGTTATACCCCCTCTATGGGCCCGCACCACTCAGTTCACTTCCCGAATTGTACCCTCTCTATGGGCCCGCACAATCCAGGTCTCATCACATATGCTCAAGGCATCTCTCTTAAGTTGTACCCCCTCTATGGGCCCGCACAACTCAAGTAACATCATCATCAATTATATCGCATGTTCACCAACCACATGCATTCCAAATAACATCAATGATATCGCATGTTCACCAACCACATGCATTCCAATTAACATCAATTACATAGCATATAAACCAACCATATGCATTCCAAAATATCATACATCATATTGCATAATCACCAAACATATGCATTCCAAATAACATCAAATATATTACGCATATTCACCAACATATGCATTCCAAATAACATCAAATATATTAAGCATATTCACCAACATATGCATTCCAAATAACATCAAATATATAGCATAATTACCAAACATATGCATTCCAACACATCAAATATATCGCATAATTACCAAACATATGCATTCCAAATAACATCAAGTATATTAAGCATCATTAAGCACTTAGGCTCTCAAAATCCACTCTGGTAATCGATTACCAACCTCTAGTAATCGATTACCCACAAACAAAGTCTCTGGTAATCGATTACAATCACCTTGTAATCGATTACCTGCAAGCAAACACTCTGGTAATCGATTACAACACCCCTGTAATCGATTACCTGCAAACAAACTCTCTGGTAATCGATTACCACAAACCTGTAATCGATTACCAGCAACAAACATCACTTCTTGGGTTGCCCAGAACACCCTCGTAATCGATTACCACACCTGGTAATCGATTACCCGCGCCGCAGATCATAGATTTCACGATTTCTAACATCTCTAAACCCTTCCAATCAATCTCTAATCGATCCCTTTCGATCAAACATCATTCATAATCATAAACATTCATCAAACTCATCAAAGTCATCAATCTTTAACAGTTTTACATGGTTTTCCCATAAAAAACCCCAAATTATCAAACCCTTATTTAACCCCTTTTCACTGTTCTCATTATTATCATTCCAATCACTCAAGATTCATCAAGAATCATTCCAAACAACCATAAATCACAGTTTATATCAACATTCTCAGTTATAGCATACATCCATACAAATTTCTAATCTTTTTTCACTACCCAAGCACCCCTACATGCATATACAAGCAGCACCATCTTCCCCACCGTACCTTAAGCGAAGCCCAATCACAGCAAGGAAGTCCCTCTTTGGTTCTTGATGTTCACTCCACAGCAACTCTCTCTTGAGACTCAGTTTCTCCCCTCCTTAGCGTTTCGCTCTCTGACGATAATACGAATAAGGATTAGGGTGAACTGATAACCCCTCCTTACTAGAATGCCTAATTGGGCTTGGGCCCATCCTCAACCCCTTATCTTCTTTTAAATTTAAACTATCTTTATGGATAAAACTAATAATAATATTAATCCTATTATTTATCCGTATATTTAATTAATTATTTCCCCTACTCATTTATTTAATTTAATTAATATTTATCCTAATAAAATTTAGGATGTTACAGTGCCTATACTTTAAATTCTTAGTTTTTTGTCCCTATACTTTGTAAACCCCTAAACATCAATCTCTGTCGTTAGTCTGGTCCGTTTACATGATGACGTGGCAGACGAAACTGCCATCTCAGCACCTTTAGTGGGCTCCACTTTTCTGACTCGCGTCATTAACATTGTTAATTAGTTTTTTTATGTAAAAAAATTTGAAAAAAAAGGAAACCATATTTATCCTTTCTTCTTCCCGTATCTTGTTCCATTTTTGTTGCTTAGGTCTGCAAGCTAGGGTTTCATTTTCGTTCTTGTGAACTTTGGAGAGTTTTCTTTGGTTAGCGTTGCTACGAAGGTAGACGATGAAAGGAGGCAGTAACTGCACATAGAAGAAAAGCAAGAGATGTAACTCATCTACCTCTTCTTCATATTCTCGAGTTCAAAAGTGTAGGTGTGGCGAGAAGTTGATCTTACTAACTTCGAATAGCGCTTGAAACCTAAGAAGAAATTTCTGGAGGTGTGCATTTTGGGATGTAAGTAACTTCTGTGATGTGGAATTTCTTTTTCTTTCTTCATTTCATGTGGTCCTTGAATCTCATTTGGTTTGTTTATGTGCAGAGACAAGGCACGTGCAATTATTTTCAATGCATTTTGGTCAAGCATGAGTACTAGCATGGTTGTTATGTATGCATTTTGCATTTGCAACTTCAGCTTAAAACCTACAAGACTTGAATCTATCAATTATATATTGCCTTATGATAAGTTTAGTTGATGTCTGGTTGCTTTAATATTAGAAAGTCTAGAATCTATGACATTTTTATTTTGAGTTTTCGAGTGTACATATATGCATTCTTAAACTCTGATCTGATGTGCAAATTGTTGGAGTTGAACTAGTGATCCATTGGGGCAACCATTAAAGACAAATGAATCTTGTCGAATATATTCAGAAGCGTGTTTGGAGCTCTTCCGTGAGATGTGTGACACCCTTCTACCCCAAATAATAAAAATAAATACCAAATTAAATTATAATGAAAACTACAATTAACTCCAAGATAAAAAGGTTCACAAAATTCTCCCTTTAACAAACATGTTCGCAATTCCAGTAATTATTCAAAATCCAACGTTGTCTCCATAGAATAATATAACTAAGGTTTTCAAAAGAACTTAATTGTCAACATAACAACGATATAGGTTGGCCATATAAGACCCTTAGGAATAATTTTTCCAAATCTTTAAATAACATACTAAAAGAATATAAGCTCCTAGATACTAAGCCCCGATGTCACACATATCAGAGCGAGACCCTGTCCCTTCAAAATTCAACACTTTGAGTACCCTCATCATTACCTAAGAAAACCACAAGAGAGAGTACGGTGAGGAATGGAATGCAGACACACACCCATATTTATATATATATATATATATATAATAAAAAGGCTACCTCTGTTCCCACCTATCACCACACACAACATCATTGATCCCAATCCACACACTATACACCCCACACATTAGATTCACACAATTATAATTTCACACCTCTCATACAATCACAAAATAATGTGTATGCTCATACCATGCACTTGCACAACACCTCTCCTAAGAGTCATGATTTGGAACTCCGCACAATGGGCGAACCTCATCAATTCCCTTAGTTGTTACCATTAATGTCCCTACCGTTAAACACCCTCATGGCCGATAGGTTGCACAGTTAAACACCCCCACTTGGGCCCGTGCAAAGACACTTGCTCCCTCCCACCGTTTCCCACCTCTTATGGGCTGGTGAGTCGCATAGTAAAACACCCCCTCTTGGGGCCATGCATCGAATGCCTCCCATTATGGTCCACCCTGTTCCTCTTTGGTCCAGGGTATTTTTAGCCACGTCTGGCTTCTCATGCATCTCATGTACCTCATACATCATATGCTCATGCTCAATACATCATCATCACTTCATACATCTCTCATACAATATCCTCTACTCTATGTTGAGTCTAAGAATTAATTTGAGTATTCAAATTTAACTTAAGACTCAGTATCCTTAGGTTTTAATGATTAACAAATAAGATCATATAAACAGGTTCTACTAAGAAAGGTATTGTTTTGTAGATTGTATTTCAGGATGTAGTATTCATCTTGAAGACTAGAAGACAACAAACGTAGAAGGAATCCATAAGAAAGATAAAGCAAATCTGAAGAGAAGAAAAGACTCAGAATCTGAAAAGAAGAAGAACAACACAAAATCTGAAGAGAAGAGAAGACTCAGAATCTGAAGGAATCTACAAGGAAGAACAAATGCAGAATCTGAAGAGAAGAAAAACAACACAGAATCTGAAGAGAAGACTTAACTCCGTCTGAAGAAGTGACCATCATCTGAAGACTTGAAGACAAAAGTGAAGTGACTTCGTCTGAAAAATGACTATCATCTGAAGATTTGGAGCTGATCTAAAGTACTCTGTATATCTGAAGGTTGAACGTGACAGAATCAAGGATTGATCTCTTGAAGACGTTGCTAAGTGTGAAGAATACTCTACCCAATGAATTGCACTTATTTCAGCATAAGAGTCAGAACTACTTTCTTGCCTCGATCAAAAGTTTTGCACAAATAAGGAAATCCTGCAATGCCTGCTGCACCTGCAACAAAAAGCATTCGCGTGCGCAGACCTACTGCACCTGCTGCTGCCTAGAATGAATCAGAAGACTGAACAAAAGTGACGGGAAAGATGTTTGAACTTATAAGAATATTAAATTCAACATCTTTATCCATCTGAATGTCAGAAAAATAAGAAGAGACAAAGAAGAACAAAGCTGCGATCATCTGAAGAAAAGCAGAAGCAACTTTTGCAAAAAGAAAGGAACTTGCTGAAAGTATCCTTTGAATGAAGAACTAAGAAATTCTTGAATCAATCATCTGAGATAAGCATATATTGAAGCTGATGAAATCAAGATGAGATAATGCAACCATCTGAAAGCTCACTAGTCATCTGAAAGTATGTGAAGATTAAAAAATTCAACCTTCTGAACACACATACTCTCTAAACATGTTATGAGACACTTCAAACTATCTAAAGACATGAAGACTCTCAATTCTGACTATGTGGACAAATCTCAAACTATGGGAAGTCTCAACAAAGGGAAGGACCATATGTTCAACAACTAGAATATTGTCTAAATATTTTAAGGAACTCTGGTCAAAAGAGAAAAAGGACAAAAGCTCAGAAGCTAAGCAAAAAGGAGTTAGCACAAAATGGGCTAAAGGACAAATCCAACAGATATCTCCTCACACTCACAGAAAGAAAAGTGAAAGAAAAGAAGGAGTAGAGAGAAAGAAAAGAAACATCTACCTGTTAAAAGAAAATCTCACAAGATATTTTGAATCTAATTTGATTTCAATTTGGTTAGTCAAGCCTTGATCAATTTCACCATTTTTCTTTTAAATTCTCTCATTTCTCTTTACTCTGTCTTTCTTTATTTTGTTTTGGTTGATGATTTTTTTATTGTTTTACCTTAAAATGGATTCTGAACCACTGGTGCTTGTGAAAAATTTTTTTGGTATTTTGATTACGGAGAAAAAATCGATTATTTAAAGATTGAGTGATGACAATAATTAAGAAATTAATAAAAAATATTATTTCTCTTCTATCATTTCTATCCAACCAAACAACTAAACTTTTTATTTCTCCACTATTTCTCACATATTTCTCTCCTACCAAACAACCCATAAATCATCTCCATCTCTTCTCTATTTCTTTCGTTCCTACTTCTCTCTTCTCCATTTCTCTATTCTCTATTTCTACAATACAACTAAACATAGTGTTAAAGTTGTAAGTATCACCGAATAAAATCACATATTTAAAGAAAGAAAAAAGTAGAATAAGTAATGACTCTGTTTTATAGTATAAGAATTAATTTTTGCCTGGATGAGAGAATACTTGCATACATTTAAGAAGATCAAGTGATCAAATGTTTCATTATCTAATTTTAAACTATAATCCGTCTGTCCCCTTTATTTATCTTTATAGAAAAAATTGTTCTATTTTATTTATCATTCTACAATTTTTAGAAATCTTTAAAATTTTTTACCAAATATATCCTTTACAAATAATAATTGTATTCTTTTTTTTTCAATCACTTGGAATAAGGTGTGAATTATTTAATATATTCTAGTAGAATAGCTTGCAACACTGTGTCATTATTATTATTTTTTGTGATAGAATTCACAATCCATAATTAATACACATTCACGTTTTATTTTTCAATCATGGCTTTTATGGTTGCTTTGTACAAAGGGAGGACTCATCTTTTCAACATTTCAAAGCCACTTGTTAATTCCAATGCAACATTTCAAGGCCAGTTGTAAATTCCAATGAATTTTAAAGGAAAAATCATAAATGAAAAAAAATTAATTAATGAGTGATAAGGGGTATAGTAGGAAATCAACTAACAATTTTTACAAAAATAAGAGAATTGATTGCATTTCTCAATTCTCTCAATGTGTTAAAATCATGCCAAGATATTTGTAATGAATAATAGAGTTATTTGCTTTTAATGAGTATTTGAATAACAACATCCTTATATTAATTTTTTTTTAAAATAATTTTCATTAATAAAAAACTTGCCATTTATATCTATCATTAATTTTTATGCACTACAAAATAAATTATAATTAATAAAAGCATGAAAAATCATTAATTCTAACATTAATTATCAAATCCCAAAATAAAATATTAGTATTTTATTTTTTAATCCATAGATCTATATAAGATGAAAGACCTTAGTTCATCTGCATGGTATATATCACAGATTCATAATAAAAATCCTTAGTGAGTCATAATTTTTCTTATTGCTTCATTGATGGATGGAGTTTGTTTGGTGTAGCCCGGGATCTGCTTTCTTTATGCTTGACAAGTAAGAAAATAAATCCCGTTTACACCCAACAAACTTGGTTCATCGATGAAAAGAACTCTACAACCTATCCAATTTAAACATTCATATTTTTTAAGAGCCATATTTTTTGTGGTTATGAGGGTAGTGTAGTGTTGCATGAATGCAACAAATGATGACTTGTTTTTATTTTAGAAGGTAATGAGTTTTTAAAAATCATTCATAGACTCCATGATTGCAATTGATTTCGTATGGTTTCATATCTATAAGTTTCATGTCCTTTATCTTTTTTTGTTTTATCAATGATTATACGATTAAATAGTTTTATGTTTTGATTTGTTCATGCGTGTATGAATTCTAGAAAATAGTTTTCAATTTTTTAGCATTCGACTTGCTGACACATAAGAAAGGAGGATGGCATAAGTGGTTACAACCAAAATTGTCACAAAGGAGGCATGTCGATCGCCACCACAATCTTAATAGAATAATTGATTTCTAAGTGAGCTCACAACTAGTTAACGACTTGATTTATCCACTGAAACACCACCTATATAGTGTTTGAGCTGTAAGTATGGCATCTAACTCATTTCTCTTGACTCCACCTCATTTAGAAGCTTACTTGGGTGTTAATCATTACAGGTACCCATCAACATGCTTATCCACTGTCGAACTTCACCACCGGTAGCCCTTCGCACACACCATAATTGTAGCACAAAACCTTGCCGAAAGCGTAATCCTCACAACGGAATCAACTCCGTTAGGCCAGATCCAAACACTCTTCTACATGTATCTATGCTAACATTTTTCAAAAAGTGATTAGTCAAAATAAAGACTGACCTCACTGTGCCAAAAATAAGTTTTTATCGCGCCAAATTAATCTCGATTACAATAAGAAACTAGACTAAAAATGAGAAATAAAGCCAATTACCGCAATTCTGAACTTGAACCGTGGTAATCTTTGTAAAATTATTATTTTTATAATTTTTTTTAAAAAAATTATGAGCAATTAATGCGGTTCTGTAATTTATCCACGTAGATAGATAACTATACTGACAATTAATGTGCTTGCTTTATAGAACCCCATTAATTGTTTTGACTTTTTTTTTTTAATTCGTTTGAGTAAGAGTAGAGACTCTCGTTCACAAAATTAGGGCGGCTAGGGTACAGAACAAGGAAAGGGACCAAGAGGAATGGTCGCGACGAAGACGCAGCTGTGGTGATGTGCAGGTGGTGTGGGGGCAAGGGGGGTGGTAGTGTATGGAGGGCTGGAAGGGACGGTGCACGTGGCGGCCGCGGGGACAATGACCACGCGGTTTGAGCGCGACGCGGGCCATGGTGGCTTGTGACGATGCTAGAGGGCGAGAACGGAGACAGATGTGGTGGTGGAGGCGCAGCATGTGGGGAGAAGGCACCTGAAGCGCACATAGGTATAACTTTATCTATTTCAATTTGTTTGAATTCATTTCTTGTGCCCTAACCTACTATGTGTTGATCTCTCCCTTTGAATCCTCCACTGAAGCTAGTATATTCCATTCTCTCAATGTTAGCGTCATACTTTTTTTCCCGAGCAATTGGACTGTAAGCTATCTCTTTCCTACGTTTCAAACGGTTTGATAAATAGTTGTCATTTTTCTTTTCTTTCTTTTGTGAATTTGATGATATTTGATTGGTCCATTGTTTTAATACATATGTTCAACTACACTGTTTTAGTTTATATTTATGATCTGTAGCAAGATTATTAGTTAGATTTGGTTTTGATAGTGAAAAAAAATTATCATTTGGTTATGGTTCTTGTTGCTCTCATTTCATATTGATAGACTAAACCTTGAATGTTGGTTAATTTTGTAATCAAATTACGTTTAATTGATAGACTAAAATTAGCCCTCATCCCAAAAATACTGAACCCTGAGCCCAATAGCACGACGTTGACCCTGTCCACCATTGCCTGAGGTAACAGCTGAACTGAGTGAAGTCAACAAAGACTATACTGCGTACAAGATAACAGAGCAGATGCCTGTAAGTTTAGTTATCTTTGGTCAATTGGATAGAAAATTGTTGCAAAGTAATAATATCAATCTATGATTGTTAACTAAGCTATAATTTGCTTTGTTAATAGTTTGTTATCCTCCTGTAAATGAGATAATTGAACAATGCAGAAAGTTCCATTTGCTTGACCGATTGTTAGAATGGTTATTCTCACGGAATCACAAAGTAAGCTCTAGCTTTACAATGACATGTTCATTCCTTTCCACTTCCTTGTTTGTTGCCAAGCTGCCACTCATGTTTACTTGCCTTTTCTAACTGCTATCAGGTTCTGATCTTCAGCCAATGGACTAAAGTGTTAGATATAATTAATGGATTACTTTTTTAGTGAAAAGGGCCTTGAAGTTTGCAGGTTTGATGGCGGAGTTAAACTTGATGAAAGGAAGCTATAGGTTTGTACCAATGCATGGATGACATAACTTCATCAGATAATTCAAATTACTTTTATACTTAATTAATAATGCAGTTTAAAATATGGATTTTTGTTGCAATAAACTTCTGTTATCTTGAGTTCTATTTGAGTATTGATCTGAATCACTAATCACAGTGTGAAGAGGCTAATTTAAGTATATTATCGGTAAATTTTCTGCCCATGAGCAGATCCAGGACTTCAATGATGAAAACAGCAATTGCATAATCTTTCTTCTTTCTACTAGGGCTGGTGGATTGGGAATCAATCTCACTGTAGCTAACACTTGCATTATTTATGACATTGACTTGGTACCTTTTGACTTTTCCTAATTTGACATATGTTATCTATTTGCTTTACAGTGTTTAACTTACAATCTTATGAATTCATTGTACTCCAGAATCCTCAAATGGATTTACAGGCCATGGATAGATGCCATATTGTATATTGAGCTCAATATGTGTGGCATGAATGACTGGTGGCTAGTTATGTTTTGATGCATATGACAATGTTTGTTTACAGGGTCCCATGTTAAAGAGCTTTCAACAAGTTAAAGCTTGAGCATGTGGTGATTGAGAAAGGACAGTTTCATCAACAACGTGCAAAGCCTGCCATGCCAGTATGTATGAATTGGAGGTTCACATGTATTTCCTATATCTTATGCCTTTATGTTACATTGCATAGCATAGCATTATTTGTGTTACCTAATGAGGTTAGACTCACTATATTTACTTGTATGATTTTTTCTTTTTTATTTAGTTTGCCTTTGTTTAGTTAGTAAATAACCATTGAATGATTTGATTAATTTGCTTCTGTAATAACTTTATGTGTTATGGAATTGTGACATGCTTTTATATTCCTCTTCTTTGATCTCATACTAGTGGAGAGTCAAAATAGAAGGGTGAAATGAACAATAGTGTAACTATAAAAAAATGAAAAAAATATTAAAAAATATAAATTTAAACGTAATACAAATAAAAGATGATTCCATCTGTACATCTCGCGCGCCATTGGTTATCATCAACTACTAGCCTTTAATAGTTTGCAATTTGCATTTAACTCTAAATATAAAAAGAGAGGAAAATTAAGAATTTAAATAGAATTATAGAATTAACAAAAAAGATATATATATATATATATGTTTTTTAATTCCATCCAGAAATTTTGGAAATAATATTTTTTGTTATAAACAAAAACAAGAATATATAGAAGGAATTATGATAGGTACATGTATCATAATTCTATCAATTGAATTATCACTGGATATTTTTTTAAATAATGTTATATATGCACACTTCTCTTCTTGAATATATCTATGTTTGGTGTTCAGTATTTTATGTCAACTAGTAATTTTACTAAAAGAAATCACAACCTAACTCATCTACTTAATTATAAGATTGGTGGTTCACTTGATAATTTATAATTGTTGCCTCTGATGCATACATGAGTGTGGGTGCACGTGTGCATATTAATGATATTGATAGCATAAATTCTTGAATGCCTTGTCTTATTTCAATTTAAATACATATATATACATGGTTGCTACATTGATTTTGTTTTAAATAAAAGGCTGTATGGAGTTGCTAGTGTCCTATATTGAGATTTTTATGCATATCTTTGTTTTTTATTCTTAGAATTGCTTGAGAAAATATAGTTAATAGGTTATTTCTCTTTCTATGTATATTTCTAATTGACTTAAATATGTTTTTAGTCCATATAAATATAGGTCATTTTGTTTTTAGTCCCTATAAAATTTTTTTTTGGTTTTTCATCCCTATAAAATATTCCGTTTGCCATTTTGGTCCATGTCGTTAACTTTAAGCTTATGTGACTAACGGAGTGCCACGTCATCATGCCATATGTGATTTTTCTTCCAGCTTAATTTTGTTTTTAGCACCTATAAATATGGTCCCTTTGTTTTTAGTCCCTATAATTTTTTTTTTGTCTTTCACCTCAATCTCATCCCTGTCCAATATCACAGTGTCCTTTTGCTTCTTTTACTGCATTGTTACACTTGAAATTCTTGAACTCTTCATTGTGGATTTAAGGGAATAAATTCTTTATGTATTCAATTATTTGAAATTTCAATACACTTGAATTCATTGTATAAAATGAGAAAAAAACTTGTAACGAATTTTTTCTCTGCAATTACTTTTTTTGTCTATTGACTAACAAAATTCTCATTTGATTTATGTCTATTGATGACCTATAACTTGATGTAAATTGTCCTGAGTAACAAAAAAAGGCTTGTAATTGTAAATTAAGTGAAAATTGTCAGTCAATGGATAAAAAAAAGAATTGCAGAGAAAAAAGGTCATTACAAGTTTTTCCCACTTTATACAGTGAATTCAAATGTATTGAAACTAGTATGGATCTCGTGCGATGCACGGACTTGGAATTCAAATTAATTAAATCATGTGAAAATTAATTAACCTATAATATAGGTAGTTAAAATATTATTCAATTTATATATTGAAAAGAAAAAAATTTAGTGCACATTTTAGTGAGTATTGTGTTAATAAGAAAATATATTAAAATGTATAAATGAAAATTTTAATACATAATGCATAAATAAATTTATATTTTTAAATTTATCTCTTTGTACTCTATATTAAGAACCTAATTAAGGTGAGAATCAACTTAAGATAAAAAGTTTGACACGTGGGAACAAAAAAGAATTGGCCACCAGTGAACAATTGACGAAAATGTGAATAAATTTAAAATTATAGATTTCAAATAATTGAAAACATAAAGAATTTATTTCCTTAAACCCACTATGAGGAGTTCAAGAATTTCAAGTGTAACAATGCAATAGAAGAAGCAAAAGGACACTGTGATGTTGGATGATGATAAGATTGAGATGAAAAACCAAAAAAAAAAATTATAGGGACTAAAAACAAAAACACCATATTTATAGGGACTAAAAACAAAATTAAGTTGGAAGAAAAATCACATGTTGCAGGATGACGTGACACTCCGTTAGCCACATAAGCTTAAAGTTAACGACAGAGACCAAAATGACAAACGAAAAATTTTGTAGGGATGAAAAACCAAAAAAAAAATTACAGGGACTAAAAACAAAATGACATATATTTATGGGGACTAAAAACATATTTAAGCCTTTCTAATTTGACGCAGTCTTGCTAGCTATTAAGGCCATCTCTGTTCTAAAATATGTTTGTCTTATTTTCTAGTATGCTTACTATTTGTTTGTATAAAAATATTGGTACGTTACATATGGAATTTGGTTACATATGGAACGTTTTGCAGGAGATGAACAAAAAATTTATAGATAAATTGTATGATTGTTAGGCTGCCGCTCGTTATACTCAGATTCGGTCAAATAAGAGGGAAGACTAAAAGAGAATACTAAAGAAAATAAAATGACTTAATGATTCTGATGCTTTATTGAAGAAAACTAAGAGGTTAAATACAGTAACCCTAAAAGACCCCAAGGCTCCAACGTCCAGATACTAATCAAGACATAAAACATAAGAATGAAAATACAACCCAATAAAATAATCCAATCCCCCTAAAAATAATCCTTCATCCAAAAAGGCTTATGGGTCTCCCTTTTGGGCTTGCTAGAGCCCAACTGGGCATCAATACCGCCCCCTTTAGAAGAAACCTTGTCCTCAAGGTTTTGGGTGCCTTCTTGTTGCACGCAGATTGTGCTTCCTTGGGACGGTTTGGATTGCTCCTGGGAAAAAGAAAAGGGATCCAACGATGCAGGAAGCTCCTTGGGGGGGTCAAAAGCACTCACACGGATCATGCCTTCCCTGAATGACTCAGATCGCGTCCCTGTTGGTGGAGAAGGATCAGGTGGCTGAGGATGCGCCTTGGAGGACGCGTGTTGACCAGGCCTTGTCTTGGAGACTCCGCGCGGCCAGCTATCACGCGTTTCCCTTCTCAACGGCTGAGATGAACGCGCGAAAAGGCTCCCCTCATCGTGCGGCTCAGATGCGCCCATTTGAACTGTAGGGTCTGAAAAGGCGCTGCTTTTGGAAGCTGGTGCAGCAGAGCGCGTCGCACCCCTCAACGGCTGTGATGTGCGCGTGTGGCTCCCCTCCGCATCGTGTGGCTCAGATGCGCCCATTTGAATTAAAGGGGCTAAAAAGTCGCTGAAACTTGCTGCAATTATAGCGTGATTTGGGGAAGCATTTCCCATGCGCAAAGGTGCAATTTGAACCTTAGATCTTGCAGGATTTGGATCCAACGGTCCGATATTACCCAGAGTCTTTAATTGAGACTCCTCTTGTTCCTTTGAGGACTTATCACTCGTTTCATTCAGTTCCCTTCGAGTTTTCTGAGTGCTAGCCAGAGAGAGAGAGTTAGGCTTTGAACTCATACCACTGATACAATCTTTGAGTTCCAAAGGATGAGGCTTATAGTGATTTTGAGGGTCTTGTCCAAAATAAGGCTGCAATAGATAAACATGCACTACAAAATGTATTCTGGATTCCGGAGGGAGCTCCAAATCATAAGCCATTGCACCAATGCGTTCACGGACACGAAAGGAGCCATAAAACCGCTTGGAGAGCTTCTGAGACGGACGACGAACAACGGTTTGCTGGCGATACGGCCGCAAACGGAGCAGAACCCAGTCTCCTGGTTCAAAGGTACAATCCTTGCGATGTTTGTTGGCTTGATCTTCCATCCTCTGCCTGGTTCGCTTCAGATTATCTCGCAAGGTGCTCATAATTTCATCCCTTTTTTGCAGAGAGATGTCTACAAACGCAATGACAGCAGATCCGTTCACATAATCCAGAATCTTGGGGGGCAACCGACCATATAATTCCTGAAAAGGGGACATCCCAATAGCTGAATGGAAGGTGGAGTTGTGCCAAAACTCGGCAAGATGAAGAAACTTATACCATTGGCGCGGTGATCACTAGCAAAACAACGAAGGTAAGCTTCCATGTCTTTGTTTGTTACCTCAGATTGACCATCCGTTTTTGGATGATATGCTGTGCTAAATTTTAATGTTGTGCCTTGCAATCTGAATAGTTCTCTCCAAAAGGAGCTTAAAAACAAAGGATCCCGATCAGAAATAATCGACTTCAGCACACCATGAAGGCGACAGATCTCTACTGAGAAACGGGCAGTAAGGTCAGGAGCAGTATATTTTGTTGGCAGCACCAGAAAATGAACATACTTTGTTAGACGATCATAAATAACCCAAATCACCGTGTGACCGAACGAGTTGGGAAGGTGAGTCACAAAATCCGTAGTCAATTCTTCCCACACTTGCTTTGGGGCTGGTAAGGGTTGTAATAACCCATTCTTCTTCTGTGGCACATATTTGTTTTGCTGACACGTGGGACAATAACTGACGAAGAGCTTGGTGTCTTTGTACATTCCCGGCCAGTAAACAGAAGCGACAAGTCGAGCCAATGTGGGCTTTAAACCAGAATGCCCTGCAGTGGGGGTGGCATGGAATTCCCGGAGGAGGGCTTGCCTGAGTTCTGAGATATCTGGTATGTAGAGTCTGTCTTTAAAGTAAAGAAGCCCATTTGAGAAATGAAAAACATTCTGCCCGTTTTGGTCACTCAAACATTTCTGAATCAATTGTTTTCCCTCTTCATTTTTGTTGTAGTAGTGTTGAAGGGACTGGATGAGGGATGGAATAGGAGATGAAATTGCGAACAAGAGCACACCCTCTTGTTGATAATGTCTAGAGAGAGCGTCAGCAACTCTATTGGAATTTCCAGGTTTGTAAAAAATCTGAAAGTTGAAACCTTGTAATTTAGTTGCCCACTTCTGCTGCTCTGGAGTTTGGAAAGCCTGTGACAAAAATTTTTTTAAACTCTTCTGGTCAGTGTATACGTGAAAGAGGTTCCCAATCAAATATTGACGCCATTTCTTAATTGCTTCAGTTATGGCGTACATCTCAGGAACATACACTGAGGCATTCTGCATGCGGGAGCACATCTTTTTACTGAAGAAAGCTAGTGGATGGCCCTCTTGAGACTAAACAGCCCCTATAGCAACTGCGGACGCATCTGTTTCTATGACAAAAAGCTTGGAGAAGTTGGGTAGAGCTAGGACAGGCATTGTTGTCATTTTTGTTTTCAATTCTGTAAATGCTACCATGGCAGCTGTACTCCATGAAAAAGTAGTGGAACGTAACAAATCTGTGAGAGGAGCTGCGAGTGAGGCGTAGTGGCGGACAAACCGTCTATAGAATCCGGTGAGGCCCAAAATTCCCCTGAGTGCCGTGAGAGAACGTGGTTCAGGCCAATCCAAAATGGCTTGGACCTTTTCAGGATCTACAGCTACACCCTGTGCTGATATAATGTGCCCCAAATATGACACACTAGGAACAACAAATACACACTTAGACAATTAAGCAACAAATGAATTAGAAGCAAATAGGTCTAACATAGTGCGTAAATGAACTAAGTGATCGGAAAATGAATTGCTGTAAATCAGGATATCATAAAAAAAACCAGCACAAATTTTCGCAAGTAGGGTCTCAGCAAATCATTCATCGCCGATTGAAAAGTGGAGGGTGCGTTGGTGAGCCCAAGGGCATAACCAAAAACTCATAGTGTCCGTCGCAAGTCCTGAATGCTGTTTTGTAAGTGTATTCTGCAACTACCCTGATTTGGTGGTAACCAGAGCGTAAATCTATCTTTGTGAAGATAGTGGCATCCCCTAACTCACCTAACAGTTCATCTATGGTGGGTATAGGAAACCTGTCCTTGACTGTGGCAGCATTTAAGGCACGATAATCAACACAAAATCTCCATGTGCCATCCTTCTTTTTGACCAACAAAACAGGGGAGGAAAAGGGGCTTGTACTAGGGACAATTATTCCTTCTTTGAGCATATCCTGTATGATGGTAGCCATGGCCTGTGTGGGTAGCGATAGGGCTTAACATTGATGGGTGGTGTGTTTGGGTGGAGAGGAATATGGTGGTCATGGGGTCTTGAAGGGGGTAAACCATGAGGTTCCTGAAAAACAGTGGGATAGGATAGGAGGAGAGTTTGAATTTCCAAAGGGAGGGAGAGTGTGGGGAAAAGAAGTGGTAGGTGGGGGGTTAGAGGAAGATTGGCAATTATTTGCTTATTGGAAAGAGAGCAAATAGAGTGATGCAATTGAATCTGTATGTAGTAGGTGGCAGAATTGGTGATAGGTGGATGGGGTGGGGAGTGACTTGAGATCGCCTGTAAGGGTGGTGAGGGTGTTTTGGTGTACAAAAGAGATGCTAGGTATTGACAAGTCTGCGAAGAATGGGCCAATTTTACCCAACCATTCCATGCCAAGAACAACATCCGTTCCTTCTATAGGTAATAGGAATAATGGTATGGAGAATTGATGGTTTTGAATTATAAGAGGGACATCAGGGCACAAACCAGTGCATCGAATCCTTTGGCCACTACCCACCGTAACAGAAAAATGGGGTGCAGAAGTAGTGTGTAGTTGCAAGTAGGCAGCAATTCTAGGTTGCAAAATATTATGTGTGCTCCTCGTGTCTACCAAAACCATGACTGGCAGTCCTGATATAAACCCGTTAAATTTGAGGATTTGTGGAGAGGGATCACCTGTTAAAGCCTAAGGTGATAAATGAAAATAGATAGCTTCCACATCCATGGGGTCAGGGTGTTCTTCATTAGTTGCATCCTGCTCCTTATCCACCATAAGCAACAGAAAATGACTCTTGGAGCATTTGTGGCCCGGTTGGAACTTTTCATCACAATTATAGCACAGGCCTTGTGCCCTTCTTTCCTGCATTTGAGCAGGTGTGAGCCGTTTGATTGGCAGGGTGGGGTGTTGTGAAGGAGGGGGTTTGGGTAGGTTGGAAGGTGAGGGGTTGGGGTTAGGGTTGAAGGATGGAGGAGGGGATCTAGGAAGACGTGGTTTGGAGTCTTTGATTTTGGTTTCAATCAGTTTGGCAAGGCCAATGGCTTGGGAAATGGAATAGGGTTGCAGAATAGCTAGCTCACGTCATATTTCAGGTATAAGACCAGAAACAAAGCAGTTAAGAAGTGCATAAGGGGAAAGGCCAAGTACCCTATTGCTCAACTTTTCAAAGGAGGCCTAATAATCAGAAACAGATCCATATTGACGTAGCTTGAAAAGTTCAGCTTGGTGGTTCTGATAGGAAGAAGTACCAAATCGTAATTCAAGAGCTCTTGTAAAAGAAAACCAGTCAGTGAGCTGATTTTGATACATCCATTTAAACCAAGCTAGGGCATCACCCTTCATATAAAAGGCCAGGCCACCATGGGTAGTCTGTGTTCCAAAGGTAGTTGGTAAAGGTGAAAAAACTTCTCAGCTTGAAATAACCAGTCCAGGGGTTCATTCCCATCAAAGGTGGCAAGTTCAAGTTTAGGCATGCGAACAGTAGGGTTGGGATTATGTGGTGGTGTGGGAAACATGAATGGGGGTATAAATGGAGGTATAAAAGTCTGGCCAGGTGGGGGTAGTGTATTGGTGGCTGAGGAAGGGGTTGGGGTTGGGGTAATGCGTAAGGGGGTTGTAAGGGGCATTGTCATAAAGCCAGGTTGTGTTTGTGGGATGGATAGGGGAGTAGTGGTGGATTGCGGGTTCGATGAAAACCCAGGGGGCACCATTGGGAAGGAACTAGAGCTAGGGTTAGGAGGGGTAATCTGGTGAGTGTGAATGACAAGGAAAGTAGAAGGATTAGGTTGAAAGGTAATAGTAGCTACCTGTTGTAGGAGACCGTCCATGATAGTCTGAAGGTGGTCATGGCGATTATCCATGGCTTCCTGAAGGCGTGGATGCCTTGCTGTGTGCCACTCTTGCTGATTCTCCATTTGGGTTTGTAAGGCACCCAATTTGTCTGCAATAGTGTGGAGTAGGTCATCCATTTCTCTAGATTGGGGCTTAGGAGGCATTGAGGGAGAGAATGAAAGCACCAAATTGTTAGGCTACTGCTCGTTATACTCAGATTATGTCAAATAATTAAGAGGGAAGACTACAAGAGAATACTAAAGAAAATAAAATGACTTAATGATTCTGATGCTTCATTGAAGGAAACTAAGAGGTTAAATACAGTAACCCTAAAAGACCCCAAGGCTCCACCGTCCAGATACTAATCAAGACATAAAACATAAGCATGAAAATACAGCCCAATAAAATAATCCAATCCCCTTAAAAATAATCCTTCATCCAAAAAGGCTTCTGGGTCTCCCTTTTGGGCCTGCTAGAGCCCAATTGGGCATGAATGATAGTATGAAAGAAACCAACACTTCAAAAACTAATAAAGTGATTTTCTATGCATGTTACATTTCTTAGGATAAAAGTATTTTAAATTTCAAATAACCTTTCCCCAGGTGCCACACCTAAAGGTGTTCTCAGAGTTATGGGTCTGTATCAAGCTTAACAATATACCATGTTAAAAGCCTTTTAAAGGTAAAGTTGGATTTTGAGCCTCTTGATATCAACGGTTATCATTTGTTAATCTTATTCTTTTTGCTTTTTAGTTGCATCTAGAAATTTCGACTAGCCAAATACTTACCTGACTCCTCATCAAATGGTATGTTTATATGATTCTCATTTTTTTCTATGCTCATGTATATATATTTCTGGCTTGTTAATTAGTTGTTCCAAGTCCATTGAGCAAATTCCTTTACTTTTTAATTCCTAGTTTGATTTGTTTGGTGTGCAGAGTACTATAATGAAAATATTCAACTATCCATTAACTATGGAATAGCTAGGATAAATATTCTTTTACATTGATATGACTCAGCCTTTTCTACCGTGGTTTCGAGAAACAACCGTGGTAGAAAAGTTGAGATTCTATTGCGGTTCTGAAAATTAACCGCGATAGATTCTTTTTATCGCACCGCGCTACACCGCGGTTATTACGCGGTAAAAAGCCATTCCGAACTGCGGCAAAATAGCTTTTTTGGCACAATGCCTTGACTCTATTTGCAATTAATGGTAAAAGGTTGAATTCTAGAGTTGTTACCCCAACTAGTCGTAGTGGAAATGAAGACCCAAAACAAATTTTACCTTGGAATATCCTCGATTATGATATCTACTTGAGTTGTGTTTGATGTATTAAAAAGAAAAAGAAATAAAGAGTATTAATTACATCAACACACACCATGCCAACACACTTTGATGGAGTGGTGTGTGAGCTATACTCACCAATCATTAGCTCAAAAGTGAAAAGGGGATGAGGTGGTGATGATGAGTGTAACACACTTCTACCCCATACTCTTATAATTAATAGTTCGAAATATAGAAAGAATAGTATCCCACAACGGGTAAAAGGTTCACATTTCTCGTCGTAATAAAACGTCATTCATTCCAAAAGTAAACTCATATAAGTAGAAATAGTAGTCAATAGTTTTCAAAATACTCAAGCAGCGGAATCAACATCAAAATAACCTACTGGCCATGTAAGGCACCTAAACAGTTTACAAAATCCTTTCCTAAAATAGAAGACATAAAATAGAAACCCCCAATAGTATACCCTGATGTCACATATATCGGAGCGACTCTCCCTTCAATCAACACATAATACTCATTTCATCGTTAATACTCATCTCAACATCATATGATTCAATTTCATCGTCAATATTATACAAGTTCATCCATCATCATCTACATTGAAACTCCTCAACCTCGTCCCAAGGATCATGACTCGGAACTCCACACAATGGGCGCAACTCGTCAATCACCCTAGTTGTTACCAATGATAGTCTACCGGTAACACCAAACAAACTGATAGGTTGTACTCCCTCGTTGGGCCCGCACAACGACATTCAACCCTAGGTTGCACCCCCTCGTTGGATCAGTACAATTCTATCATTCCTAGGTTGCACCCCTTTCGTTCGGTCCGTGCATCGAACGTCCCATCATGGTCTCTGCACCCCCTCGTTGGGTCCGTGCAGTTTACCTCCTGAGTGTACCCGCTCGTTGGGCCCGCACCACTCATGTATCACCTCATGCTCGAGGCATCATCAACATCGTAAGGTTATTTACATCGTCATCGTTAGCATCGTTACACTTCTTCAATCATCGTTATCATCATTAAATACATCATCATCATCTTCGTTTAAACATCATCATATAACATCATATCCATCATCATCATTATCATCATCATATAAGCATGATAATCATCATCATCATTATCGTCATCAAATAACAACATTTGATCATCATCATCATAGTCATCATAACTCAATGCATCAATATATTATCATCACACACCACCTACCTCATACACTAAATACATCAATACATCGTCATCGTACATCTTAACAATATAGCCATCTAACATCAAGAGAGATATCAATATCATCATACTCATGCCACAATCAATACCCTTTAAACTTTTCACTTAATATCATCAGTTTCACGAAATAACATCTGTATTAGATAATCAATCTCAATTCCATATGTTAAGGAAAAACCATCCTCAATCTGAAAAGAACTCATCAAAATCACATCAAAAACAGCATTCTGCGAGCTGCGCTTCAACCTGCGCTGAAGCGCAAGCTGCAGCGCAGATTCCAAAGGGTTGCGCTTCAACCTGCAGCGTAGATCTGCGCTTCAACCTGCGCTGCAGCGCAACCTGCAGCCCAACGTGACAACATTACGTTTTTGCCCCTTTTGCTCTTTTCTTCGATCCCTGCTCAATCCTCATTGTTAATACTTCGATCCAACATGTTTTTATCAAACAAATTCAATGAAATAATCAATATTTAACACGATTATACAGTTATTCAATTAAAACCCCAAATCATCAAACCCTTATTTACCCTTTTCGCTATTTTCGCTATCCTCTTCAATTCATTCAAGAACTCATCAAGATTCATCAAATCATTCATCATTCAACAATTTTCATCATCCCTACTCAATATAAACATACATCAATATGAATTTAAAGTCTTAAACCACTACCCAAGCACCCCCACATGCACATACAAGCAACACCCTCTCTCCCACCGTACCTTGAAGTGAAGATCGAACTGCAACAATTCTTGATTCTCATTGATTATTCTGCAGCAACCCCTTCTCGAGACGTCATTTCTCCCCTCCTTGGCGTTTCGCACAGTAAGGAAGATTCTTTCTTGGTTCTTGATGATTACTCCTCAGCAACCTCCTCTTGAGACTTGGTTTCTCCCCTCCTTAGCGTTTCGCTCTCTAACGATTATACGAATAAGGATTAGGGTGAATTGATAACCCTCTCCTTATTAAAATGCCTATATGGGCTTGGGCCATTCTCAACCCCTTTATGTTCTTTTTAAATATAAAATAACTTTATGGATAAAACTACTCATAATATTAATCCTATTATTTATTTATTTATTTATTTATTTCTTCTACTCTATTAATTTAATTTAATTAAATTTTACTTAATAAAATTCAGGATGTTACAACTCTCCCCTCCTAAAAGAAAATTCGTCCTCGAATTTTACCTGAAGCGAATTACTCTGGATAGGACTCCTTCATCTTCTCTTCAAGTTCCCAAGTAGCACTCTCGGGTGTAGGTCCTCCCCAGATTACCTTAACTAAAGGAATTTCTTTACCTCGAAGTTGTTTCACCCTCCGATCCTCAACTCTCACCGGCATGGTTTCCACCGCCAGGTTTTCCTTAATCTCAAGATTGTTAGAACCATAGGAAACACTAGAAGGGGGGTTGAATAGTGTTTTATGTCTTTTTGACGAATTTTGGAAATCTTAAATTAAATCATCGTTTAAAATAAAAGAAGTTCAAAACAGACCTTAAGATCAGAGTTAAAAGTGCGGAAGTTGACATTGATAAAGATTGATAATCTTTTTACTAAGAGTTAAGATTGTTTTAATTAAAAAACTTCTCAAAGTACCTTCTGAAGGTTATTATATAGAAGCTCTTCAGAACCTTTCCTGGACTTCTTCAGATTATTAGAAATCGTCTGAAGTTTGTCAATAACTTCTGAACTAAGATCTTTTCAGACCCACTTCAGAAGGCTATTCCGAAGGTTCTTCAAAGTGCATTCTTTATAATGCTTCAAATGATATGAGAGACACTTAATGTTGATGTTTCTGTGAAAGTTCATTTTATTGAAATTGTTTACTTAGAGTTTATTATGAAAAATACTTTTCAATCCCCTCAATGAATATGCAAACTGAAAGTAAAAGAGTTTAAGGGATAGAAGACTTAGACAAAAAATTTATCCCGGTTCACCAACTAATCTCGTGAGCTACATCCAGTCCCAGGGCAAACCACCACTGGATTTTCCACTACCTGAATCCACAGATACAAGTATTATTCACAGCCTCTTCAGGCCAACACAAGTATTACTTTGTTTTCAACTGCCTCTCCAGGCAACTCATGCAGTATTCTTTTACAGACAAGCCTCTCCAGGATCAACAAGTATTCTTTCTTACCAAGCCTCTCCAGGCTCTAAACCAAGTATTCTTTGTTTTCAACTGCCTCTCCAGGCTCAACAAGTATTCTTTCTTACCAAGCCTCTCCAGGCTCTAAACCAAGCCTCTCCAGGCTCTATACCAAGTATTCTTTTCTATCAAGCCTCTCCAGGCTCTACCACAAGTATTCTTTTCTATCAAGCCTCTCCAGGCTCTACCACGAGTATTCTTTCTTCCACCAAGCCTCTCCAGGCTCTCAGACACTTAACTAAGTGTAGAGTATTCTTTCTTCCACCAAGCCTCTCCAGGCTCTCAGACACTTATCGTGTTTACAAATTAAACTAAGTTTAAGTTTCCACGAAACATAAACTTAATCTCTTCCTGTACTAGAGGTTAACTAAGTACTACTCAGGATACAATGAGTGAATTCTAAGTACAAGGGTAAGACAGTGATACAAGTGTATAAGTTAAGTACAATCTCTGTCTCTAAAATGAGGAATAACTTCCTCTGAGAATTGGCTAGGTAGATACTGAATTTAAGCTTAGCCTTGTTCTCTAACCATTGGTTTCCATGGGTTACAGTCTCACCCGTATGAATGGAATAACCAAAGTATGTTTTTGGCTTCAAACCATTCTTGGTTGATCGTTATTTTTGGCCAATATGGTAGGTTGTTCAACCGAGCAACAACTAACTGACCAACAAGTCGGCATCTTGGTTAATATGCTCAGCATGCCAACATCTTCAAATTCAATCTTGAGGCTATTTATATGTTCTTATGAAATATAGCCGTTTGAAGATGGTTCATAATACCGTTGAGATGTTGATGATGTGGCTCATATAGCCGTTGTGTAATAGCTTCTCAAACGGTTGCTTCTTCTTAAGCAAACAAGTGTTCAGACAATCCTGTTTTGACACTTCTGTAGATGAGCTCTTTTGAGAGATATTCTTGATATTGTTATGATGATTCTCTCTCTTTAATTTCTTCTGCTTTCTACAGCTTTCTTCTGCTTTCTTCTGATTTCCTCTGATTTCCTTAGGAGTGTACATGAGGATGTATCCGTTTGATTTGTCCTTTTGCTCATTCTGTATATACTCCTTTTTTTTATTTGCTGAGTGAGGTGTCTTGTCGAATAACTGTTGTTGAAGTTTCCTCTTTGAATAAAGACATATGATATTATAGTCGTTGAGTCATATAGTCTCAGCTTCTGTATTAATTTTTTCTATGTTGAAACCTGTTTCATGCATTCAGAGAGTTTATATGTTCAGATAATTGATTTCTTTAATCTTCACATATACTCAGATGCTTGCTTTTATCTCGTTATAATTTCATCAGCTTCAACATGTGCTCATCTCATATAATTGTTTCAAGCTTTTTTCAGTTCTTCAGCTTGAGATGCTTTCAATAAGCTCTTTTCTTCTGATAAGATATTTCTTCTTTTCTTCAGACGATTGTAGCTCCATTCTACTTTATATCTTCTTCTTCTTCTGAGATTTAAATGAATAAAGCTATTGAACTTTATCAACTCAATTCAAACATCTTTCTTGTTGCTTTTACTCAGTCTTCTGATCAGTAGGTCTGCGCACGCAAATCCTTTTGTAGCAGGTGCAGCAGGCGTTGCAGAAAGTCTTTGCAGAATTTCCTTATTTGTGCAAGACTATGGTCGAGGTAGAAAATCATGTCTAGCTTTTATACTGAAATAAGTGTAGTCCATTTGGTAGAGTGTGCCTTACACTTAGCAACGTCTCCAAGAGATCAATTCTTGATATTGTTCGTAGACTGCTTCAGATTGTCTTCATATCTTCAGATGATAACTGCTCTTCAGATATAGTTAAGTCTTCAGATAATGTAGACGCTTCAGATAGACGAGCTTTCTTTTCGTCACTTTAAGCTTATGTTCTTCAGACGATAGTTGAGTCTTCACTGCTGTCTTCAAGTCTTCAGATAGTCTTTATGTCTTACTGTCTTCAAGTCTTCAGATAATCTTCATGTCTTCAGATAGTAGGCTTTGCTTTGTAGATTTCTTCTTTTTAGATTCTGCATTTGTTCCTCTGATCTTGATCTTCTGATTCTGATAAATATTTCAACCTGAAATATAATCAATAAACCAATACCTTTCTCAGTAGAACCTGTTTACATAATCTTATAATCTTATTTATTCTTGTTATGTTCTTAGATAATCTTTACTTGTTAATTATTAAGTTCTTATATAATCTTATTTTCTCTTATATGTTCTTGTTTGTTCTTATGTAATCTTATTATGTTCTTATATCATCTTATTTGTTAATCATTAAGTTCTTATGTTATCTTATTTGTTAATCATTAAAACTAAAGGATATTAAGTCTTTGAGTCAGGTTTGAATACTCAAACTGATTTATAGACTTCACAAAGATGATCCGACTCGATCACATGCGAAGGATCATGAATGTATTTCCGGAGTTGAAAAACATGGAAAACATTATGAAGGTTTGACAAGTGTGGAGGTAAAGCAATCTGATAGGCAACATTGCCGACTCTTTTGAGAATTTGGTAAGGACCAATGAATCGAGGCGTAAGCTTTCTAGACTTTAATGCCCTATCAACCCCAGTCCACGGAGTGACTTTCAGGAATACATGGTCTCCTTCTTTAAATTCTAACTCCTTCCTCCTCTTATCAGCATAACTCTTCTGCCTACTCTGAGTTGTCCTCATCCTCTCCTGGATTATCCTAACCTTATCAGTGGTTTGCTGCACTATCTCTGGCCCTAACGCAAGGCTCTCTCCCGGTTCACACCAACACAGGGGTGTTCTACACCTCCTACCATACAATGCCTCATAAGGCGCCATACCTATGCTAGAGTGAAAACTATTATTATAAGTAAACTCTATCAAAGGTAAGAAGCTATCCCAACTACCCCCTTGGTCTAAAACACAAGCTCTAAGCAAATCCTCTAAGGATTGAATGGTTCTCTCGGTCTGACCATCAGTTTGAGGGTGATAAGCTGAACTGAGCCTAAGTTGGGTCCCCAAGGCTTGCTGCAAAATCTCCCAAAATCTAGAGGTAAACTTGGGATCTCTATCTGAAACAATACTAGATGGTATGCCATGCAACCTCACAATCTCACTGATGTAAAGCTGAGCTAGTTTCTCTAGGGAGTACTTAATATTAATGGGAAGAAAATGCGCACTCTTAGTTAACCTATCCACAATGACCCAAATAGAGTCATGCCCCCTTACAATCTTAGGCAACACAACTACAAAGTCCATGGAAATACTATCCCACTTCCACTCAGGTATACTTAAGGGTTGAAGTAATCTTGAAGGCTTCTGATGTTCTACCTTAGACTTTTGGCACACTAAACAAGCACTCACAAAATCTTCCATGTCTCTCTTCATCCAAGGCCACCAAAACACTTTCTTCAAGTCTTGATACATCTTAGTCGATCCTGGGTGGAAACTAAGCTTACTTCTATGACCCTCTTCAAGCACTAAACGCTTAATGGTAGGTTCACTAGGCACACACACTCGGTCTCCAAATCTCACTACCCCATCGGTACCTAGAATAAACTTTCCACCATTGCCCCCTTCTATAGCCTCTCGCCTAAGCACCAAAAACGGATCCTCCAATTGAGCTTTACTAATATCCTTCAACAGATCATTACTTACTCTAGTCATCCCTAACCTCATACTATCAGTAGTCACCTCACAAGCTAAACTCAAATCTCTAAATTGGGTTAAAAGATCCATCTCCTTAATCATCAGGGAACTAACATGAATGGATTTTCTACTTAAAGCATCAGCCACTACATTAGCCTTACCGGGATGGTAACTCAACTCAAAATCATAGTCCTTAAGAAACTCTAACCACCTCCTTTGCCTCATGTTCAGCTCCTTCTGATCAAACAAATATCTAAGGCTCTTATGGTCACTAAAAACCTAAAATTTGACCCATACAAGTAATGCCTTCACATCTTCAATACAAACACTACAGCCGCTAACTCCAGGTCATGGGTAGGGTAGTTTCTCTCATGGATTTTCAATTGCCTAGAAGCATAGGCTACTACTTTACCCTCTTGCATTAATACCCCACCTAAACCCATTTTAGAAGCATCGCAATACACTACAAAGGATTTACTAAGATCCGGCAACACTAACACTGGTGCACTAGTCAACTTCTCCTTAAGGGTTTGGAAACTAGACTCGCACTTACTATTCCACACAAAGGCAACTCCCTTCCTAGTCAACTCAGTCAAAGGAAAAGCTAACTTACAAAACCCCTCTATGAATCTCTTATAGTACCCAGCTAACCCAAGGAAACTTCTAATCTCACTCACTGACTTAGGAGCCTCCCACTTAAGCACTGTTTCTACCTTAGAAGGATCTACACCTATACCTCCTTTAGAAATCACCTGACCTAAGAAACTTACTTCTTTTAACCAGAACTCACATTTGGACATCTTAGCATATAACTGTCTATCCTTAAGAATCTGAAGCACTGCCTTTAAATGTTCCTCATGCTCCTCCTTAGTTTTGGAATAAATTAGTATATCATCTATGAAGACAACTACGAATTTATCCAAGTAAGGGTGAAAAATCTTGTTCATGTAATCCATAAAAATTGCAGGAGCATTAGTCACACCAAAAGGCATTACTAGATACTCATAGTGCCCATACCTAGTTCTAAAAGCAGTCTTAGGTATATCCTCTTCCTTAACTCTAATCTGATGATAGCCCGACCTAAGATCGATCTTGCTAAACACACATGCCCCCACTAATTGATCCATCAGATCATCTATCCTAGGCAAAGGATATCTATTCTTAATGGTTACCTTATTCAACTGGCGGTAATCTGTACATAACCTCATACTACCATCCTTCTTCTTCACTAACAAAACAGGCGCTCCCCAAGGTGATACACTAGGCCTCATAAACTTCTTCTCTAACAAGTCTTCTAATTGTTTCTTAAGCTCTGCTAACTCTAGGGGTGACATCCTATAAGGTGCAGTTGAAATCGGTCTCGTACCTGGTACTAAATCTATAGAAAACTCTATATCTCTCTCTGGTGGTAGACTAGACACATTATCTGCAAACACCTCAGGATACTCACACACTACAGGTATATCACTAACAATAGTACTACTCTCAGATTTCAAAGAAGCTAATAACATGTAAACCTGGGCATCTTTCCTCAGAGACGCCTTTACTTGGTTGGCAGTCAAAAGGTCCTTATTCTTACTCTCAACAGGGTGACCAAACACAACAGATTTATCGGCACAGTTTAGAAGGACATGATTGAAAGATAACCGGTCCATACCAAGAACAATATCTAGTTGACTTAGAGGCAAACAAATCAAATCAACTAGGAATTCTCTATCATTAACAAGAATAGAACAGTTTAGGCACACATTAGAAGTAGAAACTGACCCACTAGCTGGTGTTTCCACACTCAATACAAAAGGCAAACAAGAAACAGGAAATTTTAACTTAGAAACGCAAGCATGTGATATGAAAGAGTGAGTCGCACCAGAATATAGCATCCCCTGATAACATGAACGTAGCCAACATAATCTTTTGCAACAACGGTAGTCCATCGCTCTAAAAATCTTCTTGATCTCGAAGATCCAGTTAGCAGCACCATCGGGGTCATAACCCCCACAAAAAGTAGGTGGATGGTTCCTCTGGAACCGAGCAAGCCAATCCACCTCTGATGTTGGTTTAGGTTGCCAACAACCTGTGCCATAGCCATTAAGGCTTCAACAATTACACGATTATTCCTACCTCTTCTAGTCAACACTTTTCTGATTTACAGAAAAGTAAATAAGTCACACAAATAATTCAATCAAAACAAACAGCATAAACACATCATTCACACAACACATCACACCACAGAAGCACAGTAAACTCATAACTCAAGGCCGGTGAACTAACCTGCTCGGATACCAACTAATGTGACACCCTTCTACCCCATACTCTTATAATTAATAGTTCGAAATATAGAAAGAATAGTATCCCACAACGGGTAAAAGGTTCATATTTCTCATCGTAATAAAACGTCATTTATTCCAAAAGTAAACTCATATAAGTAGAAATAGTAGTCAATAGTTTTCAAAATACTCAAGCAGCGGAATCAACATCAAAATAACCTACTGGCCATGTAAGGCACTTAAACAGTTTACAAAATCCTTTCCTAAAATAGAAGACATAAAATAGAAACCCCCAACAGTATACCCTAATGTCACATATATCAGAGCGACTCTCCCTTCAATCAATACTCGACACCAGTCGTGTCATCATCATCACCTGTAAAATTAACCACAGTGTAACGGTGAGGAAAAGAATACCACTCATACATACACATAGGAGTTACCCTATCCTCACCCTCATATAATCAACATCATTATTTATCACACCACATACTCAAACATCATGTATTTCATCATATAATAATCATCTATAATTCATCATATAACATATCATCAATAACCTCATATAAATCTCACATCATCGTTCACTAAGGAAACACATGTTCTGTTCTCAACACATAATACTCATTTCATCGTTAATACTCATCTCAACATCATATGATTCAATTTCATCGTCAATATTATACAAGTTCACCCATCATCATCTACATCGAAACTCCTCAACCTCGTCCCAAGGATCATGACTCGGAACTCCGCACAATGGGCGCACCTCGTCAATCACCCTAGTTGTTACCAATGATAGTCTACCGGTATCACCACACAAATCGATAGGTTGTACTCCCTCGTTGGGCCCGCACAACGACATTCAACCCGTGACACCCTTCTACCCCAACACTTATATAATAACGTAGCGGAAGACTTTCGAAAATATAACAAGTTCACATTGGGTAAAAAGGTTCACAAACGCTAATATAGAAACCTCATGAGTTCGAAAACAACTTTATTAAATGAAAGTAAACTTCAAATATAATCCAAAAGTTATGCAGCAGAATCTCCAAAGAAATAAAAACAACTAAACAACCTACTTGCCGTACAAGGCATCCAAAATAGTTCATAAAATACTCCTAACTAGAAACGTAGTAAAAGACTCCCAAGTAGACCCTGATGTCACATCTATCAGAGCACATTCCCTTAATCATACTCGACACCAATCGTGTCCTCAACAACACGTGTAAAAATAACAGTAACAGTGAGGAAAGAGCTCTAACTCATATATACACATAGGAGGTTACCCTATCCTCACCACACATGGTAAAACACCATATTCATCTATAACACAACATACCCAAACAACAAGTAATTCATCAAATAACAATCATCTATAAACTCAACATGTAACCATTCATTTTTATCATCACCTAATTCTCATACCATCATTCACCAAAGGAATCACATACTCTATTTTCACACATAATACTCAATCATCATTAATACTCATAACATCATTATTTACTCAGTTTCATCATCAAATATATCTCATATATATATCCATGATGTATCCACCAAACCAATCATCATCATCATATAATTCAAATATCATCATATGTATCAATCATCAATACAGGCACCAAAACTCATCAACATTATCAATTAACTCAATTCCATCGTTGAGTATTCCAATTACCACATACACCAACACTCATCTCATCATCTACCCAAAGATCATGACTTGGAGCTCCGCACGATGGGCGCACCTCATCAATCACTCTAGTTGTTACCAATGATGGTCCTACCGTTATACACCACACAGGCCGGTAAGTTGCACCTCACCCCACTCTAGGCTTGTGCACAGACATTCACCCCACAAAGAATAGCCCTACTGTTATACACCACACAGGCCGGTAAGTTGCACCTCACCCCACTCTAGGCTTGTGCAAGAATATCCCCCATCATGGTCTACCTACCATTAATCACCACACAGGCCGGTAAGTTTCACACACAACACTACCGTTAATCACCACACAGGCCGACAGTGTTGCTCAACGCCCCATCTTAATCCCCTGAGTTGTACACCCTCTATGGGCCCGCACAATCCAGGTCTCATCACATATGCTCAAGGCATCTCTCTTAAGTTGTACCCCCTCTATGGGCCCGCACAACTCAAGTAACATCATCATCAATTATATCGCATGTTCACCAACCACATGCATTCCAAATAACATCAATAATATCGCATGTTCACCAATCACATGCATTCCAAATAACATCAATAATATAACATAATCACCAATGTATGCATTTCAAATAACATCCAATATATAGCATATTCACCAACATATGAATTCCAAATAACATCAAATATATAACATATTCACCAACATATGCATTCCAAATAACACCAAATATATAACATATTAACCAACATATGCATCCCAAATAACACCAAATATATAGCATATTCACCAAACATATGCATTCCAAAATAACATCAATTACATAGCATAATAACCAACCATATGCATTCCAAACATCATCCATTACATCAATTATCACACCATAATCAATATAAAGCATCATCAAGCATCATTAATCATCATCATCATAATCATCATCAATCATCATATACACAACATTCTCATACACAATATAACCCGGTAATCGATTACCACACAGCTGTAATCGATTACCAGAGACCGTTACTCAATTTTGGAGTCTTCAAGCTTTAAGCTTAATGACCTTGGTTCACTAATTTGGCAATATCTAGAATTCTAGCTGTCCAATTAAAGTGATTCCACTTCTATTAGAAAGTTAAGATCCTGGGCTTCAGTTTGATATATTATATGTTAGTATTCTGAGTTCATTTGCACCCTTAACAAATGCATTCTTTCTCAGGCGGGAAAGCTGTCAAAACCTGGTAATCGATTACCACACATCTGTAATCGATTACCAACAACTCAACTCTCTGGTAATCGATTACAGACACCTTGTAATCGATTACCAGCAACCCAAACTCTCTCAACGCTGCCCAGAAAGCTCTGTAATCGATTACAAACTGCTGTAATCGATTACCAGCGACGCGAGATGACAGTTCTTGCGATTTTTACCCCTTTTAAACCCTTATATTCATCCTCTAATCATTCTTCATCATCAATACATCATTATTACTCGATTATACTATATAAAATCAACCAAAGACACAATGTTTACAACAAATTCACGGTTATTCATCAAAATCCCCAAATCATCAAATCCTTATTAACGCCTTTTTCATCATTATCAAAGTCTCTTTGATTTCACCCAAGAATTCATCAAGAATCATCAATTAATCATCCATTAAAAGTTATCAACATCCATTCTCAACAGATACATATATTCACCGAATTTAAAACCTTAGATGGGTCTTACGGTTGCCCACCACTACCCAACAATTAACTTCCTACATGCACATACAAGGAACAACCTTTTTTCCCCTGTTACCTTGGAATGAAGATCGAACTGCAACAATCTTGATTCTTGGTTCTTGATTCTCGATCACTCAGCAATTCCTCTTGAGATGTAGTTTCTCCTCTCCTTGGCTCTTCACTCTCTCACGATTTGAAAAATAAGGATTAGGGTGAATTGGTACCCTTTCCCTATTTAAATACTTAAACGCTTAATGGCTTGGGCCCATCCTCTACCCACTTATCCTATTTATTACTTTTATTATTTCTTATTAGATAACCCTTACTCATTAAATATATTAATTTTATTAATATTATTTACTTATTTATTTATTTATTTATTTCATCTACTCTATTAATTAATCTTAATTTTATTTTACTTAATAAAATTTAGGATGTTACAACTCTCCCCTCCTAAAAGAAAAATTCATCCTCGAATTTTCCGAGATGAACAACTTTAGGAAAGGCTCCTCTCAATAGGTCGATCAAAGACACTGCTTCCCTAGAACAATCCAATGGGACATGGCTGGAAGATAACCAGTCCATACCAAGAATGACATCTAGTTGACTTAGAGGTAAGCAAATTAAATCAACTAGTAAATTTCTGTCATTAACAGAAACAGAACAGTTTAAGCACACATTAGAAGTAGAAACTGACCCATTAGCTGGCGTTTCCACACTCAACACAAAAGGCAAAGAAGAGGCAAACAAGTTTAACTTAGACATCCAAGCTGACGATATGAAAGAGTGACTCACACCAGAATTAAGCAACACAATCAAGAATTACCCGCAATGAAACTCGTACCTTAGATCAAGTCTTCGGATTGAGCAGCTTTAGCACCACTCACGGCAAAGACTCTCCCAGTAGTTTGAGTTTTACTGGCGCTTCCATTGGCATCCCCGCTTGCTGCTACTGTTCCTTGTGTCTTTGAGGACAATCACGAGCGACATGTCCCTTCTGCTGACAGATGTAGCAGGTGATCTCTCTGTCTCCGCATCGGTTTGCTCGGTGACCCTCCTTTCCGCACCTGACGCAGGTAATAGGAGTGGTAGGACCAACACTCCCACCCTTTGACGCTTGACCAGCTGTTGGAGCATAACTCTTCTTTTGCACTGTGCCTTCACTGTCACCTCCAATCTTGGGATTTCCAGTTGCTCGAGAATATGGCTCGCTCTTGTTAGTCGCTTGGAACTTGTTCTGATTCCTCAAAGGCCCGCCACTCTTGTAATGTGTCGCCTTTGCTCGATTGTCTTCGTCATAAATTCTGCACTTGTTCACCAGCTCGTGAAAGCGCGTGATCCCTTGGTAGTTGAATATTTGTTTGATCTCAGAACGAAGGCCGCTGAGAAACTTTACACACTTGGATTCTTCGTTGGCAGCTCCCTCATATGTAGGGCAAAATCGTACGAGCGCTTCAAACCTTGACGCGTAGTCTGCCACGGTGTCGTCCCCTTGCTTTAGATCCAGGAACTCTATTTGCTTCTTGTTGCGCACGTCGTGTGGGAAATACTTCTCCAGGAATAACCTTTTGAAGTTATCCCAGCTCAATGTTGTGCCCTCATCAATCATCCTCTGACAGGTGCGCTGCCACCAGAAACCAACATCTCCAGATAGCATGAACGCTGACAAAGTCACCTTCTGAAGCATAGGACAGTCCATTGCCCTGAAGATCTTCTCGATCTCGTAAATCCAATCAGCAGCTCCATCTGGGTCATAACCCCCACGGAACGTAGGTGGATGGTTCCTCTGGAACCGTGCAAGCCAATCCGTCTCGTGATGTTAGTGAAGGTTGCCAACAGCCTGAGCCATGGCCATCAAGGCATCGACCATCGCTCGATCGTTTCTACCCCCAACCATTACTCTTTCTGTATTACAGAAAGGGTAAGTAAACATACCAAGTAAAGCAGAAAAGAGTAAAGAAATCAAACAAACAATCAAGCCAAGCAAACAATTCATTCATTCATTCAATCAATCAATCAGATTAACACCTCAGAAGCATAGTAAACTCATAACTCAAGGCCGGTGAACTGTCCTGCTCTAATACCAACTAATGTGACACCCTTCTACCCCAACACTTATATAATAACGTAGCGGAAGACTTTCGAAAATATAACAAGTTCACATTGGGTAAAAAGGTTCACAAACGCTAATATAGAAACCTCATGAGTTCGAAAACAACTTTATTAAATGAAAGTAAACTTCAAATATAATCCAAAAGTTATGCAGCAGAATCTCCAAAGAAATAAAAACAACTAAACAACCTACTTGCCGTACAAGGCATCCAAAATAGTTCATAAAATACTCCTAACTAGAAACGTAGTAAAAGACTCCCAAGTAGACCCTGATGTCACATCTATCAGAGCACATTCCCTTAATCATACTCGACACCAATCGTGTCCTCAACAACACGTGTAAAAATAACAGTAACAGTGAGGAAAGAGCTCTAACTCATATATACACATAGGAGGTTACCCTATCCTCACCACACATGGTAAAACACCATATTCATCTATAACACAACATACCCAAACAACAAGTAATTCATCAAATAACAATCATCTATAAACTCAACATGTAACCATTCATTTTTATCATCACCTAATTCTCATACCATCATTCACCAAAGGAATCTCATACTCTATTTTCACACATAATACTCATAACATCATTATTTACTCAGTTTCATCATCAAATGTATCTCATATATACATCCATGATGTATCCACCAAACCAATCATCATCATCATATAATTCAAATATCATCATATGTATCAATCATCAATACAGGCACCAAAACTCATCAACATTATCAATTAACTCAATTCCATCGTTGAGTATTCCAATTACCACATACACCAACACTCATCTCATCATCTACCCAAAGATCATGACTTGGAGCTCCGCACGATGGGCGCACCTCATCAATCAATCTAGTTGTTACCAATGATTGTCCTACCGTTATACACCACAACAGCCGGTAAGTTGCACCTCACCCCACTCTAGGCTTGTGCAGAGACATTCGCCCCACAATGAATAGCCCTACCGTTATACACCACACAGGACGGTAAGTTGCACCTCACCCCACTCTAGGCTTGTGCAAGAATGTCCCCCATCATGGTCTACCTACCGTTAATCACCACACAGGCCGGTAAGTTTCACACACAACACTACCGTTAATCACCACACAGGCCGATAGTGTTGCTCAACGCCCCATCTTAATCCCCTGAGTTGTACCCCCTCTATCGGCCCGCACAACCCAGTTCACCTCCCGGATTGTACCCCTTCTATGGGCCCGCACAATCCAGGTCTCATCAAATATGCTCAAGGCATCTCTCTTAAGTTGTACCCCCTCTATGGGCCCGCACAACTCAAGTAACATCATCATCAATTATATCGCATGTTCACCAACCACATGCATTCCAAATAACATCAATAATATCGCATGTTCACCAATCACATGCATTCCAAATAACATCAATAATATAACATAATCACCAACATATGCATTCCAAATAACATCCAATATATAGCATATTCACCAACATATGAATTCCAAATAACATCAAATATATAGCATATTCACCAACATATGCATTCCAAATAACACAAAATATATAGAATATTAACCAACATATGCGTCCCAAATAACACCAAATATATAGCATATTCACCAAACATATGCATTCCAAAATAACATCAATTACATAGCATATTAACCAACCATATGCATTCCAAACATAATCCATTACATCAATTATCACACCATAATCAATATAAAGCATCATCAAGCATCATTAATCATCATCATCATAATCATCGTCAATCATCATATACACAACATTCTCATACACAATATAACCCGGTAATCGATTACCACACAGCTGTAATCGATTACCAGAGACCGTTACTCAATTTTGGAGTCTTCAAGCTTTAAGCTTAATGACCTTGATTCACTAATTTGGAAATATCTAGAGTTCTAGGTGTCCAATTAAATTGATTCCACTTCTATTAGAAAGTTAAGATCCTGGGCTTTAGTTTGATATATTATATTAAGTATTCCGAGTTCATTTGCACCCTTAACAAATGCATTCTTTCTCAGGCGGGAAAGCTGTCAAAACCTGGTAATCGATTACCACACAGCTGTAATCGATTACCAGCAACTCAACTCTCTGGTAATCGATTACAGAAACCTTGTAATCGATTACCAGCAACCCAAACTCTCTCAACGCTGCCCAGAAAGCCCTGTAATCGATTACAGACTGCTGTAATCGATTACCAGCGACGCGAGATGATAGTTCTTGCGATTTTTACCCCTTTTAAACCCTTATATTCATCCTCTAATCATTCCTCATTATCAATACATCATTATTACTCGATTATACTATATAAAATCAACAAAAGACACAATCTTTACAACAAATTCGCGGTTATTCATCAAAATCCCCAAATCATCAAACCCTTATTAACCCCTTTTTCATCATTATCAATACTCTCTTTGATTTCACCCAAGAATTCATCAAGAATCAACAATTAATCATCCATTAACAGTTATCAACATCCATTCTCAACAGATGCATATATTCACCGAATTTAAAACCTTAGATGGGTCTTATGGTTGCCCACCACTACCCAACAATTAACTTCCTACATGCACATACAAGGAACACCCTTTTTCCCCCTGTTACCTTGGAATGAAGATCGAACTGCAACAATCTTGATTCTTGGTTCTTGATTCTCGATCACTCAGCAATTCCTCTTGAGATGTAGTTTCTCCCCCCTTGGCTATTCGCTCTCCCACGATTTGAAAAATAAGGATTAGGGTGAATTGGTACTCTTTCCCTATTTAAATACTTAAACGCTTAATGGGCTTGGGCCCATCCTCTACCCACTTATCCTATTTATTACTTTTATTATTTCTTATTAGATAACCCTTACTCATTAAATATATTAATTGTATTAATATTATTTACTTATTTATTTATTTCTTCTACTCTATTAATTAATCTTAATTTTATTTTACTTAATAAAATTTAGGATGTTACACAACCCTAGGTTGCATCCCCTCGTTGGATCAGTACAATTCTATCATTTCTAGGTTGCACCCCCTCCGTTGGGTCCGTGCATCGAACGTCCCATCATGGTCTCTGCACCCCCTCGTTGGGTCCGTGCAGTTTACCTCTTGAGTGTACCCCCTCGTTGGGCCCGCACCACTCATGTATCACCTCATATGCTCGAGGCATCATCAACATCGTAAGGTTATTTACATCGTCATCGTTAGCATCGTTACACATCTTCAATCATCGTTATCATGATTAAATACATCATCATCATCATCATCGTTTAAACATCATCATATAACATCATATTAATCATCATATAAGCATCATAATCATCATCATCATTATCATCATCACATAACAACATTTAATCATCATCATCATAGTCATCATAACTCAATGCATCAATATATTATTATCACACACCACATACCTCATACACTCAATACATCAATACATCGTCATCATACATCTTAACAATATAGGCATCTAACATCAAGAGAGATATCAATATGATCATACTCATGCCACAATCAATACCCTTTAAACTTTCCACTTAATATCATCAGTTTCACGAAATAACATCTGTATTAGATACATATCAATCTCAATTCCATATGTTAAGGAAAAACCATCCTCAATCCAAAAAGAACTCATCAAAATCACATCAAAAACAACATTCTGCGAGCTGCGCTTCAACCTGCGCTGCAGCGCAACCTGCAGCGCAGATTCCAAAGGGCTGCGCTTCAACCTGCGCTGCAACGCAACCTGCAGCGCAAATCTGTGCTTCAACCTGCGCTGCAGCGCAACCTGCAGCCCAGGTGTCGCAGAACGCGTCAACACTACGTTTTTGCCCCTTTTGCTCCCTTCTTCGATCCCTACTCAATCCTCATTGTTGATACTTCGATCCAACACGTTTTTATCAAACAAATTCAATGAAATAATCAATCTTTAACATGATTATACAGTTATTCAATCAAAACCCCAAATCATCAAACCCTTATTTACCCCTTTTGCTATTTTCGCTATCCTCTTCAATTCATTCAAGAACTCATCAAGATTCATCAAATCATTCATCAATCAACATTTTTCATCATCCCTACTCAATATAAACATACATCAATATGAATTTAAAGTCTTAAACCACTACCCAAGCACCCCCACATGCACATACAAGCAACACCCTCTCCCCCACCGTACCTTGAAGTGAAGATCGAACGGCAACAATTCTTGATTCTCAATGATTATTCTGCAGCAACCCCTTCTTGAGACGTCGTTTCTCCCCTCCTTGGCGTTTCGCACAACAAGGAAGATTCTTTCTTGGTTCTTGATGATTACTCCTCAACAACCTCCTCTTGAGACTTGGTTTCTCCCCTCCTTAGCGTTTCGCTCTCTGACGATTATACGAATAAGGATTGGGGTGAATTGATAACCCTCTCCTTATTAAAATGCTTATATGGGCTTGGGCCCATTCTCAACCCCTTATCTTCTTTTTAAATTTAAAAAAAAATATGGATAAAACTACTCATAATATTAATCCTATTATTTATTTATTTATTTCTTCTACTCTATTAATTTAATTTAATTAAATTTTACTTAATAAAATTCAGGATGTTACAATGAGTGGGTAGCAATATCCTTCTCCTTCTCCAAGCCTTGGGAGTTTCTCTCTCTAGCTCTCTCTAATTTTCTCCCTAAACTGGTAGAGTAAATTTGAGAAATGAGGGTTGGTGCCCTAATTAATGCTTTTTAAAAACGAATCTCGCGCATTCTCGCTCAAATGAGAATTTCTCTCTTGTGCGAGACACAGTGACTCTATTTAAAAAGTTGCGATGAAATTCATTCTCAACCTAACATTGTCATCTATAACCACGACCATAGTCATTGATGGCCTCTATTGCACATACTCCACCATGGAAACAAGCCCATGCCACAAAGAGGAGAACTAGGCCTACCATAAAAATCACCTACACTCATTAAAATTGGCAGCCTTAAGTAGTAAAACCTATGAACATTACCCACAAGCAACTCAATTAAGGAGGAATGTTGTATTATACAAGACGTGACATTCTATGAAGTTTTGAAGAAGAATACTGGTGAAAAGAGGTGTGAATGTGTGAAGGTTCCATTACAACGTACAATATCTATAATGTGTTTGTAAGGGAGTAATTAACTGATATCTTAATGAAGATTCTTTTTTGTTGTTTTTCAAATAACAAGTGTTTTATTTAAATATGTGCAATCCATTAACATTCAAAAAGTATATTTAACAATTGTTATATATAATAATGGTGATAACTTATGACGTACCTGTACACAATATTTAAAGTTGTAAGTATCACCGAATAAAATCACATGTTTAAAAAAAGAAAAAAGTAGAATAAGTAATGACTCTGTTTTATAGTATAAGAATTAATTTTTGCCTTGATGAGAGAATACTTGCATACATTTAAGAAGATCAAGTGATCAAATGTTTCATTATCTAAATTTAAACTTAGTAGAATAAGTTGCGATGAATACTTGCATAGAAAAAATGTTTTATTTTATTTATCATTCTACAATTTTAAGAAATCTTTAGATTTTTTACCAAATATATCCTTTACAAATAATAATTGTATTGTGTTTTTCAATGACTTGGAATAAGGAGTGAATCATTTAATATATTCTAGTAGAATAGCTTGCAAGTAATTTTTTTTTTGGTGATAGAATTCACAATCTATAATTAATACACATTCACGTTTTATTTTTCAATCTTGGCTTTTATGGTTGCTTTGTACAAAGGCAGGACTCATCTTTTCAACATTTCAAGGCCAGTTGTTAATTCCAATGCAACATTTCAAGGCTAGTTGTAAATTCCAATGAATTTTAAAGGAAAAATCATAAATGAGAAAAAATTAATTAATGAGTGATAAGGGGTATAATAGGAAATCAATTAACAATTTTTACAAAAATAAGAGAATTGATTGCATTTCTCAATTCTCTCACTGTGTTAAAATCATGCCAAGATATTTGTAATAAATAATAGAGTTATTTGCTTTTAATGAGTATTTGAATAACAACATCCTTATATTAAAGTTTTTGTTTAAAAATCATTTTCATTAATAAAAAATATGCCATTTATATCTATCATTAATTTTTATGCACTACAAAATAAATGATAATTAATAGAAAGTATGAAAAATCATTAATTCTAACATTAATTATCAAATCCCAAAATAAAATATTAGTATTTTACTTTTTAACCCATAGATCTATATAAGATGAAAGACCTTAGTTCATCTGGTATCACAGATTCATAATAAAAATCCTTATAGTGAGTCACAATTTTTCTCACTGCTCATTGATGGATGGAGTTTGTTTGGTGTAGCCCGGGATCTATTTTCTTTATACTTGACAAGTAAGAAAATAGATCCCGTTTACACCTAACAAACTTGGTTCATGGATGAAAAGAACTCTACAACCTATCCAATTTAAACATTCATAATTTTTAAGAGCCATGTTTTTTGTGGTTACGAGGGTAGTGTTGCATGAATGCTACAAATGATGACTTGTTTTTATTTTGGAAGGTAATGAATTTTTAAAAATCATTCGTAGACTCCATGATTGCAATTGATTTCGTATGGTATCATATCTATAAGTTTCATGTCCTTTATCATTTTATTTTGTTTTATCAATGATTATGAGATTAAGTAGTTTTATGTTCTGATTTATTCATGCGTGTATGAACTCTAGAAAATAGTTTTCAATTTTTTAGCATTCGACTTGCTGACACATAGGGAAGGAGGAAGACATCAGTCATTACAAAGCACATGTATACCAAAATTGCCACAAAGGAGACATGTCGCCATCACAATCTTAATAGAATAATTGATTTCTAACTGACCTCACAGCTAGTTAAGGACTTGATTTATCCACAGAAACACCACCTATATATAGTGTTCGAGTTGTAGGTATGGCATCTAACTCATTTCTCTTGACTCCACCTCATTTAGAAGCTAATTACTCAGGTGTCAATCATTACAGGTACCCAACAACATGCATCTCCATCATCGAACTTCACCACTGGTAGCCCTTCGCACGCACCATAATTGAAGCACAGAACCTTGCCGAAAGCATAACCCTCACAACAGAATCAACTTCATTAGGCCAGATCCAAACACTTCTTCTTTATGTATCTATGTAATGGGCATAATTTTACATACACTTCGCATCTTTAATCTTAGCTATTTTGGATTGTATTCATGATTAAATCCACTATTTTAATTGGAATTCACCGAATTGGCCTTAACTCGGCTTTAATTGTAATTGTTGTTTAATTTTGGATTTTAAGTCTATTGACCTACTTGTCTTGTTTTGATGATATCTGGAGCTATAGATGGACTATTTGGGTGATTTCAGTTGCGTTGGAAAGCTAAGATCCGAGGCTTTAATTTGATGTGCTATATGATGCTATTTCCACGAGGGAATTAGGAGCAGTATAATTTTGAAGTTGGGCTACGGAAACTGACACGGGAACAACATTGTTTTAAGACTTGTATTATTGTATTGGGCTTGATACTTGTTAATCAAGGCCCAACCATCATTTAGATCTGATTAATCATGTGGTTAGGAGTAGATCTAAAAATAGGGACAGTTACTCTTTTGGAGGGAACTTTCTCTCATTTCCTAAAAATTCAGATTTGGAGTCTCTTCATTTTCTCTCTTTTTCTTCTTCCATTTTCGTTTTTCCTCTTCAACCTCCTTGGAAGGCTTAACATTTAAGGTTGATTCTCAAGTTTTCTTAGCATTGGATCTTGAGGTTTAATCTATGCAATTTCGTTTTTCAATTTTCTGCACATTTCTATGTTCTCTTAATCGCTAGAATTCTATGATTTTGAATCTTGAATTAGAATGCATGCTTCATGGTTCTTTTTCCTCCTCTTAATCCTAAATTTAGATTTTAGTTTACTTAATTCTAAAATGAATCTACTGTTTGCTTAATTAAGTAGGTTATGGATTAGAATTCTCACACAAGTTGCTTAATCCTTGTATGAGATAATTGATGAATTGATTGATACTTAATTGGTTAATTAGAATTTGTGAAGGAATTGGTAATTTTATGTAAATGGATGAAAGATCCTATGTGAATGAACTTGAGAATTAATCCATTTTCTTGCATATTTTCTGAATTTCAAATTTTAATTTTTTGTTCTTGAATTCTAAATAACAACCAAACAAAACCCCCTTGCTTGCTGTTGAATCAACAATTCTAGTGAGTAAATTCAGATTTGCTATTAAATTCCTTGAGAGTCGACTTTGGTTAATTTCCATTAACTACATTTTCTGAATATTAATATTTGATTGAGTACAACCTCGATAATTAATTCACTATGCTGACATTTTTAAAAGTGATTAGTCATAATAGAGATATAGCAAGACCCTTTACTTGCAATGGTACGGTAAAGTTTTGTAATTCTAGAGTTGTTACCCCAGCTAGTCGTAGTGGAAAGGAAGACCCAAAACAAATTTTACCTTGGAATATCCTCGATTATGATATTTACTTGTTGTTGAAGATCTTGTATGTATCTTCTTGTCTGTAAAATCCAATGAGTAAATCAGTGGTACATAGTTTATATGAACATGAAATAATTTATTTTACAAATTTTTCTATAGTGCTACCAAATAGTTGTAATATTGAGTTTTATTAGTTTTTAAATAATATGTAAATTTGTTCTTATTTTTTGTTTTTTACATCAAGAGTTTAAATTTATTTTTCTCGTGAAAAATGAAGTTGTCAAGAAAATATTTTGAATATATGACTTGTAACGTCCTAATTCCCAAAACTCGGGAATTATGCCCGTTGGAATCATAAGTCCCAAATTTAGAGAATTATTTTCGCGACATTAACGATATCAATAACAATAATACATATTTACTTAACTAAATCCAACGCTTAGTTAAACATAATTTGAGTGTTTACCTATACAGCCATAACATGGATGTTACAATACATGTGCCCTATCAAAGTTGAAACATCATAATAAACACATGTACTAAATATCTATATGAATATACATACAAAATCATAACAAAATACAATCAAAATAATAGGCTCCAAAGCCAAAATGAACTCTATGCTCCAACTGCATCATGGTGCTCAACGACCTGCCTAGTATCTAAAATGTAAACCCACAAGAGGGGTGAGACTAATGCCTCAGTGAGTAAAGCAAAGTATATATGTGTAGGATACAATGAGTGATATGAAATAGTATAAACATGACATGGAAAGACACAATAATCACATAAACAATGATAACTTGAAACTTGATTTAACATGAATTGCTAACCCAACAGTAAGGGTCTTATCACTCCCTTGGGGACATAAAATCGTTGCCGTTACCTGACAGCCGAAGCCTCATTTTAACATGAACCTGATGATCCTAGACCCGTGATGGTTGAAGCCTAACATGATTTTCTTTTCACTTGAGTTACTTGATAACATGATTACATGAGTGGTTTTCACTTGACTTGAACATGATACATATTAATTACTTTTGATTAACAATGAATATAATTATGAACACGACCCATTAGAACAATAAACCCTAACATATGGTTCCAATCTTGCCCCAAAAAACCTAACAAGAAAGGTAATCTCTAATACACAACATCATTTATAATCTACAATCATGCAACCAGTTCATTCACAAGCCAATAGAAAGGGATAAGATAGATTAGGGTTCATGAGAGGATTTTACATAAGAAGAGGTGAAGTGTGTGAGCTCTACTCACCAAGGAGTGTTCAAGAATGAGGAATGGAAGAGTTGATGAGGGTTAGGTTGAGCCAAATCTTCTTCTTTCCTTCTTCTCCTAGCTGGAACACCTTTCTCTCTCTACACTATCTCTCTAGAAAGCATTAATGAGGAGAATAAATGAGGTTGGGACCTAGGGCTTCTATTTTTAAAAATTGATCACGCGCGTTCTCGTTTAAGCGAGGATTTCTTGCTTGAGCGAAACTGCTAAAGGGGTTCTCTTTTCGTGTTCTTGCTCAAGCGAGACGCTTCTTGATATGAACAGGAAAATTCAAGCATACATCGAAGGTAGGAACTGACCCACTAGTTGGCGTTTCCACACTTAGCACAAAAGACAATGAAGAGACAGAAAATTTCAATTTGGACACACAAGCATGTGATATAAAGGAATGAGTCACACCCGAATCGAACAACACACTTAAAGGAATTCCCGCAATGAAACCCATACCTTGGATCAAGTCTTCGGATTGAGCAGCTTCAATATCACTCAAGGCAAATACTCTTCCAGTAGCTTTCGGCTTACTGGCACTCCCACTAACACTTCCAATTGTCGCTGCAGACCCCTGTCTCCCTTGAGGATAATCACGAGAAATATGTCCTCGTCCGTTACATCTGAAGCAAGTAAATTCTCTATCTTCACACTGGTATGCCCGATGTCCCGACTTTCCACACTTATAGCAATTAATAGAAGTAGTAGAACCCACACTTCCACCCTTAGATACCCGAACAGTAGCCGGAGCCTGACTCCTCTTCTGAATCGAACCCTCACTGCCCCCTCCAAACTTAGAGCTCCCAGTTGGACGAGAATGTGGCTTACTCTTGCTAGAAGATTCATACTTGCTATGATTTCTCATAGGTCCTCCACTCCTGTAATGAGAGGCTCTAGCCCGGTTGTCCTCATCGTACGCTCTACATTTATTCACCAGCTCATGAAATCGCACAATACCTTGATAGTTGAAGACCTGCTTGATTTCAGGGCGGAGACCAATGATAAACTTCATGCATTTCGCCTCTTCATTATCGGCTCCCTCACATGTAGGTAAAAAATGGAACTAGTGCTTCAAACTTAGCTACGTAGTCCACCACAGTGTCATCTCCTTGTTTCAGTTCAAGAAATTCTATCTTCTTCTTGTTACGGATGTCGTGAGGAAAATACTTCTCCAAGAACAGTCTCTTGAAGTTCTCCCAGTTCATTGGGGTGCCTTCCTCAATCATTCTCTGGTAGGTACTCTGCCACCAGAATCCAGCATCTCCAGACAGCATGAAAGCAACCAACGACAACTTCTACACCAACGGGCATTCCATAGCCTGAAATATCTTCTCTATCTCAAAGATCCAATCAGCAGCACCATCCGGATCATAATCCCCCACGGAAGTTAGGTGGATGGTTCCTCTGGAATCGAGCAAGCCAATCCACCTCTTCATGCTGGTTCAGGTTGCCTACTGCCTGAGCCATAACCATTAAGTCTTCAGCAATAGCGTGATCGTTTCTACCTCCTCCAGACATCACTTTTCTTATTCACAGAAAAGTAAAATAACCAAAACATAATAGTTAGATCAAAATAATTCATCTCACTCAATCAACAACACAAGTTAGCACAACGAAAACATAGCAAACACACAACTCAAGGCCGATGAATCGACCTGCTCTGACACCACTAAATGTGACACCCTTCTACCCCAAATAATAAAAATAAATAAAAAATCAAATTATAATGAAAACTACAATTAACTCCAAGATAAAAAGGTTCACAAAATTCTCCCTTTAACAAACACGTCCGCAATTCCAGTAATTATTCAAAATCCAACGTTGTCTCCATAAAAGAATATAACTAAGGTTTTCAAAAGAACTTAATTGTCAACATAACAACCATATAGCCTGGCCATATAAGACCCTTAGGAATAATTTTTCCAAATCTTTAAATAACAGAATAAAAGAATATAAGCTCCTAAATACTAAGCCTCGATGTCATACACATCAGAGCGAGACTTTGTCCCTTCAAAATTTAGCACTTTGAGTGCCCTCTTCATTACCTAAGAAAACCACAAGAGAGAGTACGGTGAGGAAATGAATGCAGACACACACACACACATAATACAGAAGCCTACCTCTGTTCCCACCCATCACCATACACAACATCATTGATCTCAATCCACACACTATACATCCCACACATTAGATTCACACAATTATGACTTCACACCTCTCATACAATCACAAAATAATGTGTATACTCCTACCATGCACTTGCACAACACCTCTCCTAAGAGTCATGATATGGAACTCCACACAATGGGTGAACCTCATTAATTCCCTTAGTTGTTACCATTAATGGCCCTACCGTTAAACACCCTCATGGCCGGTAGGTTGCACAGTTAAACACCCCCACTTGGGACCGTGCAAAGACACTCGCTCCCTCCCACCATTACCCACCTCTTATGGGCTGGTGAGTCGCATAGTAAAACACCCCCTCTTGGAGCCATGCATCGAATGCCTCCCATTATGTTCCACCCTGATCGTCGCCTCCTCTTTGGGCTAGGGTATTTTCAGCCACGTCTGGCTTCTCATGCATCTCATGTACCTCATACATCATATGCTCATGCTCAATACATCATCATCACTTCATACATCTCTCATACAATATCCTCTACTCTAATCATTCCACATCACATCATGAATATTGTACACATAGAACATTCACATTTACATTCATCTCATCATAACCAAATCACACATGATACCTCACCATCATATAGAATAATCACCTAACAACACTTCATGCCATAATTAATTCACATTGTACATCCACTTCAATCTAATCAATTTCATAAAAACGATTCATATTTTAAATAAACACCCATCATATAAGTAGATGATCACAACATCACATAAACATAACACCCCACTCCCAGTTTTGACCTGGTAATCGATTACCATAAGGCTGTAATCGATTACCGGAAGCATATGGTACGTCCAATTATGCTCTAGTAATCGATTACCAACCTCTCATAATCGATTACCAGAGACTCATTTATCACACTTCTGCCCAGAAAGATCAAGTAATCGATTACGGACTACTGTAATCGATTACCAGCGACTCGAGACGCGACTGCACCTACGTTTTTGCCCCTTTTTATCCTCTTCCTCAACCTCTATTCAAATCTTTACGTTCATAACTTGTTTAGGCACGTTTTTACCGACTAAAATTATTGAAATCATTAACTACTCCTACAGATTACCATAAAATTAACATCTAGTCAATTATGAGTTCTCACCTCTAAATTCTAATACGTCTCCCTTTTCAACAATCTCATTCACAACTTTCAATTCATCAAGAAACATAATAATATGCACCAAACAGAACAATTTCCAAACATAAAACATGTGATCCACCGTTCAGATTTCAAAAATTAGAGATCCTAGAGGGACTTAGGGTTGCCTTCACTACCCAAGCGCTTCCGCATACACATATAGTTGCACCCCTTTCCCCCCGTACCTTAGGGACGGCGATCAAAGATGGATGACGGGACTTTTCCGACGATCTACACTTCTGCACCTCCTCCTTGTAGAGTCGCTTCTCTCCTTCCTAGAGTTTGGTCGTCTGACGTATGAAAGAAAGCTATGGTGAAACAGATGATCCCCTCCCTATTTTTAAATACTTAACTGGGCCGGGCCTACTCCGACCCACCTGTCTCCCTTTTTAATTAAATAATACTTTTTCTGAAACATAATAATAAATATAATAATAATGTTAATATTTCTACATAAATCTTATTTTATTTTATTTATTCATTTATTTTAGAAATTATTAGGATGTTACAAGATGAATATCAAGGCTATTGATTTGTGGTCTGCAATCCAAAAAAGGGATGATTGGAGAGATGTTTGCTTCATGTAAGTATGCTTTCATGTGTCCCTCAATTGAAAATGTTCAACTATGCATTTCCATAATTTGATTAATTAGGTGGTTTTTGTTATTCTCTAGTGATGGAGTTCATCTGTCAATTGAGGGAAGCAAGATAGCCGTGAAAGAGATATTAAAGGTCCTCAAAGAAGCAGAGTGGGAACCTAGTCTGCATTGGAAGTCAATGCCAGTTGAGTTTGGAGAAGATTCACCATATGATCCAGTTGGCCCTGATGGAAAAACAACAATTAATGTCTCCAACATACCCTTCCCTGTAGATATAGAATGGGACTAAAGATGTGTGCACTTGAATATGACATGCCTAGCAAAATTCATAAAATTAATCCTTAGGGAACTGTAGTCACAGAATAACAGGCTTTAATATATTATGCCTAAAGAAATAATATTGTATTCTTTGTTTTTACATAATCAATAATAAATGGGTGATCATTTAACCCTGGTTAATCAACATGTGAGTTGTGAACTAGTGACACTATTTGTGCTTTACTTGAGCCAATTGGTAAGTAGGTTTCACCATCTAGAGTTTTTATGTCCACTAGTACATAAAACACTTTTTATATCGGTTAAAAAGGCTTTTTATATCGATTATTTGGTTATTATAGACTTAGCCTCTAGTTTGGTGTTACAATAGTACAAAACCATGGTTTCGTGGAATTGATTTTAAATTACTTTCGTCCAACGTGTTTTATAAAATGTGCATTACTTATTTCAAGAATTAATTTCTAGAATCAATTATACTCAACTGTAAATAAAACAGACACTCAACTGATATAAAAAGTCAAAATTTTTTACACTAGTTTAACAACCGATACGAAAAGTCCCTTTTTATATCGGTTCTGGGTAGAATCGATATAAAAAGCACTTTTTATATTGGTTGTGATCTTATAACTAATATAAAAAGTGATTTTTTAGAGTTTAGGGTCTTATATCGATTATATGACCACAAACGATATAAAAAGTTTGATTTATGTCCATTGTGTTAAGAACCATTGTAAAAAGTCACCTTTTATATCGCTTGTGATCTTGTAAGTGATATAAAAGTTAGTTATTCCGTAGCTATTTTGTAGCTATTTCACAGTTATTTTACAGTTGAACCAAAGGTCCAAATATACTATCTATATGAGTGAAAAATTACATAACGAAATAAAAGCAAGGGGGATTCTAACTCACCACCATTCCAATATATCACTACCAAGTTTAATAGATTATAAATCCAAAATCATTATCCCATAATCCAAAGCATTCATCAAATTAATACACCATATTGAAGTTATGAAGTCAAAAAACTTAGTTTGAGATATAATCCATTCTTTTCTTCATTTTCCTAAAGAATAATTACTAACAATAGTCAAACAATCATGTTTTGTGAAATAGGGAAAGTGGGACTAATAGAAACAAGAGAAATATAAATGGAAATTCCTCTCATTTTTTTTAAACAATTATACAAAGTTCAAAGTATACATGCAATATAATTTCCAACAAATAGTCCGTTATGACAACTAACCTTCACTTTTCATTATCCATTTCTTCTATAGCTTTTTTTTTGTCAAACATTCTTATAGCTTCACCGAGAGCCTTTTGTTTGGATATGCAAACTGGTAGTTGGGACTTATTAATGTGCATTGATCAGGTCATACCAAAAAGGTTCCCTGTGCCTACAAACGATATTAAGGATAGGATGATATTCTGTCACTGGAAATTAAATCACCTTCTACTGACAGTCTACACATATCTATAGGTATATATTTAAAATTTTACCTATTTATAATTATTTATTAGTAAAAGCTTTCAATATTTATAAGTAATTTCCCCCATTTTTCATTTAAGCTCGATGAAAAACCCTATTTTCTCCACCAAGAACCCTTGAATCCACCATCATCACCGTTCACTCCTCGATACCATTCATGTTTCCAAGGGATCATTGTTGCCAACCATCGAATTCTCAAAGACATTATAAAGTGATCACAAATCATGGTGAATTTCTGATATATTTTTCTTTTCATTTTCTATTTGTAATTTGAGAGCAAATAATCTCTTTCTTTATTGATCTAATCATTGAATCTAACCGAACATGGAAATTCAAGGTTTAAAGACTCAGGTAGAACCGACGAATTTGAGGGAGGAGAAAGTCATTACGAAGATTGTGAAAGAATTTCAGCATGAATCCATTTGCGTTGTAGTTGTGGATCCTTTTGAGTTTGGTTCGATTCATTGTTACTTCTTCCTCACTAGATTCTTGGTTGTCCTCTAATCGATGAGTTCTTCTTCTTTGCTTTTGTTCTTAGTTGATTAATTTCTTAGATTTTTTCAGCAATAAGATTTTTTATCTACAAATTCTCGTAGTGAGGTGGAAGTGGAACATCAGGTCTGCTATAGTCTTCGCTACATGGTATCTTGTTGCGGTTTTGAGCTAACTCCACCTGGCAAGAGACAAAGGAGAAAATGTTTTTCAATGTAAATTATAAAATACAAGGGGTAGGTAGCTCTGATGGGTAGGAAATGAGCGGACTTGGTTAACCTATCCACAATAACCTAGATGACGTCATACCCAGCTAGGATCCTAGGTAATACCATCACAAAATCCATGGCTATTTCCTCCCATTTCCACTCAGGTAACTCTAGATCCTGACGGGGTCCTGATGGTTTCTGGTCTTCTATTTTGACCCGTTGGCACACTAGACACCTATATACAAACTCAGCTACCTCATTTTTCATGCCTTCCCACCAAAACATCTTTGTAAGATCTTGGTGGTGTAGGAACACATAGGAAAACACTAGAAGGGGAGGTTAAATAGTGTTTTTATAAAACTTTACAGTTTTTCAGAAACCGTTTTCACAAACTGAGTTTATAAACTTTCAGACAGGTTTTTAGAGGCTGTCTGAAATACTTCAGCCAATGGATTTGAAAATATTTTCGTAATAGATTTTCACGAGATTTTATATCAACTCAGATTCAGAAAACTCTTAGAGAGATAAGAGTTAGAGAAACACTCAACCAAGATTTATCCTGGTTCCCTTACTACCATTGTGAGCTACGTCCAGTCCTAAAGCCAAATAGCTTCTGGATTTTCTCCACTAATCGGAACAGATTACAAGTATTGTTTTCACCCAAGCCTCTTCATGCTCTAAACAACAAGTATTGTTTTCACACTTATCCTCTCTAGGCTCTTATAAGTATTAGTTTCTAACCTAGCCTCTTCAGGCTCCAAATAACAAGTGTTTTATAGATAAAGTGAACTTAGAACACAAAGTTCTTTGTTCAAGAGTGTGTACAAAGAAAACTGTGATCTAACACTGGATTGGAATTTTTTGTACAAAGGAATCCGTGTAAAATTTACAAAGATTTTTGCAGCATTTTCTTTCAAAGAATATGCGCGTGGGTTGCTTCTACTTTGCTTCATAGAGACCAATGGTATTTATAGGTGCCTCAGCGATGAGGCACTTGTTGACCAATGTAAGAAAATCCCTGATCTCCAAGGTCCCCACTGCCCTCTATCTCGGGCTTCTAACCTTGCTCCAGGTGGGAACACCTCCACTCCTCATCCGGATGGACTTGGAGATAGCGGGAGTACTTGGACAACTCTTTAAAACGAGCAACGTACTGGTCCACTGACTTGCTTCCCTGTTTGAGCTAAAGGAACTCAATCTCCTTCTACTCTTCCTCACATTGGCTAGAAAATATTTATCCAGGAAGGTAGTCTCAAACTGGTCTTAGAGGATAGGAACCCTTGGGGTGCCTAGATTGGCACGTGCCCCGTGCCACTAATCTCCAGCCTCCCTGCGGAGCATGTAAGTCGCATAAGACACCTTCAGCTCCTCGGAACATCACATGACTCCAAAGATCCGGTTTAGATCCTTGAGCCATTTCGCTACAGCTTCTAGGTCATAGGCCCCGATGAAAGGTGAAGGACTATGCTTGCAGAACTTCGTAAGATCAAGCACAAACGGATCAACCACCTAAGGTGGGGGCGTCCCGTCGGCTAGCGACGAAGCTCCTAAAGCATAGCGTCATTAGCTGCGGCCTGATGTCATTTTTAAATATTAAGAGATTAGGTAAATTTTCTAAGACAAATCTCAAATTAGTAAATTAACTTACTCAAATCGAAAAATGTATTTAAAAATTTGAGGGTGTGGCCTAGGAGTTTATCAATGCAATAAGGGTTGGATTCTCATTTACTAGAATTCTCTTAATGCCTATTATATCCATCCTAGAAGTTACTACTAACAATTTGAGAATTGTAATGTCCTAATTCCGGAAGCTTAGGACCTATTCCCATTGGAGACATAAATTCCAAATTTAGGGAATTATTTTTCAAGGTATTAACGATATCAATGAACATAAAATAGATTAGCTTAAATAATCCAACATAAACATAATCAAGTGGTCTAAATACATAATGAGATAGAGATATTACAATACATATGTCCTAACAAAAGAAACTCCCAACAAGGACATCACATGTACTAAATATCCATCAAACGAATATACAGAATAATGCACTACAAAAAATAAACCAAAATAATGTATGCTCCCAAAAGCAACATGAATCAATAATCTCCAGCAACTCCAAGACCCTCAATGTCCAGCTTGGGGAGTCTCCTGGGGATCTAAAATAAAAACCCACAAACATATGGTGAGACTAATGCCTCAGTGAACACAACTAAAAAAATGCATGTGTAGGGAGCAAGGAAAATGTTATGCAACAACATATACATAATAACTGAAACATAATCACATCACATGACTGATAACTTGGTTTTGTTGTTAACATGGACTACCAACTCGGCAGCAGGGGTCTTATCACTTAACCTGAAGCTAGATCTGAGCTTGGACTACAAGGGATATCTCCCTCGGGGACATATAGTCGCAAATATTACCTGAATTGATTAAATCAAACTTGAACATGAATTAATTTTTCTTAACTTGAACATGATGGTCCTGGGACCCGTGAAGCTGAAGCCATACATGAATCTTATATCTTTTTGTACTTGGAAACTTGAAACTTAGGTATTTTAATTTACTTGAAATATATGTTAATAGAGAGACTATAATTGTTGGGTTGAACACACATGATATAAAGCCTCAAACCCCCCATCCAACCAAATCCTAGGTCTATGTATGCAAGATTTCCAACATCCAATCATATTCTAGGGAATAACTAGGGCATATATCAAACAAAAATCAACAATCACAACACAAGCAAGAGGGAATAGGGAATGATAGAGGAGGGATCATACATGAAGGTTTGCAAGCAAGGATGGAGTGGTGTGTGAGCTATACTCACCAATCCATTAGCTCAAAAGTGAAAAAGGGGATGAGGTGCTGATGATGAGGGGGTAGCAATATCCTTCTCCTTCTCCAAGCCTTGGGAGTTTCTCTCTCTAGCTATCTCTAATTCTCTCCCTATAATGGTAGAGTACATTTGAGAAATGAGGGTTGATGCCCTAATTAATGCTTTTTAAAAACTAATCTCGCGCATTCTCGCTCAAGTGAGAATTTCTCTCTTGTGCGAGACGGAGACAGTGACTCTATTTAAAAAGTTGCAATGAAATTCATTCTCAACCTAACATTGTCGTCTATAACAATGACCATAGTCATTGATGGCCTCTATTGCACATACTCCACCATGGAAACAAGCCCATGCCACCAAGAGGAGAACTAGGCCCACCATAAAAATCACCTACACTGGTTAAAATTGGCAGCCTTAAGTAGTAAAACCTACCCACAAAAGCAACTCAAGGAGGAATGATGTATTATATAAGATGTGACATTCTATGAAGTTTTGAAGAAAAATACTGGTGAAAAGAGGTGTGAATGTGCAAGGTTCCATTACAATGTACAATATCTATAATGTGTTTGTAAGGGAGTAATTAACTGATATCTTAATGAAGATTCTTTTTATTGTTTTTCAAATAACAAGTGTTTTATTTAACTATATGCAATCCATTAACATTCAAAAAGTATATTTAACAATTGTTATTGTTATATATAATAATCGTGATAACTTATGACGTACCTGTACTCAATATTTAAAGTTGTAAGTATCACCGAATAAAATCACATGTTTAAAGAAAAAAAAAAGTAGAATAAGTACTAATGACTCTGTTTTATAGTATAAGAATTAATTTTTGCCTTGATCAGAGAATACTTGTATACATTTAAGAAGATCAAGTGATCAAATGTTTCATTATCTAATTTTAAACTTAGTAATCCGTCTGTCCCCCTTTATTTATCTTTATAGAAAAAAATTGTTCTATTTTATTTAACATTCTACAATTATAAGAAATCTTTAAATTTTTTATCAAATATATCCTTTACAGATAATAATTGTTTTTTTTTTCAATGACTTGGAATAATGTAACGCCCTAATTTCTAGAACTCAAAAATAGTGCCCGTTGGAGACACTATCCTTGAATTACTTGGAATTAGTTTGTTAAATTTCAATATCGTCAATCAATTTACTTAAACTCCCCAACGATTAGTTTAAGTTACAAAATGCATACACAATAATAAAGCTTAGGAGGAGAAACCTACTCCTAAAGTAATAGGATTCCATAAATTCATACCGGAGGTCCGGAAGAATCTTCCTTTTAACTGAATAACTAAATACTAATCATAAATAAGCCTCCTTGGCTAAGAATTACATACATACAAATTTACAATATCTAACGTCAAATCATTGTATAACTGAGTCAATTCTAATACTAGAAATTCCTGTTCTAATCATAAGACGTTCCAATGACTTTCTTTTATCCTCAACAGCTGCCTGTAACGTCCTGTACACTAAGAAAAGCCCCGAAACGTGGGGTGAGACTATTGTCTCAGCAAGTATAACTCTATGCATGAATGCAGGGGACATACATGTATGAAGGACTAGCCTATATTCACCTCATCATTTTCAATTAAGTAGGGTATTCATTCACAGAACAATTATATCAATTCAACATAATCAAATTCACTTCATATGCTAGAGCTTACATTCAAACTAATCATATGCTTTATGATGCACTAAAATGCTTGCCGGTGGCCATGTACACATCACGTTACAGAGTTAGACCTGAGCTCAAACTACAGGGGATATCTCCCCAGGGGACGAATCCCACCCTCACATTTGGCCGAAGCCCTTTTATTGACCGAAGTCCTTTGTCTTTCGACACTTGATCGATTAACTAATTAGACATACGAATTGATGAATAGTTCGTTCTCGATAGTTCGAACCTTTCGAAACTAAAGAGAATCAACGTTCTATGTGAACTCATGTCCACTATCCATCAATTCCTATATCATAATCAGTCATCAATCCTTAATTTCCATTCCGGATCAAGTATAATTGGAGAGAATAGAGCGTTTCGACGTTATGATAGTTTCGAAACTTTCGATAGCTTCGAAAGTTTCGAAACTAACGAATATCAAGAACCGCTCCGTTCTAACCAATTAGAATTATCCATATCTTTCATACATCAATCACAATACAATCTAACAATCATAATCATATACACATTAGGCTTACTTGAATTGGTGGTAACAACTAGGATTTCGAATGTTTCGAGTGTTTCGATACTTTCGCAAGTCTCGTAACTTTCGTAACTTCGAAATTCCTTCGTTTTACCTTCGATCCAAGCACCATCTTATCAATCTCATTTATAACATCACAATTTCAATCAATTTAATCATCAAGAAAGGGATTCGAGAGTTCGGGGTCATACAAGGGACATATCGACATTTCCGCTATTTACGACTTTACGACATACGACTCGATTCTCATTTCAACCAACAATCTAACTACAATCGGTACAACACAAGGAGTATAAACTTAGTAGAATACTTAGATGAATCGAAATCGAGGGAAATACGATAGTTTCGTAAGTTTCGTAAGTTTCGTAAGTTTCGACATTTTCGATAACTTCGAAACTAAGGTTTCCGACTCTCGATTTCAATTCTTAAGCTCAATCAAACAATCAATAATCCAAACAATCAAACAATCAACAATTATTCAAGTATTCAGCCAAGAAAGGGAGGGGAGAAGAGGGGACATGCAAAGGAGACCAATTCCTAACCTAAGGGTGAGTTATACTCACCAAATTGATGAATCCAAGAGGGAAATTGAGGGTTAGAGATGATCCAAATGTTGATTCTAGCTTCAATCTACCTTCAAAGCTCCAAAATTAGCTTCCTCTCACTAGAACTCTCACTTTCTCTCTCTAGGGTTCGAAGAAGGGGGGAGGGAGAATGAGTTTCTGCTGAATTTTCGCACCAGCATATATATATATACTGCTGGTAATCGATTACCAAACCCTGGTAATCGATTACCAGAGGCCAAAATGCATTCCTGGAGGTCTGGTAATCGATTACCACTTCTGGTAATCGATTACACTGAACCCAGAAGTGGTAATCGATTACCAGACCTCCAGGAATGCATTTTGGCCTATGGTAATCGATTACCAAACCCTGTAATCGATTACCATCAGCAAACCTCTCTGGTAATCGATTACCAACTCCTGGTAATCGATTACCAGGGACCAAAAACTCCCAAAATGATTCTAACAAGGTCCCAAACTCACATCTTACCCTTTCCCTTCCTATTACTCACAATCCTAAGTGATCTTACAAGATTTTGACCTACCAAACACACATGTCATCTAAGCCAAGAGTTGGAATGCTACACAAGTCCTAAGATTGGTTTAACAAATAAGGTTTAACCTCTAAGTTCTTGACTTACCTTCTTCTAAATTTCTAGCACATGGTTGAAAATAGCTAAGTCCTAAATGAATAAACAAGCTCCTGGAGTGCGGGATGTTACAAATAAGGTGTGAATCATTTAATATATTCTAGTAGAATAGCTTGCAACATTGTGTAATTTATTTTTTGTGATAGAATTCACAATCCATAATTAATACACATTCACGTTTTATTTTTCAATCTTGGCTTTTATGGTTGCCTTGTACAAAGGGAGGACTCATCTTTTCAACATTTCAAGGCCAGTTGTTAATTCCAATGCAACATTTCAAGGCCAGTTGTAAATTCCAATGAATTTTAAAGGAAAAATCATAAATGAGAAAAAATTAATTGATGGGTGATAAGGGGTATAGTACGAAATCAATTAACAATTTTTACAAAAATAAGAGAATTAATTGTATTTCTCAATTCTCTCACTGTGTTAAAATCATGCCAAGATATTTGTAATAAATAATAGAGTTATTTGCTTTTAATGAGTATTTGAATAACAACATCCTTACATTAAAGTTTTTGTTTAAAAATCATTTTCATTAATAAAAAACTTGCCATTTATATCTATCATTAATTTTTATGCACTACAAAATAAATGATAATTAATAAAAGCATGAAAAATCATTAATTCTAACATTAATTATCAAATCCAAAAATAAAATATTAGTATTTTACTTTTTAACCCATGGATCTATATAAGATAAAGACTTTAGTTCATCAGGTATCACAGATTCATAATAAAAATCCTTAGTGAGTCATAATTTTTCTTGTCATTACTTCATTGATGGATGGAGTTTGATTGGTGTAGCTCGGGATCTGCTTTCTTTATACTTGACAAGTAAGAAAATAAATCCCATTTACACCAAACAAACTTGGTTCATCGATGAAAAGAACTCTACAACCTATCCAATTTAAACATTCATATTTTTTAAAAGCCATGTTTTTTGTGGTTATGAGGGTAGTGTTACATGAATGCAACAAATGATGACCTTTTTTATTTTAGAAGGTAATGAATTTTTAAAAATCATTTGTAGACTCCATGATTGCAATTGATTTCGTATGGTTTCATATCTATAATAAGTTTCATGTCCTTTATCTTTTTTTGTTTTATCAATGATTATGGGATTAAATAGTTTTATATTTTGATTTGTTCATGCATGCGTGTATATATCAACTCTAGAAAATAGTTTTCAATTTTTTAGCATTCGACTTGCTGACACATAGGAAAGGAGGATGACTTTAGTCGTTACAAATGTATACCAAAATTGCCACAAAGGAGACATGTCGCCATCACAATCTTAATAGAATAATTGATTTCTAACTGACCTCACAACTAGTTAAGGACTTGATTTATCCACAGAAACACCACCTATATATAGTGTTCGAGTTGTAGGTATGGCATCTAACTCATTTCTCTTGACTCCACCTCATTTAGAAGCTAATTACTCGGGTGTCAATCATTACAGGTACCCAACAACATGCATCTCCATCATCGAACTTCACCACTGGTAGCCCTTCGCACGCACCATAATTGAAGCACAGAACCTTGCCGAAAGCATAACCCTCACAATAGAATCAACTTCGTTAGGCCAGATCCAAACACTTCTTCTACATGTATCTATGTGATGGGCATAATTTTACATACACTTTTCGAATCTTTAATCTTAGCTATTTTGGATTGTATTCATGATTAAATCCACTATTTTAATTGAAATTTACGGAATTGGCCTTAACTAGGCTTTAATTGTAATTGTTGTTTAATTTTGGATTTTAAGTCTATTGACCTACTTGTCTTGTTTTGATGATATCTGGAGCTATAGGTGGACTATTTGGGTGATTTCAGTTGCGTTGGAAAGCTAAGATCCGAGGCTTTAATTTGATATGCTATATGATGCTATTTCCACGAGGGAATTAGGAGGAGTATAATTTTGAAGTTGGGCTAGGGAAACTGACACGGGAACAACATTGTTTTAAGACTTGTATTAGTGTATTGGGCTTGATACTTGTTAATCAAGGCCCAACCATCATTTAGATCTGATTAATCATGTGGTTAGGAGTAGATCTATAAATAGGGACAGTTACTCTTTTGGAGGGAACTTTCTCTCATTTCCTAAAAATTCAGATTTGGAGTCTCTTCATTTTCTCTCTTTTTCTTCTTCCATTTTCATTTTTCCTCTTCAACCTCCATGGAAGGCTTAACATTTTAGGTCGATTCTCAAGTTTTCTTAGCATTGGATCTTGAGGTTTAATCTATACAATTTCGTTTTTCAATTTTCTGCACATTTCTATCTTCTCTTAATCTCTAGAATTCTATGATTTTGAATCTTGAATTAGAATGCATGCTTCATGGTTCTTTTTCCTCCTCTTAATCCTAAATTTAGATTTTAGTTTGCTTAATTCTAAAATGAATCTACTGTTTGCTTAATTCAGTAGGTTATGGATTAGAATTCTCACACAAGTTGCTTAATCCATGTATGAGATAATTGATGAATTGATTGATACTTAATTGGTTAATTAGAATTTGTGAAGGAATTGGTAATTTTATGTAAATGAATGAAAGATCCTATGTGAATGACCATGAGAATTAATCCATTTTCTTGCATATTTTCTGAATTTTAAATTTTAATTTTTTGTTCTTGAATTCTAAATAACAACCAAACAAAACCCCCTCGCTTGCTGTTGAATCAACAATTCTAGTGAGTCAATTCGGATTTGCTATTGAATTCCTTGAGAGACGACTTTGGTTAATTTCCATTAACTACATTTTCTGAATATTAATATTTGATTGAGTACAACCTCGATAATTAATTCACTATATCTATGCTGACATTTTTAAAAGTGATTAGTCAAAATAGAGATATAGCAAGACCCTTTATTTGCAATGGTACGGTAAAGCTTTGTAATTCTAGAGTTTTTACCCCAGCTAGTCGTAGTGGAAAGGAAGACCCAAAACAAATTTTACCTTGGAATATCCTCGATTATGATATTTCCTTGAGTTGTATTTGATGTATGAAAAAGAAAAAGAAATATAAAAGTATTAATTACATCAACACACACCATGCCAATACACTTGTTGTTGAAGATCTTGTATGCATCATCTTGTCTGTAAAATCCAATGAGTAAATCTGTGGTACATAGTTTAAATGAACATGAAATAATTTATTTTACAAGTTTTTCTGTAGTGCTACCAAATAGTTGTAATATTGAGTTTTATTAGTTTTTAAATAATATGTAAATTTGTTCTTATTTTTTGTTTTTTACATCAAGAGTTTAAATTTATTTTTCTCGTGAAAAATGAAGTTGTCAAGAAAATATTTTGAATATATGACTTGTAACGTCCTAATTCCCAAAACTCGGGAATTATGCCCGTTGGAATCATAAGTCCCAAATTTAGAGAATTATTTTCGCGACATTAACGATATGAATAACAATAATACATATTTACTTAACTAAATCCAACGCTTAATTAAACATAATTTGAGTGTTTACCTATACAGCCATAACATGGATGTTACAATACATGTGCCCTATCAAAGCTGAAACATCATAAGAAACACATGTACTAAATATCTATATGAATATACATACAAAATCATAACAAAATACAATCAAAATAATAGGCTCCAAAGCCAAAATGAACTCTATGATCCAACCGCATCATGGTGCTCAACGACCTGCCTAGTATCTAAAATGTAAACCCACAAGAGGGGTGAGACTAATGCCTCAGTGAGTAAAGCAAAGTATATATGTGTAGGATACAATGAGTGATATGCAATAGTATAAACATATCATGGAAAGACACAATAATCACATAAACAATGATAACTTGAAACTTGATTTAACATGAATTGCTTACCCAACAGTAAGGGTCTTATCACTTTCCTACAGCTAGACCTGAGCTTAGACTACAAGGGATATCTCCCTTGGGGACATAAAGTCGTTGCCGTTACCTGATGGCCGAAGCCTCATTTTAACATGAACCTGATGATCCTAGACCCGTGATGGTTGAAGCCTAACATGATTTTCTTTTCACTTGAGTTACTTGATAACATGAATACATGAGTGGTTTTCACTTGACTTGAACATGATACATATTAATTACTTTTGATTAACAATGAATATAACTATGAACACGACCCATTAGAACAATAAACCCTAACATATGGTTCCAATCTTGCCCCAAAAACCTAACAAGAAGGGTAATCTCTAATACACAACATCATTTATAATCTACAATCATGCAACCAGTTTATTCACAAGCCAATAGAAAGGGATATGATAGATTAGGGTTCACGAGAGGATTTTACATAAGAAGAGGTGAAGTGTGTGAGTTCTACTCACCAAGGAGTGTTCAAGAATGAGGAATGGAAGAGTTGATGAGGGTTAGGTTGAGCCAAATCTTCTTCTCTCCTTCTTCTCCTAGATGGAACCCCTTTCTCTCTAGAAAGCATTAATGAGGAGAATAAATGAGGTTGGGACCTAGGGCTTCTGTTTTTAAAAATTGATCACGCGCGTTCTCGTTCAAGCGAGGATTTCTTGCTTGAGCAAAACTGCTAAAGGGGTTCTCTTTTCGTGTTCTTGCTCAAGCGAGACGCTTCTTGCTTGAGCGAGAATACTCCAGAGAGTACCCTCTCTCTGGATCATTCTCGCTTAAGCGAGGTTCTTCTCACTTAAACAAAAATCTTCCAGAGAGCACCCAATTCCTCCCTTGTTTCTCGAGCAAGCGAGAATACCATAACTCATTTTTACCCATTTTTACTAATATTCTTGCCCATGCGAGCACCTCTCACTTGAGCGAGAACATCAGGATTCAAAATCCTAGTTTCTCACTTTAAAACCATTCTTTTCTCAATTCCTTTCTTAATAAGCTATTATTTTACTACTTTTCCTTTACAATTTGATCTTAATTTTTGGGATGTCACATTACTTCTTTTATCTTAAATGATCGTTTAATTCATGGTACTGACACAGACCAACTCTTGAGAATGAGAAAACCTCACCTAGTATGTAAGAACTGCAAAAGTTAGATGTATCAGACTTTAATTTAATACAAATTATAGATTTTTCAAAATTAAATTTGAATTTGAATCCTATATTTAAAACGTGGGTATTATAATAAGTTCTACATTAGGTCCCAAAATTCCTCTAATTTTTTTTTTGTGAAGTTAGCGATTAAGAATGTGTTCCTTAGTTCAAAATTTTATATTCTTAAATTAATAAAATTTCAAAACGAATATGTTTCTTGTTTCTCACTTCTAAAACAACTAACTTTAAAATACTTTTTTTCTTATTTAATGCATTTTTTATGTTTAGGTTAACGATTTATTAGATTATAATTGTTTTCTTTTTAACCACAACTAGTAATTAAGGGAATCATGCTAACGATTTAATCACAATTAAGGTTCCCCATTTCCTAAGGATGTATTGAGTAGCTTATTATTGATTTTAAATCAACTAAAACTCTTTTAAGATTATGATTTTAGTTTTTCTATATTTTTTATTACATCTACACAAAACAAAATGATACAATATGAAAAACTTTAGTTATTATACACTATAACGTAGAAAAGTTTTACACTAAAATCTAATCATCTGTTGCCACATCATTTAAGGAGATTAATTATACATAAAGTGTCATACTCATGAAATGATTTGAACACACATCATTGGATGTCATTGTATACATATTTTACATTGATAATGTATAATTTTTAAATTCATAAGGAAATGTGAAGATAAATAACAAATTTTCAAGTGGGAGTAATCATGTTAATTTAATAAAATCACAACTAGAGCTCTTTGTTTTAAACACAGTCATAAATTAAGATATAGTCTTTTTCATGTGATCCATCTTAATGGTAGTCTTACCTGTTAAAATTAATTATACCTATAGCTTCAGAAATTCATTGTGTCTTAAAGATTAAGTTACACATCAGTGAAGTGGAAGTGTGGGAGAGATGCACCCACAAAGGATTTAGTGAAGTGGAAGCATACTTCTCCTGGGATAGTTTTATTATTATTTCATTAATAAGTACCACATTTTAACTATTGAGGCAGAGAAGGGTTAGCACCAACACTGGTTGGTTTAGCTATTACATCTGTTTTATTAAAATTTATTGCAGTTTCTCAAAATATTTAATTCAACTTAAAATTACTATCTATTAGTATTTAATGCATGCAATAAATAACATCTTAAAATTAATATTCAAATAAAACGTAAATAGAGGTATTTCATTTAACTAACCTCTATTAATTGAAGCTGGAAGAACTTCACTGACAAAATTCTCATACATGTTAGCCACACTAAATAACTGATCATGGGAGCCAAATTCCATATTAATAAAATGGTTATATTTATTTTTATTCCTTGAAATATAATTAAGATTTGATTTTAGTTCATGTAATTTAAATTGGTGGATTTCGTCCGTAAAAAAGTGAAAATACCCAATTTAAGTCCTTATTGATAAATACTTGTAGCTAATTGTAGTAAAATTGTGCATTAATGATTATATTGGTGTGTTTTCAATTTTTGAATGACCTAAATCACCACTTTTAGATTGTAGGTACTAAAACCAAATCTTGACTATATTTTAGGGAGTAAAAAACATACTTAACCCTTAGCAAAATATTCAAGACTAAAAAAGACAGTTTTTAGCCATACTCAACTTTTAAATCGGACACAAGTATACATTAGTGGTGGAATTCAGTCTATTCTTATATTATAAATCTATTATCTATTATAATATATTAAATTTTGGTCGATATGTAACATCCCGAAAATTAGGACTCTAAGGATTGTAATGGAAATCACATGTTAAGGACTCTAGTCAGAGGGAGAGAATAGGAATTTAAGAAAGACTATGAGTTCTAGAGAGAATCCTAAACGTAGAGCCCAACATTGGGTCCCCATTTCCAATCATAAATGAATTCAGGAGAAAATTAAGTTGGGATATAGGGAGTAAGTTTTAAAGGTGAGGAAAAACATTGTGACGAGCATATCCTTATAGACACTTAGAACCTTTAACCCTTGCCTTATTGGAGTTATTTGATAATTTATATCATTGTTCACGTGAAAATGTACCCCATTGGACTTCAATCAAGGTTGTTGCTTAATTTTGGATTTTTAGCCTAAAGACCTTGGTGCACTAATTTGATGATATATAGAGTTGTATGTGTCCGAATTGGGTGACTCAAGTTTCATTATAAAGTTAAGATTCGGGGCTTCAATTTGAGATGCTACACGATAGGGTTATTATCTCATTTTCACCTCCAAATAGGCTCGTTCTCGCTCAAGCGAGAAATATCTCACTTTAGCGAAAATATCAGCAGAAACAGGGTTCGAAATGTTGTCATTTTCGCTTGAGTGAGAAGTCTCTCGCTCAAGCAAAAATCAGGCAGAATGCCGCTATTTTAATCTCGCTCAAGCGAAAATACCCGAGGCCAGCTTTTAAAAACAAAGTTATAGGGTTTCGCTCCTCATTTCTTACCTTCCCCACCACTTTTAGAGAGAGAGAGAGAGAGTCTAGAGAGAGAAGCTCGTCCAAGCTTGAAGAAGAAGGAGAAGGAGAATGAGGCTTGCTTATCCACACCCCTCCACTAGTACAAAAAAGGCTTTTTAAATCGGTTAAAAAAGACTTTTTAAATCGGATGGCGAGGTAGTATAGAAACATCCAGTATAAAAAGTCATCACATTTTAAATCAGTTGTGTCACCGATGTAAGAAGTTATTTTCTAGATCGGCGGTATACCACATCCGATCTAGAAATGGTCAATATAGTGAGCATAGGTTCACGTTTTTAGATTGGTTGTTTTGAATGAACGATCTAGAAAGTAGTTTTTAGATCGGCTATGGTAAACACCGGTTTAAAAATTCGATTTTTAAATCGAATTATTTAGATCAGCCGATTTAGTAAGTCATTTTTTAAATCGTCTGTTGCATTACCTGATCTAGAAAAGTCCTTTTTTAAATCGTATGTTGCATTACCCGATCTAGAAAGTTGAGTTTTTTTTTTTAGTTTGGTTTGTTTTTAGTTCTTTCCCTTAAATTCATTTCAACCTGTTATCAACCCAGCAGCAAAAAATAGATCCAGGCATAACATCACCAAAACAAAAGGCAACATGAAAGATAGATGTGCATTACAAACAAGATCATAAACTATGCCAAGTCCATTAGTTTGGAAGCAAAAAAGCCATGTCAAGTCCTATACTATATATATAAAACAAGATCATAAACTATGCCAAGTCCATTAGGCAGGAAGCAAAAAAACCATGTCAAGTCCTATACTATATATATAAAACAGATCATCAACTACTCCTAATCAGAAAATTGATCTATAAAATTTGACCAACGTATCCGAATGTCTTTGATTTCATCTTGAGAAAATGGATTCGTAATTGTGAATCTCTGAAAGTAAAAATTAAACAAAAAATAAGCTAATAAGCTAGAAATGAACATAACCATTTTTACTTTGAAAAAATTCAGTTACCTCATTCCATGAATCAATAATGGTTGTCCAGACAATGTTTAACATATGCCTCATGACATAAAATCCACACTCTGTGTTCCCAGTTTGTTTTTGAGCCTACAAATGAATATAGAAAGTGAATATAATTAGTAAGTGTTAATATTATAATTGGGATACATCTTGAGTAATAAACTACTCACATGAGGGCAAATCCATGTTGTCTTCTTTCTATTTGTCGAGCGCTTACCTTTCAAGAGATGCCATGCATCAAGAGCTCTAAGATTAAAAAAACAACAAAAGTAAATATTATAGAGTATCATGAAGATATCGGAATGCAAATTGTATACAATACAATTTAAAACTTACAAATCAAGTATGCGAGTTAAAGCTTTACTAGGTTTTTGATATGGATGCCTTTGTGGGACAGAAATATCAGAGAAGAAAGACAGCAGCAATTAATGCAGTCTAATGGCAATCTTACTTTATTTCCTTATTATAGCAATCTTACTTTATTTCCCTTTTTGTTTTATTTGATTCCGTTATAGGTTAGGTTAATATTTAGTAGAATCCTTAATTGATTAGGTTCCCGTAATTTGGATCTCTTTCCTTGTTAATTGAGATCCTGTCATTTAATTTCAGATTCTTTCCTTTGTATTAGCGGCCTTTAAAAAAGCTGTCATTATTCAATAAGAGGAATCGGAATTATTCTCTCAAATAGTTAGTTTAAAAGACTCTGTCAAGGACGAGTCTGCATCTCTATCCACCATAGGTCATAAGAGGTATTCTTCCACATCCAGACCTGTGACTAGGTCCTACACCCAGGCACATAACAACTTGGATCAGAGCCCGGTTGTCATGGGTGACATGGAGAATTTGGCAGTTAAACTAGAAGCTTTTATGGAACAAATGGCCACACGACAACGTGCATTAGAGGAACAAATGGCGGAACTCTCCATTACAGTTCGGAGACCAGAAAAGGGATCAAATGGAAATGGAGGTGGTAACGGAGGCAGCAGCGGAAGTTCGGACGACAGATCTGACTCACAGTCAAAGGGATCCATGGTACCAAGATACTAAAAAATGGAGTTTCCGACGTATGACGGCACTGACGATCCTTTGAGTTGGCTGAAACGATGTGAGAAATTCTTTGCCAATCAAAGAACTGCTGAAGGAGACAAAGTGGGCTTAGCCTCTTTTCATCTCTTGGGTGAGGCACAATTATGGTTCGATCAAATGGAGCAAGAGGAGACGGAGCTGAACTGGGGGCGTTTTAAAGAGTACTGTCACGTGAGATTTGGGCCACCCATGAGTAACAATCCCTTGGGAGAACTCGCAAACCTTAAACAGATGGGTTCTGTCGAAGAATATCAACGCCAATTCCAGTCACTATTATCCAGAACTTCTGATCTTAAACCTCACCAGCAAGTGGACCTCTTTACTGTTGGTTTGGTGGAAGAACTCAGAATTGATATTGAAATGCAGCAACCAGGGAACCTCGGAATTGCCATGAATATGGCTCGTGCATTGGAACGCAAACAAAGAGTTTCTCAAGGAACTCCAACTTCGCGAACCAGCATGAGTTGGCCCTCATCCAAAAACACCAGTAACAGTTCTGTTATATCTGCTAACAGGAACTCTAATGCAAGGGGAGGGGGACAAACAGCAAAACCAGTCGGAAGCAGTAGCAGAGTGGGTTCTTCCGCACCATTTGTCAAGAGATTGACACGGGCAGAAATGGCAGAAAGGAGGGCCAAGGGACTATGTTACAACTGTGGTGAGTCCTATTCAACAGGACACAAGTGTAACAGGTTATTTTGGATCGAGGTTCCAGATGACGAAAGTGAATCAGAGGAAGACATGGCGATTTCTCTACATGCCATCAGTGGGGTCCGTGAGTCCCATACCATGCAGTTGCAAGCAAAGGTGTCAGGAGTTAATGTGTTAGTGCTAGTAGACTCAGGCAGCACACACAACTTTCTGCATGAAGGATTAATACCAAGCTTGGGACTAGAAGTGTTGAAAAGATCGGGATTGCAAGTCTATGTGGCAAATGGGGAACGAGTGCCTAGCATGGGCATTTGTAGGTCAGTATCATTTATGGTGGCAAATGACATCTTTCAGGCTGACTTTTATACTATTCCACTAGAAGGATTCGATGTGATTTTAGGAGTTAAATGGTTGTGCACTCTTGGCCCAATTTTATGGGACTTCAGCTACATGACCATGGTGTTTGTAATAAATGGAAAAGAGGCGATGTGGCGAGGACAAGGACCAGAGGTAGCACCACAACTTAGCTTGATGCACGGTCAGAATCCAAACTTGGTTGTCTTGGGTAAACTACTAGTTGAATTTGCAGATCTGTTCATGGAGCCTTCCGGCTTGCCCCCTAGCCGCGCGTGTAACCATCACATACATCTCATACCAGGTTCGGGACCGGTTGTGGTAAGACCATACCGATACCCACATTTTCAAAAGGATGAGATTGAAAGACAGTGTGCCCAGATGTTACAACAGGGGATCATCCAGCCCAGTAGTTCCGCATTTTCTTCCCCCGTCCTCTTGGTCAAGAAGCATGATGGGTCATGGCGCTTTTGTGTAGATTATCGTGAGCTTAATGCTTGCACTGTTAAGGACAAGTTTCCCATTCCAGTGGTAGATGAGCTATTGGATGAACTGCATGGGGCCCAACACTTTACAAAGTTAGATTTACGATCAGGCTACCACCAAATTAGGATGGCACCTGCTGACATTGGAAAGACAGCCTTTCGAACTCACCATGGACACTTTGAATTTCTAGTCATGCCATTCGGACTTACCAACGCCCCTTCGAATTTTCAAAGCTTGATGAGTGATGTTTTCCACCCTTATTTGCGTAAGTTTGTTCTTGTCTTCTTTGATGACATATTAATTTATAGCAAAACTTGGGTTGAACACATGCATCATGTGAGAATAGTTTTTGAACTCTTGAGAACTAAAATGCTGTTCTTAAAGAGGTCCAAGTGTCTTTTTGGTGAGTCACAGGTGACCTATCTTGGGCATGTCATCCATGGTGCGGGAGTGGAAGTTGATGTCACAAAAATTAAGGCCATCACCGATTGGCCTATTCCTCAATCTGCCAAGGCTCTGCGAGGGTTCCTTGGCCTCGCCGGATATTACAGAAAATTCATCAAAGATTATGGACAAGCGGCAGCCCCCTTAACGAGTCTTTTGAAGAAACAAGCTTTCCAATGGAATGAAGAAGCCGACGCCGCTTTCAATAAATTAAAGGTCTCTCTTTCCACAGCCCCCGTACTCAAATTACCCAACTTTGAAGAAGAATTTGTGGTTGAATATGACGCTTCTGGTAGCGGATTTGGAGCTGTCTTACAACAACAGGGACACCCGATTGCCTTTTTCAGTCGCAAAATCGCAGAACGGCACCTCAAGTTGGCTGCATATGAAAGGGAACTAATCGGATTGGCCAAGGCAGTTACTCATTGGCGACCTCATCTTTGGGGTAGGCACTTCCTCATACGCACTGATCATTTTAGCCTCAAGTACCTGTTAGAACAGCGTCTCACCACATCTCCACAACAACATTGGATCAGCAAATTGATGGGGTTTGATTTCCGAGTAGAATATAAGGCTGGAAAATTGAATAAAGTTGCAGACGCCTTATCTAGAAGAGATGAGGATTCCCCACTCCTCTTGACAGTTTCTTGCCCTCAAGTTGAAATCATAGATGCCATACGACAAGAAACAACAGCTTCTCAAGAATTATTACACATACAGCAGCGTATTGAACAAGGGGAGTTAGGTTCCGATTGGGTGGTGCGTGACGGACTGATTTTCTTCAAAGGGAGGCTATACATGCTACCCACTTCTCCACTTATTCCCACCATTCTTTCAGCCATCCATGATATGGCACATGAAGGGAGACTTAAGACCCTACAACGACTTCGAAAGGATTTTCATTGGAAGGGTATGAAGCTTGCTACACTAGAATTTGTGCAGAATTGTTCAGTCTGCCAGCGCCATAAGTGGCAGAATTTACAGCCTGCTGGATTACTACAACCTCTTCCAGTTCCCCAGCAGATTTGGGCTGATATCTCCATGGATTTTGTAGAAGGGTTGCCCAAGGTGCGAGGCAAATCAGTCCTTATGGTTGTGGTTGACAGACTTTCAAAGTATGCCCATTTTTCACCTCTGGCTCATCCATTTACTGCTATTTCTGTTGCGACTGTTTTCTTCACAGAAGTGTTTCGACTCCATGGCCTACCTGAATCAATAGTCTCAGATCGGGACAAGGTTTTCCTTAGTATGTTTTGGAAGGAGTTATTCCGTCTCAGTGGGTCCAAGCTGGCTTTCTCTTCAGCATACCATCCTCAATCAGATGGTCAAACGGAAGTTGTCAACCGCACTATAGAAATGTACTTACGATGCCTCACTAGTGATCGACCGCGCCAATGGGTTGATTGGGTCCCATGGGCTGAGTACTGTTACAACACTTCTTATCACACTACTCTTAGCACCACCCCTTTCCAATTGGTGTATGGTCGAGAGCCTCCTCGACTTCTATCATATTCCGCCGGGTCTACACGACTTGAGGCCGTTGATAAAGCCCTCCAAGAGAGAGATGCAGTGCTCCGAGATGCTCGTGATAGACTCATGCAAGCCCAACAAAGGATGAAACTCACTTATGATTCAAACCATAGAGAGTTGACTTTTGCAGTTGGGGATTGGGTATGGTTGCGCCTTCATCCATATCGTCAATTAACAGTAGCTAGACAGAAGCATCACAAACTTCTTCCCAAGTATTTTGGTCCTTTCCAGGTCCTGGCCAAAGTAGGATCTGTGGCATACAAGCTCGCGCTACCTATGGACAGTAGAATTCATGATGTGTTCCATGTGTCTCTCCTTAAAGAATATAAGGGTCCCCAACCAGCTGCTGTAGCAGACTTACCACCAGTGTGTGATGGCAAGGCCTTACCAACCCCTCAAGCTATTCTTCGCAGTAGACTCAACCGAGGTCACCAGGAGTTGTTAGTCCACTGGACAGGATGTCCTAAAGAAGATGCCACCTGGGAACCAGTTGCCCGATTTCAAGAAGCTTATCCGGAGTTTGAGCTTGAGGACAAGCTTAAAGCCGAGGAGGGTAGTGACGATACGGATGCCTTTGTGGGACAGAAATATCAGAGAAGAAAGACAGCAACAATAAATGCAGTCTAATGGCAATCTTACTTTATTTCCTTATTATATCAATCTTACTTTATTTCCCTTTTTGTTTTATTTGATTCCGTTATAGGTTAGGTTAATATTTAGTAGAATCCTTATTTGATTAGGTTCCCGTAATTTGGATCTCTTTCCTTGTTAATTGAGATCTTGTCATTTAATTTCAGATTCTTTCCTTTGTATTAGCGGCCTTTAAAAAAAGCTGTCATTATTCAATAAGAGGAATCAGAATTATTCTCTCAAATAGTTAGTTTAAAAGACTCTGTCAAGGACGAGTCTGCATCTCTATCCACCATAGGTCATAAGAGGTATTCTTCCACGTCCAGACCTGTGACTAGGTCCTACACCCAGGCACATAACAGTTTTCTCCACAATGAGCACAAAAAGACAATAAGATTCTGCCTAGGACAAATAACTATCAATTGCCAATGTTCTCTGCAAAATTGAGTAACAATTAGTCAAATTCACATATAATTTAAAATCACATACGAAATTTTACTTACTCATCAAGGTAAGGAAAGAGGTAACACTCTTTTCCTCCATCACATACAACACTCTGAATGTACATTTGAATGTCTCCTTCTTTGTGCACGTCGCTCTGAGTGAAAAAAGGGTCAATGAATCCATACAAATCATTGATCCCCTTTGAGATGCAGAGCCGATGCAAATACCTAAGATATTGAAAAATTGATAATTGTAAGAGTTTCATAAGTAGTTAAGTAACCTACAAATAAAAATTCACTCACATTAACCACAATTGTAGAACTGTTATGCAAAGCATTTCGTTACCCAGAGCGACCTCCATAATATCCTTGGAGCAAATATACAAGGGGATGTTATCGGGCTTTCCTATCACACCAGGTTCCAAAAAAAGCTGTATAGGATTTTCTGTACACTTCACTGCCAAGACACACAATCGTGTAATCGGATCAAGTTGAGGTTGTCCTTTTTTGGGCGGAACATCCTTATCACATATAGGAATTTCCTAAACATTGAGAAAACATTAGTAAAAATGAACCACAAAAAAGGCTTATAAATTTACAGTTAATATACAAAGTTAGTTTTATGCATCCTATGTTATCAGATACCACAAAAAAGTCTTATAAATTTACAGTTAATATACAAAGTTAGAGAATTTTCAGCTCTAAAATACCAATTTCAGTATGGGTTAACAAGGATGGTGGAGAAAAAGCCAGTAGGGGACACAATGAAGACCTTGCAGTTGGATCAGAATGGCTAAATTGGCTTAACTCTAATCAAGATGATTATGTGTATTGAGTAGTGTCTAATCATTGGCATCAGGAGGGGTTCATTTGTCCAAGAGGTTGTAAGGAATTTGAGGATCAAAGACTGCTCTAGATCAGAAATATTTAATGGGACTTTCACATACACATTTGATATCACAAAATATAAACAAGCTCTAGATCATAAATATTTAATGGCTTTTATATATATGCAGATTAATGTAAATGTGCTCAATTACATGAATCCAAGGGTTCTGGTTCTGGAGTTGAAGAAACAGGGGTTACATATGATGGAAGATCTCTTATAATTTTTTTTCCAAAATCTGAATTTTATGATAATTCATCATCAACCCCCTCATACCCTTTTGTATATAAAATTCCCATATATAGTTTTTTGTGAGAGATTAATATATGTTATCCCTCCCTATCTACACCATATAAATATGAGATTTGATTTTCTTCACAATGACTGGCAGAAAAGTGAAAACTCACACTTTGTGTTCTCTAGTATTTGATTAAACGGTCCTTTTTTGTTCAACTAACCAAGCTGTCCTGTAGCTAGCTTGTAAACCCTTTAAAATATAACCAAGCTCTAGACAGTCGTAGTCAATTGGGCCAAATTGGAGGGCAACAAGGCATGTAGCAGAAAATAAGAAGCTATGGTTAAAATTGACCAAATTATATATATAAGCAACAGGCTACAGGGTACTTGGAATTTTAGGCCATGTGAGTGTGTTTCCTTTTTGCTGAAAATTTAGGACAATTTAGAGTATTAATGACCGAAAGCATCAGAAAGTCAACTCAGTCAATGATCGATCAGGCCCCCAAAACAAAAACTGGGATGGGAGATGCTGGCTATTAATTGCTCATTCATCATGTGCCCCATTGCTCATGATTTGATCTGTTTCATGACATGTCTCCATCACCTTTCTCTCTTCCTCCGTTTCACTTCTCATTTTTCTTTGCTTTAATTCCTTTTACTACCCTCTCTCTCTCTCTCACTTTCATTTCTTCTCTTTAATTAGCATATTAATTAGTTACATGAATTAAATAGTCTAACTAAATAAGGGGGAAGAAATCAGAATCCGAAACTAAACTATCTGTTATAATAATTTTTTTCTTTTTTTCTGAGCTATCATAAGAACTACAGCAATTAACTAAATTAAAAATGAGAACCAATATGACAGAGAAAGGGGCAATTAGAAGACCAAAAGACTTATATGAGTTAATTCAAAGAAGAAACAGTACAAAATTTATGAAATGGTTGAAACTGAAAAAGGAAAGGAAGAGAGTATTGAAGGGTCAGAAGCAGAAATCATCAGTGAAGAGAAGAGAAGAGAAGGTGTGTGTTAAAGGCAGTAGCAGAGGGAGAGAGAGAAAAAGAAAGGATGGGAAGTGTCACTGTCTTCATTAGATTCAGAGAAAGGAAAGCGATTGAAGATCTCATATATAACCACACAAATCTGGTAAAATCTTTTTTCTTTTCCCAGCAAGGGAATGAAATTCTTTCTTTTGCTAAGAAAGATATAGAGAAGCAGCAACTAGACGATTTTTCTTTCTTGTTTCTTCTTCCTTTGGATAACAAATTAAACCCATTAATTAACCACCACCTCCTTTCTCTTACACACAACATAACACAACACAATACACACACACACTCTTTCTTTCTTTCTTTTTATTTTTTCTCTCCCTGAAACTGAAAGAGACCCTTACCACAGAGACACATAAAATCCAACCTACACATAAAATCCACAGACACACACACTCTTTCTGAGCTGTCATATTGATTTTGTTCTACAATCAATCATGCCATGCCTGATCTGTTGGCCTAATATAATACAATAAAAAATGAGAAGGAAATATTGAGAGAACAACATGTTAAAATATTCGGATCTGTTTAAAGTAATTATTTCATGTATGAATTCTATATGCATAACCTTAAGTACTGAAGCAAGAGTATTTCAAGTAAAAGACATTTATTTTTCACAAATTTGAGAGAAACCTATTCTTCTTCGTGGTTGCCCTTGTGGTCCTGGAGGCAGCAAGGCATCAAGTTGGCCTATGAGTATGTTGGAAATACTGCAACCAAAAACGATATCAAGAACTATATAGTTGTAAAATGCCTAGCCTGGAAAGAGTATACACAAGAGTTACTTTAACCGATCGAGCTCCCTCTGTAAAAAACCCTAACCCCTAACCCTATTACACAAACAATATTACATTCTTATTACCAAATAATGTACTCATTTGTAATAGGGATTTGTACTGAAAGATAGAGAGAGACATGGATTACTCACCGTGCGAAGTGACGACTCTGTGTGAATCGACGGAGCTGTGAGAAGTGACGACACTGGCGGCACCGTCGCACTTTCCTATAACAGAGACGTGGAAGAAGCAGTGGAGGGGAAGGGCGAAGCAATGGCGTAGGAGTGAAGGGGAATGTGTGACAGAGGGATTGAAGAATGCGTGAAGGAGTGAAGGGGAATGAGTGAACGAGAGGGACGAAGAGCGCGGGTAAACTAAAGAAAGACTGAGAAATTCTAATTTCATTTATTATGAGTTTTTTTTTGTTTTTTTTATTCTCACTTTTCAAATCGGGGACATTATACCACCAATTTAAAGTTTTATAATTGTTTTTTTATTAATTTTACTTATATTTTTTAAATCGGTGACCATATTCACCGCTGTAAAAACGCTTTTTTAAATCGGATAATTTTAAGTCGATTTAAATAATGATCATATTATTTTAAAAATGCCACCGCCTCACTTTTTAAATCGGGTAATTTATAGCCGATTTAAAAGCTCGTTCAAAAATCCTTATTTTGTACTAGTGCTCATACCTCACTTTCTCTTCCTCTTTGAGCTACCTTTAGGTGAGTAGAGCTCACACATTTCACTCATCCTTGTGTGAAATCCCTCTCATGAACCCTATTCCCTCTTATCCCCTTCTTTTACTCCTTTTTGCTTGTGAATGGACTAATTTGCGCAAACCGCCATACAAACAAGCACAAATTGTTAAATATTTTTTCGTCAAAGGAAACTTGAAAATATTAAGAGAGATTGCGACGGTTAAAAACCGCCACAATGTGAGAGTGAAGAAAATAAAAAAAAACAGCGGTTTAAAACCGCCGCAAAATTCAAACTTATTTTAAAAAAAATATATTACGGTGGTTTCAGGATAGTTTAACAGCAACCTATTTCATTTTACAATTAAATTTTTTTAGTCAATAAAATGAATAAACATTTTCTTTTCTAATGTAAAACTTTTACATTTACATTTACATTTTGATATAAATGAATATACTAAATATTACAACTAATTATAAGAATGAAAACACACAAATATATAAAAGCTTACTAATTAATATTATGGTTATTTGTCTAATATCCTTTCAAGATATATATACTAAAATTCATGTCTTGACAATATATAGTATGTATCAATATCAATGATTACTATATTGACGTAAAAAAATGATTACTATATCACGTTTGCAGCGTTAAAGCTAATTAATTGCTTAACACCAATTTCTATATTCCCTCCCAAATACCTTAATGTTAATTGTCTCTGTAGACTCTAATCAAACATGAGCAAAATTCAAAGCACAAGGATATTGGTTAGAAGACGGTAGTAAAATAGATCATTTTTTATAATAAATGGGAGAATAAAGTTTATTTGCTCGTGGGCATGAAAATGTTCATAAAAAAGAGTTTTTACCTGAAGAAGGATTTGTGTTGCTTACTGAAATCATAGGACCAACACTTATGTTTACAAAATAAGGATTTTTGAACGAGTTTTTAAATCGGTTAGTTTAGAACCAATTTAAAAAGTGAGGCGGTGGTGTTGTTGAAATTATATGATGTTAATTTACATCGGCTTTAAAGGTATCCGATTTAAAAAAATGTTTTTGACATCGGTGCATATGAGCACTGTAACATCCCGGAAAAAGAGGACCCAAGATCAACTAAAGGTAAGTTAGAAAGGGAGTGAGAAGTTGGGGAAGAGGAAGGATTTTGAGTAAGATTATGAGGATAATGAGAATTTATGGGCATTAAAGGGTATATTTAAGAGAGTAACTAAGATAGGAATGTGTTTTAGCAAAGTAAACTAGGAATGACGGAGTAGGTGAGAATTAGGAGGAGCTAAATTAAGAAATATAGGTGTTAGAGTCCTTGTTCAAGTAACAATCTGGTAGTTAAGATTTAGGATGAGTTAGAAGAGATTAGAATAAAGATATGAATGGGTATTAGCCAAGAAAAGAGTATTTAGGGATTTTCTTAATTAGGGTAAGATTTAGATAAGTAATTATGTGTAAAACAAGTAAGGAAAATGGTTTAGGAAGTGAGGATTCAATACTTAGACTACAAAAGCAATTTTGAGTTTTAAGCCCTATGACCTTTGCTCACTAAATTGAGAATATCTAGAGTTGTAGGTGTCCTATTAAGGTAATTCCACTTGGGATAGAAAGCTAAGGTCCGGGGCTTCAGTTTGATAGGTTATATGATAGGGTTTCGAACAAAATTGCACCTTCAAATAGACTCATTTTCACTCAATAGAAATAGATTCGCTTGAGCGAATTATGCAAAAAAAAGTTTAGGTTCAGTTGCTGTAAAATTCGCTCGAGCGAATAAAGATTCGCTCAAGCGAATTTCGTCCAGAGAGGGTGTTTTTCTTATGTCAATTTGGCTCAAGCGAATTTGATTCCATTGGGCGAAAATTCACTTAAGTCACCAGAAATTTCTTTCAATTTCATAATTTCACTTTCTTTTCTTCTTCTTTCCTAAGTTAGAGAGAGAGGGTCTGAGTTCTAGAGAGAGAGAGGGCTTAATTGAGGCTTGAGAAGGAAGATTGGAGCACAGAATCGTGAAGTAATCCACCACATTTTCTACTCTTCTTCCTTGAAACTCCAAGAATAGGTGAGTATAACTCACACACTTTCACAATTCAATCCCTTTGATTCCATGCATGAAACCTAATCTTGTTTTTCCCTTTCTTATGATTATTGATGTTGAATTAGTGATAATTTAAGTGATTAAGCCTGAAAGCATGTTGTTTGATATTAGGAATCTTAGGTTATGAAATTACAAAACTTACGAGATTTCGAAATATATTTGTTTATCAGTTTCAGTTCATTGAGATTATGTGCATTTGAGCATTATAACATCTTAAGTCGGTTTCGACCGTGAGTAATTCAAGCCGGACTTCGCGTTGTGAGTTAAAAATAAAGTAATTAAGTAAAATACAACTTCGGTCTAGAAAGGTGGGATTCGTCCCCGGGAAAGACGTTTCCCGTAGTCTGAGCTCAATCCTAACCATAGAAAGTGATAAGATCATACCTGTTGGGTACAACAGTGAGTGCATCATGAGCATCATGATTTGCATCATTCATTTGTTATGCTAAGTAAGTTGCATATTGCATTTAGTTTGTTGTTATCTATCTGTGAATATGTCTCATGTGAAGTTTGATAATTGTTGTTTGATTCCCACACTATATATATGTTTAGTTGTACTTGCTGGCCCCACGTTTCGGGGATCTTCTTTAGTTGTGCAGGAAACCTTAGGAGCTGTTAAAGCAAGAAGGAGGAATTGTGGAACTGGGTCTCTTTAGAATTTGAAGTTTAAGTATTAGAAGTAAATTCGGTTGTAATTAATAAAAGATTAGTCACTAATGTATATTGTGTAAGTATAATTATTTCTGAGTTGGCCACTGAGGCCTAGTTCTAATCTTATGATATGTATGATATTGAATTGTACTGGTTTTGATGATTTTTAGGTTAAGCTGGATTTGGTAATTATCCGGTTTTTAGGGGAGACTCTGCCGGATTTCCGGTATAAGTTCATTGAATCACACTTCTCTAAGTGTGAATTCTTCCCTAAACTTAAGTAGGTTTCATACTTATTTAAGGCCTTTGATGTTTGACTTGTTTTGGCTTAAGCTAATCGTTGGAAAGTTTAAGCAAATGTATGACGATATCGGAAATTTATCGAAATGATTTCAAGAAATTCAGGAATAGTGTCTCCAACGGGCATTATTTATGAGTTCAGAAATTAGGGCGTTACATTTTGGTATCAGAGCAGTTCAATCCAATTGGACTGTGGTTAGGTTAGTTGCCCATGACTTATTATAATCTTCTAGTACATGTACTCATTATAGGAACTGATCACTCCTATGGTGTGTGTTGTATATGGAGATTATGGTCAGTTATGTGAGTAGGATACTTTGGTCCGGAAGTTAGGATACTTCCTTAACAAAGTTAAAGCCACCCATTCTTGTGTTAGAAAGAGAGCAACTTAGGTCAATTTTTAAAAAAATGGAACCCTTACCTTAGGAGCCTTATAGAATGTGACCCTGGAGCCCTAGTGAGCATTAGGCACTCTTAAGGCTAGTTAAGATTGATTCGTTATTTTTAGAAGATGGTTGTTGTTTGACTTATAAAGTTGTTTTGATTATGTAATTTGTATAATCTGAATGTATTGTGTGATTTGCTATCTCTTTCTGACATTGGTTTGTATGAGTGATGTTATGTCATATTATGTTAGAGTGTGTGTATTTGTTAGGTAGTAATTCACATAGTTAAAGTTTCTTTTGAGACAAACCCTTGTGAGGTCAAGTTAGAAGGAATGTGGGACTCTAGTCCAAGTTAAGATAGAAACTCTACTTAGGGTAAACCAGAGGTCGCAGAGGTACCCAAGAGGATTCCAAACCATTGGGAAAGTGTATAGAGGATTATAAATTTAAGTAGGCTTAAGACCTTACCTAAAGTCAACAAACTTAGCAGGGGCATATAGACATTTAGACCTAAACTTAGAAGGGTTAGGAAATTGAGGTTACTTTAGAACAGGATATATATATAAAAAAAAGTATTCCCTAGGCCACCTTGAGGGTAGTCAGGAGACTGTCAGGCGAGTGATGATTCTTTCAGCCACGTTACTCTTTGCCTTATCCATGGATTACATGGACATGATCCTTAGGCCTTACCAGACGGGTAGGTAGTCATGGCGGCTACCATATCCTCACCATTTCATCTCACGTTTAGAGAACACCTAGTGGCCCTAGAGGCAGTGTCTTGTGACCCTGACATTCTAGAAACCCTTAGGTGAGGACTACACCATCAATTGGTAACCCGCAAGGAGTTGGGGGCATGTTTAGGAAATGAATAAGTTAGAGGTCCATAGTGAAGGTAGTGAGTTTCCAGTTATCTAATTTTGTCACCCTCCCAGGAGTTACAATTAGTAACATATTTGAAACTTACCGAGTGATGTAAGATGTCACGAGAAAACCATACTTTCACTTTTCCTTTTCATCTTTAGAAAATACTTAGTAATTTTTGAAAGTAATGCTTTATAACCCTGTGAATTTATAAATTTTCCAATGTGAACACTTCATCTATACTTTCAGTCGAACCATATCGGTTTTAACCTCGAGGACTCGGAGAAGTATTCAAGAGAGGAGTGAGGTAAGGGCCTTTAGTTAGGATAGTGAGTATGAACCAAATTTCCACAGAAAGTTAACTTAGTCAAAACAATACCCAATTAACCTAAGTGAACCTATTAGTATCAAGTGAGGGAAATCTTAGCCATAACCCTCTTAAAGGGGAGGAACCTTAGTCAAAGGAAAATTAGGAATTTTAGTACCAATTTCTTAGAATAGTAGTGTAGCACTTGCAGACTCAAGTGAGAATGAAATTCTTTCTGATTAAGCCACACTAGGGGTAACTTTTAGAAAAGAAGTAGGAATCACCAGAGAGGATCATCAGAACATGTAGTAAATGAATCAAATACCTTAGTAAGGATAAAAGGATAGTAGGAGGAATTTAGCAGTTCTGGACCAATTAGGAAGGAGAGGGGAGAGAATTTAAAATTTTGTTAAGAAATGAGTAGGACTAGAAGATTACCCAGGCCACCCTAGCTTTAACTAAGAAATTATCAAACAACCATAGATACCTTCCGGTCTTTTGAATAATCAACTTTATCCATGAATTCCAGGAGTGAAATTTTAGAATTCTAAACCATTTACTTATATATATTGTAGTTGTGACCATGTTCATATATGTTTAGATCCCAAGCAGAAATAGGGAATTCCTTTCCGCACCATAATAGTGATAACCCAAGAGTTTATAAGAGAAAAATCAAGAGTTAGAACACTGAGAAATATTAGGAAGAACCTGAAACCTTAAGGGGGACAGTCTTATAAGTAGGAGGTGTGAAGCTATTGAAGGCACTCAATACTCGAGCACAACTAGTTCTACCCAACCTAAAAGTTAGAATTGGCTAGGTATACTTAGGCCCGGCTAGAGTGTTAGAAAGAACTGAGAGATTGTTCGACTCACTCACTAAGTTAGAACTCTAAAACAATTAGAAATCTTTACCTATAGGAGGACCAGGGTGTGAATGACCTTAAGCCACTTTTCTTTTCAGTAAAAAAAAACTTAGAACCAAACTAAATACAAACCATGACCAGTAAGATGGGGTAGAGGAAGATCCCATTATGGGAACATAGGCGATTGGGAGAGATTACCGCATCCATGCTGTGATCGGTGGGCATATTGCCTACGGTTATGTCATGGTATTTGATAGGAGTTCAATGCTTTCTTGAGGGGAATGAGTGTTTTTCATCACACTTTGATGTGGTGAGTGATTGTGTGACCTTGTAAACTTAATTCCTTGAACATGACGTGAGTGTTGGATGACTCCACCAACACAAATTTAGTGATTCAAGGAGTTAAGTAAAGTTGGTGCATAGTTTACTAATATTAACATCGTAGTACTTAAAATATAATCTTGTAATCATTTAGAATTTCTCTAAGCATAATTGAGTCGGTAAAAACCTAAGACCCAAAAACCAACCAGTGGTTGTTTGAAATTAAGTGTTGAAGTAGAACCTTATGTAGTTGTATATGAATTTGTTCACTTCTTTTAGATCCTACTAGGTAAGTTGTGTACCAAACTAGTGAACATATCAGAATGGGGTGTGTAATATATGAAACCATAAGAGAAACCATACTAGGAGCTTGGAAGAGGCATATAAGTTCTGGAACATGTATCCTGAGGAATTAGGAGATATGAGGTGTTTTGGTGTCGAAAGATAACCAGAGCGAATTTTGGGGACAAAATTCCTTTTAGGGGGTAGAAATGTAACATCCCGGAAAAGAGGACCCAAGATCAACTAAAGGTAAGTTAGAAAGGGAGTGAGAAGTTGGGGAAAAAGGAAGGATTTTGAGTAAGATTATGAGGATAATGAGAATTTATGGGCATTAAAGGGTATACTTAAGAGAGTAACTAAGATAGGAATGTGTTTTAGCAAAGTAAACTAGGAATGAAGGAGCAGGTGAGAATTAGGAGGAGCTAAATTAAGAAATATAGGTGTTAGAGTCCTTGTTCAAGTAACAATCCGGTAGTTAAGATTTAGGATGAGTTAGAAGAGATTAGAATAAAGATATGAATGAGTATTAGCCAAGAAAAGAGTATTTAGGGATTTTCTTAATTAGGGTAAGATTTAGATAAGTAATTACGTGTAAAACAAGTAAGGAAAGTGGTTTAGGAAGTGAGGAAACAAGACTTAGACTACAAAAGCAATTTTGAGTTTTAAGCCCTATGACCTTTGCTCACTAAATTGAGAATATCTAGAGTTGCAGGTGTCCAATTAAGGTAATTCCACTTGGGATAGAAAGCTAAGGTCCGGGGCTTCCGTTTGATAGGTTATATGATAGGGTTTCGATCAAAATTGCACCTTCAAACAGACTCATTTTCGCTCAAGCGAAATAGATTCGCTTGAGCGAATTATGCAGAAAAAAGTTTAGGTTCAGTTGCTGTAAAATTCGCTCAAGCGAATAAAGATTCGCTCAAGCAAATTTCGTCCAGAGAGGGTGTTTTTCTTATGTCAATTTCGCTCAAGCGAATTTGATTCCCTTGAGCGAAAATTCACTTAAGTCACCAGAAATTCCTTTCAATTTCATAATTTCACTTTTTTTTCTTCTTCTTTCCTAAGTTAGAGAGAGAGGGTCTAAGTTCTAGAGAGAGAGGGCTTAATTGAGGCTTGAGAAGGAAGATTGGAGCACGGAATCGTGAAGTAATCCACCACATTTCCTACTCTTCTTCCTTGAAACTCCAAGAATAGGTGAGTATAACTCACACACTTTCACAATTCAATCCCTTTGATTCCATGCATGAACCCTAATCTTGTTTTTCCCTTTCTTATGCTTATTGATGTTGAATTAGTGATAATTGTATGATAATTTAAGTGATTAAGCCTGAAAGCATGTTGTTTGATATTAGGAATCTTAGGTTATGAAATTACGAAACTTACGAGATTTCGAAATATATATGTTTATCAGTTTCAGTTCATTGAGATTATGTGCATTTGAGAATTATAACATATTAAGCCGGTTTCGACCGTGAGTAATTCAAGCCGGCCTTCGTGCTGTAAGTTAAAAATAAAGTAATTATGTAAAATACGACTTCGGTCTAGAAAGGTGGGATTCATCCCCGGGAAAGACGTTTCCCGTAGTCTGAGCTCAGTTCTAACCATAGAAAGTGATAAGATCATACCTGTTGGGCACAGCAGTGAGTGCATCATGAGCATCATGATTTGCATCATTCATTTGTTATGCTAAGTAAGTTGCATATTGCATTTAGTTTGTTGTTATCTATCTATGAATATGTCTCATGTGAAGTTTGATAATTGTTGTTTGATTCCCACACTATATATGTCTAGGTATACTTGCTGAGACTTTATTCTCACCCCACGTTTCGGGGATCTTCTTTAGTTGTGTAGGAAACCTTAGGAGCTGTTAAAGTAAGAAGGAGGAATTGTGGAACTGGGTCTCTTTAGAATTTGAAGTTTAAGTATTAGAAGTAAATTTGGTTGTAATTAATAAATGATTAGTCACTGATGTATATTGTATAAGTATAATTATTTCTGAGTTGGCCACTGAGGCCGAGTTCTAATCTTATGATATGTATGATATTGAATTGTACTGGTTTTGCTGATTTTCAGGTTAAGCTGGATTTGGTAATTATCCGGTTTTTAGGGGAGACTCTACCGGATTTCCGGTATAAGTTCATTGAATCACACTTCTCTAAGTTTGAATTCTTCCCTAAACTTAAGTAGGTTTCATACTTATTTAAGGTCTTTGATGTTTGACTTGTTTTGGCTTAAGCTAATAGTTGGAAATTTTAAGCAAATGTATGACGATATCGAAAATTTATCGAAATGATTTCAAGAAATTCAGGAATAGTGTCTCCAACGGGCATTATTTCTGAGTTCAGAAATTAGGGCGTTACATTTTGGTATCAGAGCAGTTCAATCTAATTGGACTGTGGTTAGGTTAGTTGCCCATGACTTATTATAATCTTCTAGTACATGTACTTATTATAGGAATTGATCACTCCTATGGTGTGTGTTGTATATGGAGATTATGGTCAGTTATGTGAGTAGGATACTTTGGTCCGGAAGTTAGGATAATTCCTTAACAAAGTTAAAGCCACCCATTCTTGTGTTAGAAAGAGAGCAACTTAGGTCAATTTTTAAAAAAATGGAACCCTTACCTTAGGAGCCTTATAGAATGTGACCCTGGAGCCCTTGTGAGCATTAGGCACTCTTAAGGCAGTTAGTTAAGATTGATTTGTTATTTTTAGAAGATGGTTGGTGTTTGACTTATAAAGTTGTTCTGATTATGTAATTTGTATAATCTGAATGTATTGTGTGATTAGCTATCTCTTTGTGACATTGGTTTGTATGAGTGATTTTATGTCATATTATGTTAGAGTGTGTGTACTTGTTAGGTAGTAATTCACATAGTTAAAGTTTCTTTTGAGACAAACCCTTGTGAGGTCACGTTAGAAGGAATGTGGGACTGTAGTCCAAGTTAAGATAGAAACTCTACTTAGGGTAAACCAGAGGTCGCAGAGGCACCCAAGAGGATTCCAAACCATTGGGAAAGTGTATAGAGGATTATAAATTTAAGTAGGCTTAAGAACTTACCTAAAGTCAGCAAACTTAGCAGGGGCATATAGACATTTAGACCTAAACTTAGAAGGGTTAGGAAATTGAGGTTACTTTAGAACAGGATATATATATAAAAAAAAGTATTCCCTAGGCCACCTTGAGGGTAGTCAGGAGACTGTCAGGCGAGTGATGATTCTTTCAGCCACGTTACTCTTTGCCTTATCCATGGATTACATGGACATGATCCTTAGGCCTTACCAGACGGGTAGGTAGTCATGGCGGCTACCATATCCTCACCATTTCATCTCACGTTTAGAGAACACCTAGTGGCCCTAGAGGCAGTGTCTTGTGACCCTGACATTCTAGAAACCCTTAGGTGAGGACTACACCATCAATTGGTAACCCGCAAGGAGTTGGGGGCATGTTTAGGAAATGAATAAGTTAGAGGTCCATAGTGAAGGTAGTGAGTTTCCAGTTATCTAATTTTGTCACCCTCCCAGGAGTTACAATTAGTAACATATTTGAAACTTACCGAGTGATGTAAGATGTCACGAGAAAACCATACTTTCACTTTTCCTTTTCATCTTTAGAAAATACTTAGTAATTTTTGAAAGTAATGATTTATAACCCTGTGAATTTAGAAATTTTCCAATGTGAACACTTCATCTATACTTTCAGTCGAACCATATCGGTTTTAACCTCGAGGACTCGGAGAAGTATTCAAGAGAGGAGTGAGGTAAGGGCCTTTAGTTAGGATAGTGAGTATGAACCAAATTTCCACAGAAAGTTAACTTAGTCAAAACAATACCCAATTCACCTAAGTGAACCTATTAGTATCAAGTGAGGGAAATCTTAGCCATAACCTTCTTAAAGGGGAGGAACCTTAGTCAAAGGAAAATTAGGAATTTTAGTACCAATTTCTTAGAATAGTAGTGTAGCACTTGCAGACTCAAGTGAGAATGAGATTCTTTCTAATTAAGCCACACTAGGGGTAACTTTTAGAAAAGAAGTAGGAATCACCAGAGAGTATGTGCATTTGAGCATTATAACATCTTAAGCCGGTTTCGACCGTAAGTAATTCAAGCCGGCCTTCGCGTTGTGAGTTAAAAATAAAGTAATCAAGAAATTCAGGAATAGTGTCTCCAACGGGCATTATTTCTGAGTTTAGAAATTAGGGCGTTACAAGCACCATTTTAATAAGTCTAGGTAAAAAAAGAAAAATATAATTTGTTAAATTGTTTTAGATTGGTTGTATATATGCCCGATATAGATAAAGGAAATTTGTTAAAATGCACCCTCTTCCTGCTTTATGTGTCGTTGCCCACAGCTCGCTATCGCGACCTCTACCCTTCTGCACTCCTTACTCATAGCGCGCCATCGCGGTTTCTCCCACAGCTCTGTCGCAGTGTGAAAGTGCGTTGTCACAGTTCCATCGCTTCCCCCAGCTCTGTCCCGGACTTACAGGACCTCGTCTACTTCACAACATCTCATCTAGTGAGTAATCTCTGTCTCACGCTCTTTTTCTATAACAATCCCTAACACAAATGAGTGCATTGTTTGGTAATGACAATGTAATATTGGATCTATATAATAGAGGTTAGGGTTAGGTTTTTTTGCAATTTTGTTGGAATAATTGATATGATGCACGCGAGTTTCCTTACCTCCACTATTTTCATTCAACTATAGATCTGTTAGAATGACAATATGAGTTATGGGTACTGATTTTTCTTTTGTTGGATAACCTTTCCCTTCATATTGCGGGGTGATTTTTTCTTCTCATCGATGTTTGTGGGTGTAGATTCCTATTTATATAAAATCCTTAGGCTGTCAAGCGTCAGTTTCTCTTTATGCTAAAGTTAAAAATAGTTTTAAGTTAATAATAAGGGTAAAATATATTTTTAGTCCCTGTAAAATAAGCGAGTTTTGTTTTTAGTCCCTATAAGATTTTTTTTATTAAATCATCCTCCTAAAATTTTTTTGTTTGCAATTAGTCCCTCCCCTCAATTGGCGTGTGCCAAGTGTTGATGTGTCACGTTTCTTTTTTTCTAGGTGCCTATTATTGTGTTTGTGGGGGTCTAAAACCTCCTGAAAAATTCACTTCACCCTCCCGTCTTCTCCCTCCCACAAATCTGCCTCTGTTTCCTTTCTTCTCAGCGGCATCACCCTCTTTCTCTTTCTTTTCCTCACTTTCCTTCTTCTATCGCTTTCTCTTTCTCTTTTACCGTCAACGTCTTCTATAATATTGGCGTCTCATCTCCAAGTCTAAATGGGAAAATGGAAATAACATCTCATCTCCGAGTCTAAATGGGAAAATGGAAATGCTTACTTTCAGGGTCAAGACCAAACAAGGAATATGGCATGGCCCAGAAAAAAAATAAAAAGAGAAAGAGATGGAAGAAAGAAGAGGTAACAGAAATGAGCACAATGCAAAATGACGAGGAAGGAAGGGAGTTAAGGTAAGTCCCAGATGATGATATGGAAGCATTGGGACATAATATTGGTCATTGAAGATTATTAGAAAATGACGAATAGGATCATAAGATTGGTGGCTAGGCTTCTAGCTAATGAGTAAAAATACGAGGGAAGAGAGCAGCAAGCAAAGTATAACAAGCAAGTAACATGGTGCCATACTACTTAAGTTATAAAGTGAATCATTCAAATAATGAAACTTGTGTTAGTATGTAAAAAGATAAGCAATATATTTCTTTTTGTTAGTAGATACATAAAGTAATGTATTAAATACACAATCCAACGGGCGAGGTTGTTGAAGTGGTTGCGGACGTAACAGGCGGTTTGAGCGGCGGGTTTTGTTCCGGCGAGGTGAGGGTGCAAGGTGAGGGCGCAGAGGTAGTTGGAGATGGTGGTGTTCGAGGAGGAGGAGAGGAACATGTGGCAGAAGCGTGAGGCGTTGCAGGAAGTGGAAGGAAAATGTAGGGAATAGAAAGCCAAAACCAGAATGCAGAGGATAAGAACCGTGATGGGTTTTGACAAAAATCGAACCATTTTTTGTTGTTGAATAATCATAATAATACAGTACTTACACTATAGAGATAGATAAATGTATGAACTTATATATAGACATAGAGAAAAATGAGGAAGAAGAAACAGAGAGGAGGCTCTGTTTTTGGGTCCATTCGACCAAAAAAGGGAGAAGGAGACGTTGACGGCCATAGAGAAAGAGAAGTGAGAGAAGAAGGAGAATATGTTTTTAGTAAAATATGAGCTGGTATTTTCGTTCTTAATCACTATATATTTTTGCAGGGGTAACATTGATAATACACAGTTGCAGGGGTGTGTGTGTGTGAAGAAGGAAAGTGAGAAAAAGAAAGAGAAAGAGGGTGATGCCGCTGAGAAGAAAGGAAACAGAGGCGGATTTGTGGGAGGGAGAAGACGGGAGGATGAAGTGAATTTTCAGGGGGCTTTAGACTGCCACAAAGAGAATAATAGACACCTCAAAAAAAGAGAAAATGTGCCACATCAGCAATTGACACATGCTAATTGAGGGGAGGGACTAATTGCAAACAAAAAAATTTTAGGAGGACGCTTTAATAAAAAAATTATAGGGACTAAAAACAAAACTCGTTTATTTTACAGGGACTAAAAACATATTTTACCCTAATAATAATAAACAATCTTGGTTATAAGACCAGAGTTCCATAAACAGTTTCCCCCTTTGGTGGCTTCTACTATGATGGACTACATTTTTTAGATGAAATTAAGATCAAAGTGCCATAATTCCTGTGAGCCCATTTTTTCAGCCTTGTTATAGCCCTCCATGAAAAATTAAATATGTGATCTTAATACATATCTCTTCCTTTTCTTTTTCTTCTTTTCACTAAGTTACAAAGTATTTCGATTCAAATATACTTTTCGAATCCTCTATTGTATATATCGAGTTCGAAGATACCAAATCATGTAATAACTTAATAAAATTTGTAAATTTCACCCTAACAGATGCCCCTTTAAAATATTAGTTTCGAAGAATATAGTAACTTCAGTAGAAACTAATATTTTAATAACATGAAGTTATTCAAAAAATATAGTCTCTTTCAATTCAAATCTTATTTTTGTTTTGAATGGTACAGAGTTCGCAACAATAGTTTTTTTTATTGTTGTTGGCTCATTACTGCGCGCCACTTTTTAAAATTACAGTTACCATTTTTATGTTACTGACTGTGCCCACTCACTCTTAGCTATATATAATGGTATGAACAGTTACCAACCTTAGCAACTTTTCATCTTCTTCTTCACAAACCGTCAGCTTTCTTTCTCTTTCTTCGCGTTTCTCTCTCTCTGCTGCAGCGTTTCAGCATCTTCTTCGCATTTCTTCTTCATTTTCTGCAAACCAAAGCTCCTTTCCTTCAAGGTAAAAATCATCTAAACTTTATTTTCTTCCTTCCTTTCCGATTCTTGAGCTTCAACCCATTCTTTACTAAAACATTTTCTGACATTGTAAAGAACATTTGCTCTTTTAGCAACTGAAATCTTTTGCCCTAGCTGTCAATTTTTTGTACTCAAGAAACTCTTTTTCATTATGCATTGTCTTTAATCTGTTAAAATGAACAATCTTTTCTTGTAATGTAACAATTCCATTCAGATTCTTTTAATTTCTTTAAAGATTGTTCTTCCTCTTTCTGACATGCATTTTCTTTTTCTAAGCTTACCCAGCTTCGATTGCTTGAATCTTTGATATTCAGGGCTTGTAGAATGACTTCCCAAGAAACTTCTGAACGTTCTGAACCAATTCCAAAGGCTTTTATCAATGGAAATTTGGTGGGCTTGGACAACATTAACTATGTTCCTGAACCAGAGGAAGATTCTGAACGTCTTCCCATATGGAGAAACCATTCTCTCATACCTTTCTCTATTCAAAACAAAGACTATTGTTTTCTGGGGCCTTATTTTCGACCAGCAAGACTTAATAGGTACACCAATTTCTTCCCTTGTCCTCCTGAAGAAAAGCTTCTTGCTTTTCAGGATCCCATTAGAACAGATTTTCTGAACAATCTACCCTCCATTTTTAGAACTGTTCCTCCTGTTAAGAAACAGACTTATTTGGACTGGTTAGATAGAATTGAGAGCAGTAAAGGGAATCATTGGAAGAAATTAGGGATTTTTTATTTGATTCAATTAAGTAGATATGAGCTTTCTTATGATCCTGTACTCCTAATTACTTCTTGTTTCTTTTGGGATCGAAATACTCATAACTTTCATCTGCCTTATGGTATGATCACACCCACACTTTTTGATTTAGCTGCTATGGTAGGTGTTAAACCTGAGGGCGATGTCTTCATCCCTTCAGATTTTGTAATAGATAAAGATTCAGAGCCAAACTAGACCAAATTCACCCATGCTCTTTTCATTCAAAATAATAATAAAGTTACTGGTCCAATATCTCGAACTGAACACATAGCTTTCTTAATGCTTTGGCTCTCTGGTTTTGCCTTTTGTTCTTGTTCCCTTCAAATTCCAAAATCCCTTCTAAGTCTTGCCATTGCTTTATCTCAAAGCAAAATTCAAATTAACTTTAGTCGTTTCCTTCTAGGCAGCCTCTATGACTGTTTGAATGAGGCTGTTCTGACCCTTAGGAAACCAAAACCGTTGAAAGTCTTGAGTGGTCCTTTTTGGCTTCTTCAATTATGGCTTAATGCCATTTTCAAAGAAAATTTCTCAAGTGTTGAGCCAAAAAATTCCAAATTGTCTAGTTCGACTGAGGGATTTCAACTGTCCTTTTATACTCCAAGTTCTTGGAGAAAAGATCCCCTTGCTTCATTTAAACACTATTTCTCTCTTTTCCTTGACCTTGACAAACACAAACCTTCTCTTGCTCCATTTGCTTCTCGATCCCATGGACCAAACTGGTTTACAAGGAAATTCCCTTGTAACTCCCCAGGTGATCAGGCTGAAAGCCTTGATGTGTGGGAAGAATTTTTGACTTGGGGTGTCATCTTCTTTGGCTTTTCGATGAAGGATATGAAGGCATATTCCTATCAGCCAAATTTAGTGGCAAGACAGTTTGGTCTCTCTCAACTTCGTCCTACTCCTATGAGCCGTTATTTTGAAGACATTATTCGAGGACAAGCTACCACTGGGATCGAAGCAATGAATGAATTAGCCAAACATTTTTTTTGACATCAGTCCTACCCTTACTCCTTGTTCATTTTAACCATCTTTCTACAGCACCGTTTCATTCAGGGATTGGTGGTCATCCTATTATTCTTCCATTCAAGTATCTTTGGAAACTTGTTTTAGCAGGATGGCACCTCCCCCTGAAAAGGAAGCTTCAAAGAAAAAAGATAAAGGTAAAGACATTATTGCTTTTTGTTTTATTACCATTAACTTTAAGTTTGAAATTTCAATAATCATATATTGAATTTCATTGTCTCCATCTTATTCAGATAAAAAAACAAACACTAGTCAGGAGAATGAATCTAGTGAAGAACAATCAAGCAAGAAGAGAAAATCGAAGGTAGTTTCGATTTTGAATAGTTTTCTTTCAAGATTTGAAGTCAAACTATTCCTTATTTGAATTGTTCTAACCTTTATATTTTAAATGCAACCTTCTGTTTCTCCTGAAGTCTCGAAGGCTAAAAAGGTTAAACCAGGTTCTTCTGCTGGAAGAATCAAGAAAAAGCAAGTTCAAGAAACTTCAGAATCTGCTACCCCTAGTGATCCAAAGGTATTGAAATTTCGAACTTATTTTCTTAACAAATCCTTATGTTTAATTCTGATTGAATCTTTTGTTTCTTGAAGCTTAAGAAAGATTCTCCATCAGAGAATGATTCTTCTAGTTCTCCTCCTCTAACTTCTAATCCTCGAGCTGAAAGAAGATCAAAAGCACGTTCTGATTCAAGAAGTTCGAAAGCAAAGGAGATTTCAGATGAGATGGATCAGGATGAGAACGAGGCGGATCCTAAACTTTCTAAAAAATCTAAACCTATTGAGACTGGGTCTTCAAAGATTATCAAGAAGAAGAAGGTTGGAGCTTCTCAGGTAATCATATCTTAAAGTTTTCCAATCTCCATTACATGATTCAAATTAATCATTCATCCATCCTCTCATCTCGAATAGGTGGCTAGAAAATACTATGCCCTTCGAGTGAAACACATTGCTCCTAAGAGGCCAAGGCCAAAGAAAATGGTAATACGAGAAGGCATTGAGGTGGAATTTTGAATTCCTTCCTTAGAATTATAAATTCTTTTTGAATGATTCTGATTTCAATATTCTTTGATTGCAGGTTGAGACTATCAATTCCTCTTCGAAGTCAACAATTGAACGTACTGTGACTAATGAGTCTGATCAAAAGAAATCTTCAAAAGAAGAAAGTGGAGAAAAGGAACAAAGTGTGAGTTCCCCTCCAGGATCTCAACCAGAAGATGAAGTTTCTCAAAAAGAACCAGAATCAGAAGAAGGGAATGTTGAAAATACTAATATGGAAGGGGTTGAACCAGGTCTTGAGGAGAAGATTGAAGAAGAGTCCATTCTTGAGGCTTCTCAGTTGAAAGAGAACGAAACAGAAAATCAGACTAAGACAACTCCTTTGACCAAGGATCCCCCTAAAGATCAATAGAAAATTGACATCCTTTCTACTCCAATCAAAGAGACCATAATTCTTGAGAATCCTTCAGAAATTCAAAGTGAAATGACTGCAGCCCATCAAACTCCTCCTTTGAATGCTTCAGAAACTGCACCAAGTTCTTCCAACAAAACTCTAACCCCTTCAAGCTTGAAAGAATGCTTGAATGTATTGGATGAGAACCCCTTTGCTGTCCTCGACCTTTTAACAAGTGAAGGTTCCATGTCTTTTGCTCATTCAGATTCAAGGTCTTATCAACCAACAACTGAATCTGTGGCGGACTTGATTGAAGGTCTGAAGAATCTGATATTCCTTGATGATTTCCTCGAGCTTTTTCGAATAGATGTGGAATATCAATACAGGGTAGAGAAAAAACTTGAAGCAATTTATGCTCGGCAAAGCAGTTTATCCACTCAACAACTCGATGGATTGGATGCTGTCAAAAAGCTCTATATTAAAGTTAAAGATATTTTGAGAGAGAACCTATCAAATTCTGCAAAGGCTTTTGAAGCTCGAGTTGATAGTGATGATATGTTGGAGAAGTTGAAGGATTCCAGGACAAAAATGTCAAAGCTCAATGAAAATATGGGGACTTTGAATGCCCAACTATCCTCTGTTGCAGATAAACGCAAAACCATTGAAGAGCAAATCAAGAAACTGCAAGAGGATGACAAAATTCTGATTTTAGAAGAAAACAACTGTAAGACTTCAATGTCCAAGCTTGAGAACAGAAAGCTCGAGCTCCTAAATGGAGTGAAGTATGTTTCAAGTGAGTTGGTGAAATCGAACGAGCTTTTGGCTAATATCGAACAAAAGGACAAAGTCTTAGCAGAACAATACAAAAATCTGAATCAAGTCTATGGGCCTATGAGAAAGAATCCCCCTTTTTAACTTTGCTCTTATTTCAACTGTTTGTCTATTAAAACACTTCTTATTGGTGCTTTGGAGTCACCAATTAATTTGAATGATTTTAGACAATTTGAATTTCATGCAAAGTTGGTTTATATTCCTTTAAGTATTTTCCATTTATGCTTAGAATTCGATTGTCACCTGATAATTCTCTAATCGAATACGCATTATTCGAAAATACTTGTTCAACTTCGAATGGTCCTTCCCAATTCGGAGATCATTTCCCAAATCGTTTAGATTTTTTATCAACAGGTAAAATTACTTTCCACACAAGATCTCCCTCGTCAAAAGACTTAGACTTTAGCTTACGATTGTAAATTCGAGATACTTGTTCTTTTTTCCTGATGATATTTTCTAAGGCTCTTAATCTAAACTAATCCAATTCATTTAACTCATCCAACATCAAGTTATAGTAATCTTGAATGGGTAAATCGAATTGTCTTTGCACTCTTATTGATTGCAAATGAATTTCAACTGGTAAAACTGTATCATGACCATAGACCAACTTATAAGGTGTAAATCTTGTTGCATCTCGAGGAAAATTTCGATATGCCCATAAAATTTGACTTAATGTCTTATGCCAATTTCGAGGTCGTTGGTCAAGATGTTTTTTAATCAAAGAAATAATCGTTTTATTTACAGCTTCAACTTGCCCATTTGCTTGTGCATAATAGGGAGTTGAAGTAAGAAGTTTGATTTCATTTTCTTGTGCAAACCTCTTAACTCTTTGGCCTATAAACACAGCTCCTTGATCAGTTGAAATAGATTCAGGAAGACCAAATCGAAAAACTATGTTTTCTTGAATGAACTTAATCACGTCTTCTTGAGTTACATCTTTTAATGGGATTGCTTCTACCCATTTTGTAAAATAATCTATAGCCACCATAATAGATTTATACCCCCTAGATGATGAAGGATGAATTTGACCAATCAAATCAATAGCCCATCCTCTAAAAGGCCATGGCTTTATTATTGAATGTAACTCACTCGTAGGGATTTGTTGAATGAAACCATGTTTTTGACATTCTTCACAAGCTTTCGAAAAATCATTACAATCTTTGGCCATTGAAGGCCAATACAAATTTTGTCTTTTCAAAACCCATTCCATTTTTCGACCTGCTTGATGAGCTCCACAAATCTCTTTATGAGTATCAATCAAAGCTTGATATGCTTCCGATTCTCCTAAACATCGAAGCAAATTACCATCAGGTGCTTTCTTATATAATTGATTAGCTAAAATTGCATAGTGTAAAGCCTTGTATTTCAATTTTCGATCCACTTGCATACTTGGGTTCTACAAGTATTCAACTAAAGATTTTCTCCAATCATTAATATCTAAAGTTTCGATGTCTAAAACTTCAAAATCCATAATTGGCATATTCTTCTTTAATCGGATCAATTCTTCGAATTTAGAGTTACAGACTTTATAACCAGAAGCAATATGTGTCAATTCATTGGCAACTTCATTATCAATTCGAGATATGTGTTCGAATTCAACTTCATCAAAATACCTTAGTAGCTGAAAAGCTCTGAATAAATATTTTGACAATCTAGGATTCAAACATTTATATTGCTTAGTGACTTGTTTGATCACTAATTGTGAATCTCCTCGAATCAATACTTGTTTAGCTTTGAATGTAATTAAAACCTATAATCCTAATAATAAAGCTTCATATTCACCCTCATTATTGGAATGATCCATTCCTATTCGAAACATTATTTTTGTTGGTAACCCTTCAAGTGAAATCAAAAGAATTCCAATTCCAATACCTACTTTATACTTCGAACCATCGAAATAAAACTTCCAAGGTTTTAAACCCACGAAGTCCAACTTATTAATTCGAATAGGAGGATGATCAACTAGGAAATCAACCATAACTTGGCCTTTTACAGCTTTTAATGGAACGTAAGTTAGCGAAAATTTAGTTAAATCTAACGCCCATTTTCCTACTCTACTATGAAGAATAGGTTTCCATTGAAGTTGAAATTTCAATCACAAGAAGGGGGGTTGAATTGTGATCTCTTTAAAACTTCCTGCAACTTAGGTTTTTAATATTGTGCTAGCTCAAGATAATATTGGCCTAGTATTAAAAATTCTTTCACAAAGATTAGTAATTCAGCAATGTTCAATATAATTTTAAGATTTGATTTACTTAAGTTAATTATGCAGATGTTTACTTAATAAATTTAAAGCAGCTGAAACTTTAAATGAAGGAATAGGGAAGAGAAGATCACACACACAGAATTTTTATACTGGTTCACCTCTTCCAACCTGAGGCTACGTCCAGTCCCTACACCAAGTAGGATTTTCTTACTCAACTTGATCTTATTACAGAGCTTTGGTGTAACACCTTAATTTCTAGTCTCAAGAATAATGCCCGTTGGAGACACTATTCCTGAAATTCCTTGAAATTAGTTTGTTAAATTTTAAATATCGTCAATCAAGTTACTTAAACTTTCCAACGATTAGTTTAAGTTACACATATAAATACATCTTAATGGAGCTTAGGGGAAGAAACCTATACTTAGAGTAATAGGATTCAAGAGATCCATACCGGAGGTCCGATAGAATCTCCCCATAGACTGGTTATTACCAGTTTCTAGCTTCGCCTGAAACCCATCAATAGCCAATCTAATCTAATAATATAGATAAACTAAACTCATTCATAATCAAGCCTTCTTGACTAAGAAAATACATGAATATTACAACATCTAACATAAATCCATTATACAACTGTTTCAATTTTATTACAAGGAAATTCCTATTCTAACTCTAATCCGCTTCATTAACTTCACCTTATCCTCAAGTCATTTGGATCATCTTGCACACTAAAGAAAATCCCCGAAACGTGGGGTGAGACTAGTGTCTCAGCAAGTATAACTCTATGCATGAATGCAGGGGACATACATATATGGATGACAATCCCATACTCATATCAGTTCAGTACATCGTCATATTCAATTAAAGCATAGCATCAAGTCACGTAACAATCTGTATAGTTAGCAAATCAATGCCAAACATAAATAAGGTCAGTCTTGGAGTATTTTAACCCAAATACTCAAGGGTTCTTATCACTATCTGTATTTTGAGCGCTCGGCCTGTGACCAAGGACCGTCGTCCAAGGCCACCAGTAATTAAATTTTATTAGCAACCACAATAACTTTACTGTGTTGAGGGCTCACAATTTACCTCCTTGGCCGGGGAGTAAACGGAATCAACCTCTCTTATAACTTATACGGTCTTAAGAGGCGTCAGTGGAGTCAATACTCAAATCCGAACTACGACTGCTATTTCTTAGCCCATGTCGGGATAGGAGTATTAACAACCTGAACTTCTCCACCCCCTAAGGTGAATTCTTCTCCAAAGAGAACCTCCCTTAACCGGATCCAAGACCTGGGACTCGACCCTGGACCCACATGAAATTACTTGTCTTTTACATCGTACTATTGCATGGAAGGTGCTTCTAACATACATAGCACGTAACGTTATTAACATAGAATTCCTTACAAACATCGTAATTCCGCTCAATTTAATCATATAGAAAGGGATTCGAGAGGTAGGGATCATACAAGGAGCATTTCGTCAATATAGCTATTTCGACTCTACGGTCTTACAACTCAATTTCGAATTCACTCAACAATATAACCATAATCGATACTACACAAAGAGGCATGATTCGAAAGGAATACTCTTATGAGTTACAATCTGGGAAAATCCTATAGTTTCGTAAGTTTCGATAGTTTCGACAACTTCGAAACTAAGGTTTTCAACGCTCGATCCTAACTCATATGCTCAATCAAACATTCAACCATCCAAACAATCAAACAATTATCAATCTAACAATCAAACAACTACCAGCCAAGAAAGGGAAGGGAAGGAGAGGGGGAACATGCAAAGGAGACCAATTTCTATCCTAAAGGTGAGTTATACTCACAAATTGCAAGCAATCCAAGAGGGAAAGGAGATTTGAAGATGATTAATCGGTGTTTCCTTGCCCAAAGATCCTTCTTCAAGCTCCAATTCTTCTTTCTCTCTCTAGAACCCATCTCTCTCTCTGGATTAGGGTTTCTCTCCAAAATTCTGATTTTTAAAACGTCCTGGGTATATATATTTTCACTCAGTAATCGATTACCAACATATGGTAATCGATTACTCACAGCAAAAACGCGCCTCGAACCCATCCTGGGAACCTGGTAATCGATTACCACCTTTGGTAATCGATTACTAAGTTCCCAGGTTACTGGTAATCGATTACTTAATCCTTGTAATCGATTACCATGGACCAGACTCTCTGGTAATCGCTTACAGGCTCTTGGTAATCGATTACCAGGGACCAAAACTCCTAAATTTTGTTCTATTAAGACTCCAAACTTAGATTTTATCCTTTCCTACCTATTAATTTCACAAGTTATATTAATCCTAGCCATGGCTCCTAGATTCTACTTATTTCAAGAACCCCAACCTTAGATTTTATTCCCTAATCTTCATTACTTCCAGTTTCCAACTCAACATACCCAGTTTACCCTTTAAGTCTTATGAGATATAATAACTTAATATGTGGACCTAATCTTTAATTAGACATTCTTAAGTTAAAGCCTGAACTTGGTTTAAAATAGGGTTTTAACTCATAGCTTCTTAATTTTACCCTTCCTTCCTTACTAATACCTAATTCTTTTGTTTGCAAATCTGATGAATTATTTAAGCTCCTAATATGCGGGATGTTACATTCTACCCCCCTTAAGACAATTTTGTCCTCAAAATTGTTTAGGAAAAGGAACTTAAGGTTAACCCAACTAAAAGGGTTAAGGAAATCTTTCTCGAAGGTCTGATAAAGAACATTCTAACACCTAGAAGTGAACATAGGGTTTCTATCTGACTCAAAATTGGGGAAATACTATAGAGCTCGACATTCGTCCGAACATACAAAACTTCTAACTTGCTAAGGGAAAAGGTACTTCTAGTAGATAGAAAGTGGGCTGACTCGTTCAGTCGGTCCTCAATCACTTAAATGGCCTCAAGTCTTGTTTGGATTCGAGGCAATCCCACCACGCTTCCGCTGCTAAACTCTCTCACTTTCACTCAGGATTTCTAATGGTAATGGGGCTCTAGTTGGTTTGAAGTTCTATACTGACTCGTCGACACCCTATAGGTTGGAAAAAACACAATCTACTATAACTCCCTTCGAACCCTGGTACATCTTGGTAGAGCCAGGATGCACCAAAAACTCACTTCTGATGACTTCCTATGACCCAGGTTGCCTAAGACTACCCCCCTAGAGATACAAACTCCCTCTTAGAAGGAATCATCCCATCTCTTGCTCCAGAAACCCTAACTGTTGACTCTCCCTTTAGAGATTTGAGTCCAAACTCAAAGCCTCTCTGATTAGAGCTCTCAGCTCACCAAAGATCTCCCTTAACAGTAATTGGTACTATGCTCTCCAGTGGCTGCATCTAAACTTGGGTCTCTAAATTTCTATGACAACTCTCTTCTAGAGCCTACGAAAGATACATAGAAGGACTCTCTACTCTCTCTAAGCTTTCTAGACAGGTTTGGATAGACAACACACTAGAGAATCGAATCATGAGAAAAATTTCATGCTACCACTAATTAAGGGTTCTAACTCCAAACCTAACCTATCAACCACCTATTGTTTCCTTTCAAATTTTATATTCTAAGTTTCTACTTATATTAATAGTACTTAGCTATGAACACATAACAACCCAATCTCTCGAATCACTAAGTTTGTGTTGACCAAAACATTAAACACTCACACCGTATTTCGAGAAATTAAGTTCGCATAAAAACATAAACAAACAATCTCACACGAAAAAGGAAAACAACATTCATGACATAACAGTAGAGGTAACATCTCCCGGTTACGGCATGAACACGGTGCTCTTCCTATTTCCCTACCATCCCATAAGGGGATCTTTCTCTATCCCATCTTACCGGTCATGCTATATTTATTTAAGTTTGGAGTTCTAAGGAAAAAGGAGAGTGACCTAATGTAATTAGCTTCCTAGTCCTCTAATAAGTAAGGATTTCTGAATACTCTAAAGTTCTAGCCTAGTGAGCGTGCCTAACAATAACTCAATCCTTTATTAACATACTAGCTAAGCTTAACTATACACAGTCAAATCAAATTTTTCAGGTTGGATGAAACTTACTTGGTTTCGAGGATAAATCTACCCTACCTAATGCAATCTATACGGGAGTTCTTCTAACTTTCGTAAATTAGGTTCCTCTCCCTTAAGAGGGTTATAATTAAGGTTTCTCTCTACAGTTGGCAATAATAAGTGAAATTAGGTGATTTTAGGAGAGTGGAGTTACTAAGTCGAATTTCTGAGAAATTTTAGTTCCTACTAACTGTCCTGACTAAGGGTCTTTACCCAATTCTTCTCCCGATTACTACCCCGAGTCCTCGAGGTTAAAACTAGTATAGTTAAACTAAGGGTATGGATGAAATATTCCTAAGTATTTCCTAAGGTGAAGAGAAAAGTAGAGGTACTGTTTTCTCTCACAACTTACCCACTCGTTAGGGCTAAAGATATTACTAAGATAAGTTCTAGAAGAGTTCTAATACTAGATAATAGAAGTCTCACCACCTCTTACTAGGAATTGCTAGCTTGCTTATTTTCTAAACGTACTCCCAACTCCTAGCGGTTACCAATGATGGTGTAGTCCTCACTTAAGGGTCACAAGACACTGCTTCTAAGGCTACCAGGAGTTTCCTAAACAAGAGCTAAATGGATGAGGTGATGGTAGTCTCCATAACTACACACCCGTCTGATAAGGTCTAAAGGTCCGTCCATGTAATCCATGGACAAGGCAAGGAGCACGGTGGCTAAAAGAATTCTCACTCTACTGACAGTCTCCTGAATACCCTCAAGCGGCCAAAGGAATACATCTATTCTTACATTGGTTCGAAAGAAAATTCAATACCCTACCCCTTTTTAATTTTAAGTCTAAATGTTTACTTACCTCTGCTAAGTTTAATGACGTTAGGTAAGGTCTTAACCCTATTTAGGTTAAATCCCTCTATATACCCTTTTCCTAAATAGGATTTCTATCTTAACTTAAACTACAGTCCCGCATTCCTTCTAACGTGATCTCACGAGGGTTTGTCTCAAGGAAGCTTTAACTATGTAATTTACTACTTAACAAAACACGTGCACATTCTAACACAACATGGCACATAGCCTTTCAAACAAATCAATATCACAAATCAAAAGCAAAACACACAAAACATTCAACTAGCATAAATTACTCACAATTTAGACCACACATAAATCAAACAACAAAGCAATGTTCTAAACACATAGTAAGCCATCAAATACAATCAAATCATACACATTACACAACTGAAATCACATCACAAGTCAAGCAGCAATCATCCTTCAATTATTAAATCATATCCTCTAACTAGCTTAAGAGTGTCTAACTTTTATTAGGTTTTCAAGGTAATGTTCTATAAGACTCTTAAGGTAAGGGTTCCCTAGGAACTTAACCTAAGATATTTTCTTTCTCAAACTCCAATGGTGGCTTTAACTTTGTTAGGGAAGTATGCTAACCTCCGAACCAAAGTATCATACTCACATAACAAGCTATGATCTCCATATACATCACCCATTGTAAGAGTGATCAGTTCCTACGATGAGTATATGTACTAGAAGATCACAGTAAGTCACGGGCAACTAACCTAACCACAGTCCAATTGGATTGAACTGCTCTGATACCAAAATGTATCACCCTAATTTCTAGTATCAAGAATAATGCCCGTTGGAGACACTATTCCTGAAATTCCTTGAAATTAGTTTGTTAAATTTTAAATATCGTCAATCAAGTTACTTAAACTTTCCATCGATTAGTTTAAGTTACACATATAAATACATCTTAATGGAGCTTAGGGGAAGAAACCTACACTTAGAGTAATAGGATTCAAGAGATCCATACCGGAGGTCCGATAGAATCACCCCATAGACTGGTTATTACCAGTTTCTAGCTTCGCCTGAAACCCATCAATAGCCAATCTAATCTAATAATATAGATAAACTAAACTCATTCATAATCAAGCCTTCTTGACTAAGAAAATACATGAATATTACAACATCTAACATAAATCCATTATACAACTGTTTCAATTTTATTACAAGGAAATTCCTATTCTAACTCTAATCCGCTTCATTAACTTCACCTTATCCTCAAGTCATTTGGATCATCCTGCACACTAAAGAAAATCCCCGAAACGTGGGGTGAGACTAGTGTCTCAGCAAGTATAACTCTATGCATGAATGCAGGGGACATACATATATGGATGACAATCCCATACTCATATCAGTTCAGTACATCGTCATATTCAATTAAAGCATAGCATCAAGTCACGTAACAATCTGTATAGTTAGCAAATCAATGCCAAACATAAATAAGGTCAGTGTTGGAGTATTTTAACCCAAATACTCAAGGGTTCTTATCACTATCTGTATTTTGAGCGCTCGGCCTGTGACCAAGGACCGTCGTCCAAGGCCACCAGTAATTAAATTTTATTAGCAACCACAATAACTTTACTGTGTTGAGGGCTCACAATTTACCTCCTTGGCCGGGGAGTAAACGGAATCAACCTCTCTTATAACTTATACGGTCTTAAGAGGCGTCAGCGGAGTCAATACTCAAATCCGAACTGCGACTGCTATTTCTTAGCCCATGTCCGGATAGGAGTATTAACAACCTGAACTTCTCCACCCCCCTAAGGTGAATTCTTCTCCAAATAGAACCTCCCTTAACCGGATCCAAGACCTGGGACTCGACCCTGGACCCACATGAAATTACTTGTGTCTTTTACATCGTACTATTGCATGGAAGGTGCTTCTAACATACATAGCACGTAACGTTATTAACATAGAATTCCTTACAAACATCGTAATTCCGCTCAATTTAATCATATAGAAAGGGATTCGAGAGGTAGGGATCATACAAGGAGCATTTCGTCAATATCGCTATTTCGAATCTACGGTCTTACAACTCAATTTCGAATTCATTCAACAATATAACCATAATCGATACTACACAAAGAGGCATGATTCGAAAGGAATACTCTTATGAGTTACAATCGGGGAAAATCCTATAGTTTCGTAAGTTTCGATAGTTTCGACAACTTCGAAACTAAGGTTTTCGACGCTCGATCCTAACTCATATGCTCAATCAAACATTCAACCATCCAAACAATCAAACAATTATCAATCTAACAATCAAACAACTACCAGCCAAGAAAGGGAAGGGAAGGAGAGGGGGAACATGCAAAGGAGACCAATTTCTATCCTAAAGGTGAGTTATACTCACAAATTGCAAGCAATCCAAGAGGGAAAGGAGATTTGAAGATGATTAATCGGTGTTTCCTTGCCCAAAGATCCTTCTTCAAGCTCCAATTCTTCTTTCTCTCTCTAGAACCCATCTCTCTCTGGATTAGGGTTTCTCTCCAAAATTCTGATTTTTAAAACGTCCTGGGTATATATATTTTCGCTCAGTAATCGATTACCAACATATGGTAATCGATTACTCACAGAAAAAACGCGCCTCGAACCCATCCTGGGAACCTGGTAATCGATTACCACCTTTGGTAATCGATTACTAAGTTCCCAGGTTGCTGGTAATCGATTACTTAATCCTTGTAATCGATTACCATGGACCAGACTCTCTGGTAATCGCTTACAGGCTCTTGGTAATCGATTACCAGAGACCAAAACTCCTAAATTTTGTTCTATTAAGACTCCAAACTTAGATTTTATCCTTTCCTACCTATTAATTTCACAAGTTATATTAATCCTAGCCATGGCTCCTAGATTCTACTTATTTCAAGAACCCCAACCTTAGATTTTATTCCCTAATCTTCATTACTTCCAGTTTCCAACTCAACATACCCAGTTTACCCTTTAAGTCTTATGAGATATAATAACTTAATATGTGGACCTAATCTTTAATTAGACATTCTTAATTTAAAGCCTGAACTTGGTTTAAAATAGGGTTTTAACTCATAGCTTCTTAATTTTACCCTTCCTTCCTTACTAATACCTAATTCTTTTGTTTGCAAATCTGATGAATTATTTAAGCTCCTAATATGCGGGATGTTACATTCTACCCCCCTTAAGACAATTTTGTCCTCAAAATTGTTTAGGAAAAGGAACTTAAGGTTAACCCAACTAAAAGGGTTAAGGAAATCTTTCTCGAAGGTCTAATAAAGAACATTCTAACACCTAGAAGTGAACTTAGGGTTTCTATCTGACTCAAAATTGGGGAAATACTATAGAGCTCGACATTCGTCCTAACATACAAAACTTCTAACTTGCTTATGGAAAAGGTACTTCTAGTAGATAGAAAGTGGGCTGACTCGTTCAGTCGGTCCTCAATCACTTAAATGGCCTCAAGTCTTGTTTGGATTCGAGGCAATCCCACCACGCTTCCGCTGCTAAACTCTCTCACTTTCACTCAGGATTTCTAATGGTAATGGGGCTCTAGTTGGTTTGAAGTTCTATACTGACTCGTCGACACCCTATAGGTTGGAAAAACACAATCTACTATAACTCCCTTCGAACCTTGTACATCTTGGTAGAGCCAGGATGCACCAAAAACTCACTTCTGATGACTTCCTATGACCCAGGTTGCCTAAGACTACCCCCCCTAGAGATACAAACTCCCTCTTAGAAGGAATCATCCCATCTCTTGCTCCAGAAACCCTAACTGTTGACTCTCCCTTTAGAGATTTGAGTCCAAACTCAAAGCCTCTCTGATTAGAGCTCTCAGCTCACCAAAGATCTCCCTTAACAGTAATTGGTACTATGCTCTCCAGTGGCTGCATCTAAACTTGGGTCTCTAAATTTCTATGACAACTCTCTTCTAGAGCCTACGAAAGATACATAGAAGGACTCTCTACTCTCTCTAAGCTTTCTAGACAGGTTTGGATAGACAACACACTAGAGAATCGAATCATGAGAAAAATTTCATGCTACCACTAATTAAGGGTTCTAACTCCAAACCTAACCTATCAACCACCTATTGTTTCCTTTCAAATTTTATATTCTAAGTTTCTACTTATATTAATAGTACTTAGCTATGAACACATAACAACCCAATCTCTCGAATCACTAAGTTTGTGTTGACCAAAACATTAAACACTCACACCGTATTTCGAGAAATTAAGTTCGCATAAAAACATAAACAAACATCTCACACGAAAAAGGAAAACAACATTCATGACATAACCGTAGAGGTAACATCATCCCGGTTACGGCATGAACACGGTGCTCTTCCTATTTCCCTATCATCCCATAAGGGGATATTTCTCTATCCCATCTTACCGGTCATGCTATATTTATTTAAGTTTGGAGTTCTAAGGAAAAAGGAGAGTGACCTAATGTAATTCACTTCCTAGTCCTCTAATAAGTAAGGATTTCTGAATACTCTAAAGTTCTAGCCTAGTGAGCGTGCCTAACAATAACTCAATCCTTTATTAACATACTAGCTAAGCTTAACTATACACAGTCAAATCAAATTTTTCAGGTTGGATGAAACTTACTTGGTTTCGAGGATAAATCTACCCTACCTAATGCAATCTATACGGGAGTTCTTCTAACTTTCGTAAATTAGGTTCCTCTCCCTTAAGAGGGTTATAATTAAGGTTTCTCTCTACAGTTGGCAATAATAAGTGAAATTAGGTGATTTTAGGAGAGTGGAGTTACTAAGTCGAATTTCTGAGAAATTTTAGTTCCTACTAACTGTCCTGACTAAGGGTCTTTACCCAATTCTTCTCCTGATTACTACCCCGAGTCCTCGAGGTTAAAACTAGTATAGTTAAACTAAGGGTATGGATGAAATATTCCTAAGTGTTTCCTAAGGTGAATAGAAAAGTAGAGGTACTGTTTTCTCTCACAACTTACCCACTCGTTAGGGCTAAAGATATTACTAAGATAAGTTCTAGAAGAGTTCTAATACTAGATAATAGAAGTCTCACCACCTCTTACTAGGAATTGCTAGCTTGCTTATTTTCTAAACGTACTCCCAACTCCTAGCGGTTACCAATGATGGTGTAGTCCTCACTTAAGGGTCACAAGACACTGCTTCTAAGGCTACCAGGAGTTTCCTAAACAAGAGCTAAATGGATGAGGTGATGGTAGTCTCCATAACTACACACCCGTCTAATAAGGTCTAAAGGTCCGTCCATGTAATCCATGGACAAGGCAAGGAGCACGGTGGCTAAAAGAATTCCCACTCTACTGACAGTCTCCTGAATACCCTCAAGCGTCCGAAGGAATACATCTATTCTTACATTGGTTCGAAAGAAAATTCAATACCCTACCCCTTTTTAATTTTAAGTCTAAATGTTTACTTACCTCTGCTAAGTTTAATGACGTTAGGTAAGGTCTTAACCCTATTTAGGTTAAATCCCTCTATATACCCTTTTCCTAAATAGGATTTCTATCTTAACTTAAACTATAGTCCCGCATTCCTTCTAACGTGATCTCATGAGGGTTTGTCTCAAGGAAGCTTTAACTATGTAATTTACTACTTAACAAAACACGTGCACATTCTAACACAACATGGCACACAGCCTTTCAAACAAATCAATATCACAAATCAAAAGCAAAACACACAAAACATTCAACTAGCATAAATTACTCACAATTTAGACCACACATAAATCAAACAACAAAGCAATGTTCTAAACACATAGTAAGCCATCAAATACAATCAAATCATACACATTACACCACTGAAATCACATCACAAGTCAAGCAACAATCATCCTTCAATTATTAAATCATATCCTCTAACTAGCTTAAGAGTGTCTAACTTTTATTAGGTTTTTAAGGTAATGTTCTATAAGACTCTTAAGGTAAGGGTTCCCTAGGAACTTAACCTAACATATTTTCTTTCTCAAACTCCAATGGTGGCTTTAACTTTGTTAGGGAAGTATGCTAACCTCCGAACCAAAGTATCATACTCACATAACAAGCTATGATCTCCATATACATCACCCATTGTAAGAGTGATCAGTTCCTACGATGAGTATATGTACTAGAAGATCACAGTAAGTCACGAGCAACTAACCTAACCACAGTCCAATTGGATTGAACTGCTCTGATACCAAAATGTATCACCCTAATTTCTAGTATCAAGAATAATGCCCGTTGGAGACACTATTCCTGAAATTCCTTGAAATTAGTTTGTTAAATTTTAAATATCGTCAATCAAGTTACTTAAACTTTCCATCGATTAGTTTAAGTTACACATATAAATACATCTTAATGGAGCTTAGGGGAAGAAACCTACACTTAGAGTAATAGGATTCAAGAGATCCATACCGGAGGTCTGATAGAATCTCCCCATAGACTGGTTATTACCAGTTTCTAGGTTCGCCTGAAACCCATCAATAGCCAATCTAATCTAATAATATAGATAAACTAAACTCATTCATAATCAAGCCTTCTTGACTAAGAAAATACATGAATATTACAACATCTAACATAAATCCATTATACAACTGTTTCAATTTTATTACAAGGAAATTCCTATTCTAACTCTAATCCGCTTCATTAACTTCACCTTATCCTCAAGTCATTTGGATCATCCTGCACACTAAAGAAAATCCCCGAAACGTGGGGTGAGACTAGTGTCTCAGCAAGTATAACTCTATGCATGAATGCAGGGGACATACATATATGGATGACAATCCCATACTCATATCAGTTCAGTACATCGTCATATTCAATTAAAGCATAGCATCAAGTCACGTAACAATCTGTATAGTTAGCAAATCAATGCCAAACATAAATAAGGTCAGTCTTGGAGTATTTTAACCCAAATACTCAAGGGTTCTTATCACTATCTGTATTTTGAGCGCTCGGCCTGTGACCAAGGACCGTCGTCCAAGGCCACCAGTAATTAAATTTTATTAGCAACCACAATAACTTTACTGTGTTGAGGGCTCACAATTTACCTCCTTGGCCGGGGAGTAAACGGAATCAACCTTTCTTATAACTTATACGGTCTTAAGAGGCGTCAGCGGAGTCAATACTCAAATCCGAACTGCGACTGCTATTTCTTAGCCCATGTCCGGATAGGAGTATTAACAACCTGAACTTCTCCACCCCCCTAAGGTGAATTCTTCTCCAAATAGAACCTCCCTTAACCGGATCCAAGACCTGGGACTCGACCCTGGACCCACATGAAATTACTTGTGTCTTTTACATCGTACTATTGCATGGAAGGTGCTTCTAACATACATAGCACGTAACGTTATTAACATAGAATTCCTTACAAACATCGTAATTCCGCTCAATTTAATCATATAGAAAGGGATTCGAGAGGTAGGGATCATACAAGGAGCATTTCGTCAATATCGCTATTTCGACTCTACGGTCTTACAACTCAATTTCGAATGCATTCAACAATATAACCATAATCGATACTACACAAAGAGGCATGATTCGAAAGGAATACTCTTATGAGTTACAATCGGGGAAAATCCTATAGTTTCGTAAGTTTCGATAGTTTCGACAACTTCGAAACTAAGGTTTTCGACGCTCGATCCTAACTCATATGCTCAATCAAACATTCAACCATCCAAAGAATCAAACAATTATCAATCTAACAATCAAACAACTACCAGCCAAGAAAGGGAAGGGAAGGAGAGGGGGAACATGCAAAGGAGACCAATTTCTATCCTAAAGGTGAGTTATACTCACAAATTGCAAGCAATCCAAGAGGGAAAGGAGATTTGAAGATGATTAATCGGTGTTTCCTTGCCCAAAGATCCTTCTTCAAGCTCCAATTCTTCTTTCTCTCTCTAGAACCCATCTCTCTCTCTGGATTAGGGTTTCTCTCCAAAATTCTGATTTTTAAAACGTCCTGGGTATATATATTTTCGCTCAGTAATCGATTACCAACATATGGTAATCGATTACTCACAGCAAAAACGCGCCTCGAACCCATCCTGGGAACCTGGTAATCGATTACCACCTTTGATAATCGATTACTAAGTTCCCAGGTTGCTGGTAATCGATTACTTAATCCTTGTAATCGATTACCATGGACCAGACTCTGGTAATCGCTTACAGGCTCTTGGTAATCGATTACCAGGGACCAAAACTCCTAAATTTTGTTCTATTAAGACTCCAAACTTAGATTTTATCCTTTCCTACCTATTAATTTCACAAGTTATATTAATCCTAGCCATGGCTCCTAGATTCTACTTATTTCAAGAACCCCAACCTTAGATTTTATTCCCTAATCTTCATTACTTCCAGTTTCCAACTCAACATACCCAGTTTACCCTTTAAGTCTTATGAGATATAATAACTTAATATGTGGACCTAATCTTTAATTAGACATTCTTAAGTTAAAGCCTGAACTTGGTTTAAAATAGGGTTTTAACTCATAGCTTCTTAATTTTACCCTTCCTTCCTTACTAATACCTAATTCTTTTGTTTTCAAATCTGATGAATTATTTAAGCTCCTAATATGCGGGATGTTACATTTGGGTATCCCTTACCCCAAGTATTCTTACTGCAGCTTCTTCTGCAGAAGATACAGTTTACGAATATACACTGCAGACACCTACTGCAGGTTCTTTTTCACCACAACTTAGTTGTATCACTCCAATACAATTTCAGCTCACTTACTCAAGAGGCAATTCCGATTTTCTAGCCTCTTTTACAATCAAACAACCAATTATGTAGTGAAAAAAGAAAAATAAGGCTCACAAAAGGATTACAGTAGATGCAGGTGAGCCTGTTCTCTCTCAGAAGCTTGTTCAAAGTAGTTTCTCAGAGTTTGGAAGACAGAAAAGGTTTTCCAGAAGATATAATATGTATTTTCTCAGAGCTGAAGCTTCTTCTGGATTGGTGTGTTTTTTCCTTGAAGGGAACTTCCCTTTTTATAGGGAAATAGAGGAAAGAGCCGTTGGGATTGTCCAGCTGAGGCTCCTTGAAGTGTCCCTTTCATTTTCAGAATGTACAGCTGGATGCAGCTGTATTTTGTCCCTTTCCTGTCCTTTCTTCTGCAGAGCTGTTCTCTTAGTATTTTGTAGCTATTTCTTCTGGAGACTTGCAAAATTCAATTTTCTTCATAGACACTCTGCTTATAAGAGATTTCTATGAATCTTTATTATTAAGGAATGATAAAAGTATAGTTTTATCAATTTGTTCCTTCTGCAGATGTTCTTGACAGTGAATTCCTTTAGCAGAAAATGGTTCTTGCTTTTCTGTAATGACCATCCTTTTTGTGGATTCTAAATGATTTATTTTCATGTTAATTGAACTAGTCTACTTCTGTTAATCTTCCCAGAACTGTGGGTTGCTTCTTCTGCAGAATTCTGCTGCATAACTCATTTGCAGATTTTTTGTAGATTCTGTAGACAATTCTGATTTTTTATTAAAATGAATCTCCCTTCTAATATTTTATTGTTGAAACACTTTTCAAAGCAAGGTTGTGCTTTCTTCTTGAACAGGTTCTTGTACTTTCTGGTTCTTCTCCAGGGTTGTTTCTTTTTTATTCTTTGTGCAGAAAATACTTTTCTTTTAAATTTCTCAATGGCTTTCTTGCTTTCACTTGTTACATAAACAATTTCAACTTGTTTGTGATATGTCCAAGTCAAGTTGCTTTGAGAAGGTAGTCACTTCTAGAGACTTTTCCTATAGTTTCTTAGATACTCAAAGTGAAATGATTAGTTCCATTTAAATTAGAATTACAGCAAGTGAATTTTGATTGTTTGTCATCTTTTAAAACCATTTAAGATAATTTTTGGATCTTACATCCATAACATGTGCTTTATTATATTATAATGAGAAATTACATAAACGTCGAAAGGTTTTACATAGTACTTTAACTTAGTACAAGAAAAGTAAAGACATAAACATAATTTCTCGATAGCACATTATCGAGTCTCAGCACCCTTTAGAGTTCTACTCAGATAATACACTGCTCTTTCAATTCCATTTTCATCTTCTTGAGCAAGCATACTTCCCAAAGTCTCTTCAGATGCAGCGATATATAGCTTCAAAGGCTTTCCTTGAATTGGAGGTGTCATAATAGAAGGATTTGTGAGAATCCTCTTTATTTCTTCAAACGCCACCTGGTGTTCCCCTTTCCATTCAAAATTCTCTTCTTTCTTGAGTTTCAACAGATGAGAAAACACCTAGGTTTTGGCTGAAAGATTTGCAATGATCCTTCGAAGAAAATTGATTTTACCCAATAAAGACTATAATTGCTTCTTGTTCGAAGGAGGAGAAGTTTCAAGAATTGCCTTTGCTTTATTTTTATCAATCTCAGCTCCTTTCTGATGAACCAAGAAGCCTAAAAAATTACCTGTAGATACACCAAAGATGATCATTTCAAATGCAATCATTTATGCAATATCATCCTTTCAAATGCTTCTTTCACATTCGAAAGATGATCATTTTTTGATTTGGATTTTACTACTACATCATCAATATAGACTTGCATAAATCTACCTATTAAATCATGAAAAATAGAATTCATGGCCCTTTGATAAGTAGCACCAACATTTTTAAGTCCTAAAGGCATCATTACCCACTCATAAGTTCCTATTGCACTAGGACATCAAAAAGCAGTTTTTGAAATATCCTCTTCAGCAATAAAAGTTTGGTTGTATCCTGAATAACCATCTAACATACTTACTATTTCATTACTTGCTGCTGAATTTATTAACATATCAGCTACTGGCATATGATACTCATCTTTAGGAGTTGTTTTATTCAAATCTCTAAAATCTATGCAAACTCTTAAAGAACAATTTTTCTTAATAACTGGTATTATAATAGAAATCCAGTCAACATACCTGGAAGTTCGAATGAACTTAGCTTTTAGTAACCTCTCAATTTCACTTTTGATCTTCAAAATGATTTCAGGTGCAAATCTTCGAGGTGCTTGCTTCACAGGTTTCTTATCAGGAAATGTAGGTAATTTATGTTTCATAAGCTCTTTACTTAGACCAGGCATTTCATGATAATCCCATGCAAAACAGTCTTTATGTTCTTTAAGTAATTCAACCAACTTACATTTAAAATCTTCTGACAAATTCTTACTCACAAAAGTTGGTCTTAGGTTTTTGACATCTCCCAAATTTACTTCTTCAAGAGGATCTTGAGCCTCCATTTTTTCAATTCCTTGAGACAAAGCTCTTTCGAACCCAAGAGGAGCATCATCATATATGCAATCAAGTCTTTCAAAGGGTACCTCTTCTTTGAGTCACATGTTTGAATCTTCCATATTCTCACATTCAAAATCTTGCACGGTCACTGAAGCAACTTCATTATTCTTTTTGAATTCTTGTTCAAAATTAACTTCGGTCTCGAAGACCGTTCTATAATATGCGGCCTCTAAGGCCGCTTCAAATTTCCTCTCAGCAGTATATGCTGAGGTTCGAGCTATGAAGCTCGAAATTACTCTTCTTCTAAAATCCATCCAAAAGTAGAGGTGGTCCCTGAAGGACCAATTGCACTTTGAATGATCAAACCATATTCAACATTGAAAAACGCCTTGTGTGGAATTTTACCCAGCATAAAACCACGCTTTTCAATTGTACAAGGTGTCTGATTCGTTATCCATTTCTCACAGTTCCTTGCATTGATTGTGTCTGCTTCGACCTTGTAATACGTTTGATCAGCTTCAACATATTCTGGAATGCCATCATCATTCCATAAACATATTTTTTTATGAACAGTTGAAGGAACTGCTCCTACGTACTCCATGAATCCACTCTCTCCCTAAAAGCACATTATAGTTTGCTTTCGAAGGGACTACCACAAAAACAGTGGGTCTTTTTACTGAACCAACAGTCACGTCAAAACACAATAACCCCTCAGATTTTGACGTCTTTCCACTGAAATCAGTAATAATCATATCGTGTCGCAACAAATTACACTTCTTTTTGTTGAATTTCTTCAACAAAGAACTTGGCGATAAGTTAATTGCCACTCCTCCATCAACCAGCACCTTACTTACAGTGATTCCTTCTATTTGAGCTTGAATAAACAAAGGCTTTATGTGAGACACCATCCCAATAGAAGGTCTATCGAACACTGCTGAATCTTGCTTAACAGCTTGTGTTGACAAACAAGTATAATAAGTCTGTGGCTCTGATGATTCATCTTCTATAAAATCATCTTCGAAACCTTCTTCATACTCTATTTCAAATTCTGCAGGCAGAATCGAAACTACACCACAAATATCTTCTATTCTATCTGGGAACCCAGTTTCAAAGTCATCTATAAGTAAGTCTTCTTCAACAGAAACCTTATTCTTTGGCATAACACTCAGCTTATCCTTTTGAAGGATTTGGGAATATGTGGGTTGACTAGAAGCCCCTTGAACTTGAATCAACTGCGCATTCTTAGCATTCAAATTCTTTGAGAAATTTGAAGAACTGCCCCCTTGTTTCAATACTGCCTTTCTATAACGTTGATTCCTCCTCCATTGTGTCTTAGTCGTAAATGGCTTTCCATTGAAGGAATTATTATACTGCCTAAGCACTTGTAGATTCTGACGGTACTCCTGACTGTCTGTTGCTCGAATCCACTTGTTAGGAGGAACATTCGAAGGAGGCACATATGACTTAAGCTTTTGGAGCATAGGAGTTTGCCCCCTTTTCACTTCATACTTCTTTTGAAATGGAGGTCTTCGAACTTCAAAATTCGCAACAGGACTTGCTGTTTTCTGAATCCTTTGATTAACAGTTTGTTGATAATGTTTCTTGATTTCTGATGACTCAAAATATTTAACCACCATCCCATCAAAAATTGCTCTGTAACGAGGACAAAGGGAAACATCAGCATTTTCCTCTTTCTTTCGAAGCAAGAAATCAACCAAGGTTTCATTGCTTTGTGAGAAGATATCCTTCACTTCCTTCTCAAATTCCTCAATTGCTATATCAATTGTTGTTTTCGAATCCATGCCAGGTTCAACTCCAACCACATTTATTTCAACAGTGCCAATGAAACTAGCGTTAACATTCAATGGATCAGAGTCAACTTTCATTGCCATCTTTTGCTTTTGTTCAAATTTCAATCTACCTTCTTTAATGGCCTCTTGAATGAGATCCCTGAAACGAATACAATTTTTAGTCCAATGTCCAATGCATTATAAAACTTACAAAATTTCTTTCCTTTTCGTTGTTCAAAAGTGGAAATCTTATGATCATCACTAAGGACAATTTGTTTATCCTTTACTAGGATATCAAAGATTTGTTCAGCTTTTGATATATCGAAACCATATGTCTTTTTGAGATATTTACTTTGTGAAGTTTGATTCCCTGAATTATTATATGGTCTAAGGAAAGAACATGCATAAAGAGGTCCTGGTTTTAACTCAGCAACATCAAATTCATTTTCATCGAAATCTGAGTTTTCATCACTAAAGTTCTCATTAACATCAACATAGGCAATTTTATCTCTTCTTCCTATCTTTTCGAGCTTCCTATGTTTTTCCTTTTCTAATTTTAACTGCTCAATTTGCCTAACCCTTTCAGCCAATTGGGCCATGTCTCTCAATTGCTGATTAATCAATTTCTTTCAAATTGAGTGGTCAAAACCCCCTGCTGCTATTTTAACTAATTCATTTTTAGGAATTGGTACAAGACATCTAGCTCTCATTTGTCTAAATATATTCAAATAGTCTTCGACAGATTCATGTGAAGTTCGTCTAACAATAACCAAATCCATAAGACTGACTTTCGTTTCATCTCTAAAGAATTGTTCATGCAATTGTCTTTCTGACTGGTTCCAAGTGTGAATCGAACCAGGAGCCAAGGTTGTAAACCATGTAAAGGCATTCTTAGTTAGGGAACTTGGAAAATATTTCATTTTCAATTCTTCATTATTGACTAAGTCCCCACATTCTACATGATACCTTGCAATGTGTTCAACTGTTGATTCATTAACTTGTCCTGCAAACTTAGTGAATTTTGGGACTTTCCATCCTCTTGGTAATTTTGTTTGCAACACATAAGGTGTTAATGGAGAAACAAAACGTTGTCTAGTGGCTTGACCCACATCGAATCCATGTCTATTCAACACTAATTCAACTATATTTGCTATATTTTGTTCTCCCCCAATATTGTTTTGCCTTATTCTTTCTAAAACCTCATCAACATTTTGATTCCTATTCAAAACAAATGGTTGAGCATTCACATTTTGAATCGGATTTCGAAGAACATGTTCATTATTCTCCCTTGCACCATTATTATTTCCAGGATTCTGATTTTGGTTTTGATCAAGGCCAACATTAACATGTTGCTGGTTTTCAAGATCTGGGGGTGCGCCGAATACATCAGCAATTCTAGCCATTTGCCTAGCTAATGTATTATAATTTTGATTAGTGTTTTCAATAAGAGGATTTATAACTGTTCTCAATTGAGTAGACAACATGTTAACCATTTCATGGTTACTTTCATCCACTTGCTGCCTAATCGAATTCAAAGAAGTATTTGTCAAAGAATTCGAAATCTGCCCAGAATTCAATCCAGAAATACCAGTTCCTAAAACGCCTAAGTTTGAAGAACTAGCATGATTGAAGTCAGGTGTCATCGTACTTGCGTACGTGACTGGGGCTGTTCCTTGAACAGAAGGAACAAAACCGAAGGGAAGTCCATATGGGGGAGGCCTAACACTTGCGTTTGTAACCTGTATGCCCCCACTTGATAGTGGATTTGTACTCATAGCCTAAGTCCTTAAAGGATCTTCAGCCTGAGTCGTGTTCAAAGGTGGATCACGTTGATCACAGTTCACACTATTATTATTTTCCACTCCATTAGTCTCATTATTGTTAACATACTCATTGTTATTCTTTTGATCTGTAGAACTTCCTTGATTTGCAGAAGCATTTCCAGTAACATTTTTAGAAGTGTTTCTGTTTCGGTTATTATTTGCCATTGAATTAGAAATGGTTCTACCACTTCTCAAGATCATACACTTTCTGAAACTAATTTAGTACTTAGTCCCACCGGGCGTGCCAATTTGTTTGTTGTGAAAATTTTCAATCAAATTCAAAAACTTTCTTGATTCTCAAAGTACAATCTGGGACTAGAATCTGAATCCTCTAAAGGTTCTTTTTAAAATTAGATTTTACTCACAAGTTGTATTCAAAGAGTAACAGAATTTTGAATCACTTGTTTTTCCAAAAGAAAATAACTTCGAAAATCAGTTTTGAAGAATAAACAGAATTTCAAAGAGATGATTTTAAGGACAAAGTGCAGGAATTAAAGTGCTGAATTTAAATAAAAGAAAGAAAAAGTTGCAGGAATTTAAATGCAGGAAGTAAACAAATCAAAGAAAAAGTGCAGAAATGTAAAGAACAAAATGTAATCAAAGAAAAGAAAATTGCAGAATTGTAAATAGCATTGATTTAAAGTTGGTATGGATACACATACTGGGCACTCTCTTTATTAACCTCTTAGTCGCTTACAGGATGGACGTCGGGTGTTTTCAGAGACGTTTTCAGTAAAATGAAATCCAACTTTTGTTACATCAGAATTTTGCCTATTTATAGACTTCTAATCCTAACGGACACTTAACTAGATTTTGACACGTTTACAAGCTTAAATGAGGTGTTAAATTTCTAAGTATGACACGTATTGAAAGCAGCAATGGTCTTCTATTTGAAAAATAACTGATAGCCTAAGGTCTTGACACTTGTCTTCTGCGTGTTAACTTCCAGTAACTGGTTCATTTGAAATTTGAATCTTCTTCGAATGGCTTTCCAGAATTTTGACTTCATGAATTCTTCTAAGTTACTGGGCTTTTTTCAAACTCGAACAAGTCTTCGATTCTGATCAGATATCGAACCACAATAGGAAACTTAACCAAATGTTGATTGATTAATTCCCTTAAGTTTCACGTGTTGTAAATCCTGATTAGTCAATTCATTGGTGAATTTGACCACCGACCACACGTGGGTTTGACCTTCAAACTAATTGGACCATTCTGCAGGCACATTGATGGCACCGTCCAATCCTATCAGTATAAATACTCCATGACTTTGACGTTCTTCTTCATTCCCTTCTTTGTTCAAAATGAAGAAGTTTCTTCCTTTGGCTTATTACGAGCAACCTGATCTTTCTTGATTTCATCTTTGATGAGGTTGTCGGAATAGCCAAAGCTATAAGCTTCTTCAATCCTTATTAAGGATTTTCTTAGGTTGAACGTAATAGCCAATTTATATTTCAATTCATCTTCACCCCATCTTTCTCACTTTTAAATTGAATCGCAGGGCCATTTGATCATAGCTGCACAATGCCCTTGCCCTGGTGGTTCAATCAAAGCTTGTGGGAGAAGAGGAGGAAGAAATGGGTCAAATGAAGGACAGGTAGGCAGAGTCAAGTTCTCTGAAGACCCAGGAAGACAGGAGTCAAGTTCTCTGAAGATTTAGAATAGCTTTTCTTTTCATGTACTTTTATATTTCTTTATGTATTTTCATTCGAACCAATTGTGTAATTCGAATTTCATTTGTACATGAATAAAAATCTTTAGATTCCTTAAATTATGGAACTCCTTTCCTTTCTCCTTCTATTTGTATTCAAAATACATTTCAATTTTGAATAAGCATTGAACTAATCATCTGTATTCCTTTTGAATACATGTAACAGAATGCCTTATTCTGAATAAATTCTAAAGGAATTTCAAATTTCACTAAGTTACAAAGTATTTCGATTCAAATATACTTTTCGAATCCTCTATTGTATATCTCGAGTTTGAAGATACCAAATCATGTAATAACTTAATAAAATTTGTAAATTTCACCCCAACAGTAAGTGATTCTTATTAATATTATATCTCTATCTCTATATTTTGTTACTCAGATCTCCCCTTTCAATTCTTTTGGCCTTCTGCAAAGTGCTGCTCTTCCAGAGAGGGCCTCATCCGTGGTAGCTATTCCTAGAATGGGTTGTTTTTCTTTTCTTTGTATCAGTAGAACTTGCTATTTGCTTGACCTTGAATGCTACTTGTAGCTTTTTCCTTTTAATATTTTTATTTTGTTGCTCATTATATAACTCAAAGGCCATACTAAACGAATAACTAGTCTCACCTTTTCTCATGTATAAACATGAGAAATTTCAAAACCCAAATTTCAGGGCATTTTGGGGATTTAATTGTGACAGTGTATGTGGAAATAGTGGATATGTTATATATATAACTTACTTTGGTGAAGTATTTATATATAGTGGGATTGATTGAAGATGAAGTTGGCTCTTCACAGCAATGGGAAGTTATCCCCTATTTGATTGGTTTGGTTGTCATGTTGCCCAAGATTTGTTGATGCAATCACTTATAAATAATATCAATGTAACTTTATTTCATTATATCTTATCTCATTGCATTTCCTTTAGTTTGATGTCTCGTCTTATATATATACAATATGGTATGGTTAGTAATTAGTAAAGTACCATAGCAGGTGTCCAAGAGGTAGGTAGGTGTTGCATGTGGTGAGAAGAAATGGTTTAGGCCGGCCAACACAATTCATAGGGAATTATCCCCTGTAACGTCCTAATTTCTAAATTCAAGATTTAGTCCGTTGGAAACTAAATCCCAAATTATCGAAATTAATTCGTAACATTTTTTAATATCACAACATTCACAATTCAATAAGAAACCAACGATAACTCATACAATTTGTGAAAAGCTCAAACTCCACATATAAATATGTACAATACTTGCCCGAAGGCTACAAAGTAAGCATCTCAAAATAAAAACCAGTCTAAACTTATATACACAACTATACAATCTAGAACTAAAACTAAACTTCAAATAGGAATATGCTCATGCCCTCAACTCATTGATTCGTTCCAGGAGGAACCTGCATACCTAAATTGTATCCACATAACGTGTGGTGAGACAGATGTCTCAGTGAATCACAACTATGCATATGCAGTGTAGGGAAAATCATTAAATAATATGCAACATTCATAACATAACATAATCATATTCTTATTAATCAACTCAAATAAATGCACTGATGATGCGACTCACTGTTGTGCCTAACAGGCATGATCTTATCATTTAAACTGGAGTTAGAACTGAGCTCAGACTACGGAGAACGTCTTCTCCGGGGACGAATCCCACCCATTACTGAACCGAAATCAAGTTTTCACATAATTACTTAATTTTTAACTCACAGCGCAAAGTTCGGCTTTAATTAACTCACGGTCGAGACCGGATTACATTACTCAATGAATTAATAACTGATTATAACAAACGACAATAATGTCATATTTCGTATGTTTCGAAAACTAGGGTTCTCAATGTCAATAACAACTAATATATATGTAAAATACTAATTTCTTGAACCTTAGCACATGAAATTCACACAATTACTGATAATTAACCTATACCAATATAAAGAAGGGGGAATTAGAGGATAGGGTTCATACTCAAGACATGCATTCACAAGAGTGGAAGTGTGTGAGTTGTACTCACCTATACTCGAAGTTCAAAGGAAGAAGAGTGGTTAAGAGTGGATCACTTGATGATTCCTTGCCCCATTTTCCCTCTTCAAGCTTCAATTCAAGCTTCCTCTCTCTAAAAACTCAGAGCCCCTCTCTCTAAACTAAGGAAAAAGGAGAATAATAAAGTGAAATTTTGATTCTGAAAGAAGGATCTAGTGCCTTAAGTGGATTCTCGCTCAAACGAGGTCTTCTCGCTTGAGCGAGCGTGTCGGTTGCATGACTTTCCTTTACATTCTCGCTCAAGCGAAACTGTCTCGCTTAAGCGAGAATGATCCAAAAAATATCCCCTCTCTAGATGATTCTCGCTCAAGTGAGCTCTTCTCTCTTAAGAGAAAATTGCCCAAAGAGCCTCCCAAAAAGTCCCATGTTTCTCGCTCAAGCGAGAAATGCAGAACACTTAATTCGTACATTTTGTTGCATAATTTGCTCAAGCGAGATATTCTCGCTTGAGAGAGACTACTGAAACTTGGTTTTTAGCCTAAGTCTTATCTCCAAATTCCTAAACCTTATTTTCTTAATTATTAACATAAAATTCCCTATCTCGATCTTATAAAATTATGAAAGTCCTAAATTATCGGATGTTACATTACTACCCGCTTCAAGCAATTTTGTCCCCAAAATTGGTTAAAAAAGGAGATAATAGACTATACCTTAACTGAATAGTTCTGGAAATTAGGCACGGATGTCATCTTCCTTCTCCCAAGTTGCCTCTTCTGGTGATTGTCCCTCCCAAAACACCTTCACCAATGGAATTATCTTGTTCCTCAAGGTCTTGACACTTCTGTCTGTAATCTGTGCGGGTCTAGAGGGAATGGTGAGATCTTATCTTAATTGTACCGGTTCAGAGTTAATGACATGTGAAGGATCATGAATATATTTTCTCAGCTGAGATACATGAAAAACACCATGTATCCGAGACAATTGAGGTGGTAAGGCTATCTTGTAGGCCAGAAGGCCAACCCTCTGCAGGATCTGAAACGGGCCAATGAATCTAGGGTTAAGCTTTTTGGTCTTGATGGCTCGTCATATGCCTGTAACAGGAGTTACTTTCAAAAATACATGGTCCCCTTCCTCAAACTCTAAGTCTTTTCTTCTCTTCTAAGCATAACTCTTCTACCAGCTTTGGGCAGTTGAAAGTTTTTCCATAATGACTCTAATCTTTTTAGTGGTTTCCTGTACTAACTCTGGACCTAACAGGATTCTCTCACCCACCTCATACTAGCACAAGGGAGATCTGCATTTCCTACCATACAGAGCCTCATAGGGTGCCATACCTATACTGCTATGAAAATTATTGTTATAGGCAAACTCTATGAGAGGTAGGTACTTGTCCCAGCTGCCTGACTCCTCTAACACACAAGCTCTAAGCATATCCTGTCACACCTTAAATTTCATAAGCAAGAATTTGATCCGTTGGAAACCAAATTCTTGACTTCGAATTTAGAATGTCTCATTTTTAATATCGACCTGTTCTATAAATTATCCGCAATTCCAACATATCCAGATAATTTAAATCAAACAATAAAGAATTTGAAGTCTTTTAATCTAAGCAACATACTACCCATCACATTAAATAACAGTCCATTTTACAACTAGAGTTAAGATAACTTCTACAAGTCCTTACATACCAGATGGATTCAAATTACACATAAAGTTTCTCTTTAATCAACAATACCAAAACATCTACTACATACCCATTTTCACAACTCAAACTAATGCTAGACTACATTACTTGAGTCATAAGAAAATAACCACATCAGTCATCATTTAATTACATCATTCAAAAAGACAAGGAACACATTCATCTTCTGCAACCACAATAACCCTTTCAAGGTTGTGCATTCCGAGGAGGAGGAGGCACCTGGACATCTATAATCCACAAAACGCATGGTGAGATAAAAATCTCAGTGAATAATTCTCTATGCATGTATGTAGGACAGTTATTCATGGCAAGTAAAACATTCCATTCATAAATCGTAACTTAACATTCACATTAGCTAATGCATAAGGATGCTCTTATATGCTTTGCCACTAGCCCATGTACACATCACATTATAGAGTTAGACTCGAGCTCGAACTACGGGGGATATCTCCCCCGGGGACGAATCCCACCCTTACTTAGGTCGAAGCCCTCTTATTTGACCGAAGCCCTTGAATCTTTAAACTTAAATCGAACAACCAATTTAGACACTCGGAATTGATAAATATCGTAATCTCGTTGATTTCGACAATTTCGACACTTCGAACCTTTCGAAACCAAGGAGATTTGATGTCGAACGACAACCACAACGTATACTCATCAATTCCGATATCCAAATCGATTTCCAATCCTTAGTTTATCATTCTGGAACAAGTTTAATCGAAAAGAACGGAGCGTTTCGACATTTCGAGAGTTTCGAAACTTTCGAGAATTTCGAAAGTTTCGAAACTAACGAGCATCAAGAATCAATCCGTTTTTAACCGATTAAAATCACTCCCATTAATCAAACAATCACACACAATCGCAAACAAACAATAATATCAAGTAAATTCAGAGAATTGGAAGAGAAAGAAGGGGGTTCATGGGTTGGAGACCAATTCCTAATTCTATCAATCAAGTGAGAATTACTCACCACAATGTAGCAATTCAAGTAGTTTAGATGAAAGAATTGTGATTCCTAGCTCCGTTCCGACGTTTCTACTTCGTTCCGGCACTTCCTCTCTCTAGACCCACTCTTTCTCTCTCTAAAATTAGGGTTTCTCTCAAAATTTTGATGAATTTCGCGTCCTGGGTATATATATTCTCGCTCAGTAATCGATTACCAAACCCTGGTAATCGACTACTGAATGCAGAATTATCCTAAGAACCGATTCTGGGAACCTGGTAATTGATTACCACCTTTGGTAATCGATTACTAAGAACCCAGGTTGCTGGTAATCGATTACAAGGGTTTAGTAATCGATTACCAGGGGCCAGACTCTCTGGTAATCGATTACTCAGCTATGGTAATCGATTACCAGGAACCAAACTCTCTGGTAATCGATTACTAGCTCTTGGTAATCGATTACCAGTGACCAAAACTCAAGGGTTAAGTTCTAATAAGTTACCATGCTTAATCTTACCTATTCCTACTCCTTTCTCTTAGTCCCTAATGTTCAAACCACACAATTAACCTATAAATCTTACAATTAACCTATCAAAAAGTTGGGATGTTACATTCTACCCCCCTTAAAGAAATTTTGCCCCCAAAATTTCACTAATACAAAGCATTAAATCTTACCACAATTCAAAGAGATTAGGGAAGTGATGCTTGACAACATCTTATTTCTCCCAAGTAGCTTCATCTATAGATAAACCTTCCCAAACTACCTTAACCAAAGGAATGTTTCTATTCCTCAGAGTCTTGGCACTTCTGTCAATAATCTGAATTGGTTTGGCAGGTAGGGTGAGGTTGTCCTTCAATTGTATTGGTTCAGAAGACAAGACATGAGAAGGATCAAATACATCTTTTCTTAGTTTAGACACATGAAACACATTATGTATTTTGGAGAGATGAGGTGGAAGAGCCAATTTGTATGCAAGAGGACCAATTCTTTGCAAGATTTGAAAGGGACCGATGTACCTGGGACTTAACTTTTTAGATTTCACAGACTTCCCTAAGCCAATGACAGGAGTTATTTTCAGAAACACATGTTCCCCTTCCTCAAACTCTAGTTCTTTTCTTCTCTCATCAGCATAACTTTTCTGACGGCTCTGGGCGGTTACAAGTTTTTCCCTAATCATCCTAATCTTATCAGAAGTTTCCTGAACCAATTCTGGACCCAACAAAGCTTTCTCACCCACCTCATGCCAACAAACAGGGGACCTACACTTCCTACCATACAAGGCTTCATATGGAGCCATGCCTATACTACTGTGATAATTGTTATTGTAGGCAAACTCTACCAATGGCAGGTACTTATTCCAACTACCCGACTCTTCTAGTGAACAAGCCCTCAACATGTCTTCTAAGGTTTGGATGGTTCTCTCAGACTGACCATCAGTCTGAGGATGGTAAGCGGTGCTAAACCTAAGTTTAGTTCCGAATGAATGGTGTAATGCATTCCAGAACCTTGAAGTGAACCTGGGGTCTCTATCAGAGATGATGCTAGAAGGAATACCATGTAACCTGACAATCTCTCTAACATATAACTCAGCTAACTTATTCAGGGAGAAGGTATTCTTAACGGGAAGGAAATGGGCTGACTTAGTTAAACGGTCCACTATGACCCAAATGGTATCAAACCCTGCTTGGACTCGAGGTAAACCCACCACAAAGTCCATAGCTATGCTTTCCCACTTCCACTCAGGAATATCTAAGGGTAACAGAACTCCAGATGGTTTCTGATGTTCCACCTTCACTTGTTAAAAAGTTAGGCACTTAGACACAAACTCAACTATTTCTCTCTTCATACCTACCCACCAAAATCTCTTCTTCAAATTCTGATACATCTTGGTGGAACCAGAATGTATAGACATCTTACCCTTATGAACTTCTTCTAACACCTTCTGTTTAACTCTACTCCCTTTAGGGATACAAATTCTTCCCTGAAAAAGAATTAATCCCTTACCTGACTTGGAAAATCCTACTTCCCCCATCTTACCCTAAAGATCAGGATCCAAATCCTGAGCCTCCTTAATTAGAGTTTGAAACTCACTGGAAATTTCTAATTTGTACATCTGAATGCTACCTACCCCAAACTCCACACTTAAGTTCAAATCTCTAAACTTCTCTAGGAGACTCATCTCTTGTATCATCAATGATGACACATGCAGGGATTTCCTGCTGAGAGCATCAGCCACTACATTGGCCTTACCTGGGTGATATTTTAACTCAAAGTCAAAATCTTTCAGAAACTCCATCCATCTCCTTTGCCTCATGTTGAGTTCCTTTTGATCAAAAAGATACTTCAAGCTCTTATGATCACTAAAGACCTCAAACCTTACACCAAACAGGTAATGCCTCCAAATATTTAGGGCAAAAACCACAAGAGTTAATTCTAAGTCATGGGTAGGATAATTTTCCTCATGAGGCCTCAACTGCCTAGATGCATAAGCTACTACTCTCCTATCTTGCATTAAAACACCTCCTAGCCCCTTCCCAGAGGCATCACAAAATACTTCAAAGGTTCTAGACACATCAGGTAATGCTAACACCGGGGCACTGGTCAATCTATGCTTTAGTTCCAGAAAACTATGCTCACAATCACTATCCCACACAAAGGCTTGGTCCTTTCTAGTTAACTTGGTGAGAGGTAAAGCTAAGCGAGAGAAGCCCTTAATGAATCTTCTATAATAACCGGCCAACCCTAGAAAACTCCTAATCTCCGTAACCGTCCTAGGTCTTTCCCACTCAAGAATCGACTCTACCTTGCTAGGGTCAACTGACACTCCCTCTCCAGAAATGACATGGCCTAAGAAATGGACTTTGTTTAGCCAAAACTCACATTTGTTCGGATTGGCAAACAATTTCCTTTCCCTCAAAACTTCTAACACCAACCTCAAGTTTTTTTCATGATCTTCCAAACTAGAAGAGTAGATTAAGATATCATCAATGAACACAACCACAAATATATCTAGGAAAGGTCGGAAGATTCAATTCATGTAATCCATAAACACTGTCGGAGCATTAGTAACACCAAACGGAATTACTAAGTACTCGTAGTGTCCATATCTAGTTCGAAAAGCGGTCTTATGAATATCTTCCTTCCTTATCCTAATCTGATGATATCCTGATCTCAAATCTATTTTGGAAAATACAGAAGCACCTCTAAGTTGATCTAAAAGATCATCTATTCTAGGCAATGGGTATTTGTTCTTAATTGTAATCTTGTTCAACTGCCTAAAATCTACACATAACCTCATACTCCCATCCTTCTTCTTTACTAACAACACTGGAGCCCCCCAAGGAGAGACACTAGGCCTAATGAACCCCTTTCCTAACAATTCTTCTAATTGTTTCTTAAGTTCACTAAGCTCTAAGGGGGACAGGATCCTGACCCGACATTCTATAGGGTGCCTTAGAAATGGGTCCTGAACCTGGCAACAAATCTATGGTGAACTCTACCTCTCTCTCAGGTGGTAAGGTTAGGATCTCATTAGGAAAAACATCCTGAAACTCCCGAACCGTAGCTACACTATTCAAATCAGATTTTGATTCTAAAGTTGAGGAAAGTAACAAAAGAAAACACTCACTCCCGTCATTGATACTTTGGGAAAATTGGGAAACACTAGACAACAGAATAGACAACTTTTCCTTATGAAAAACAGGACAATCGGGAAACACAACCTTTCTATTGAAACAATCTAACAACACTTGATTGGAAGATAACCAGTTCATTCCCAGAATAACATCAATACCAGTAAAAGGCAAACATATCAAGTCAACACTAAAAACTCTTTCCTGAATAGTTAATGAACAATTCATGCATACAAGAGAAGTAGTTATAGATTCTTTAGCAGGAGTAACAACATTGAGAACATAAGGTAAGGAAGTGGTGGACAATTTTAGTTTATTTACACAATCAAAGGACACAAAGGAATGGGATGCTCCTGAATCATACAATACAATTAAAGTCTCCTCCCCTAAGGTGCAATTAGCTCTTAACAGATTATCAGAAGAATTCGCCGCCTGACCACTGAGGGTAAAAACCCTTCCAATTGATTGAGGCTTTTGGAGCTCTTTGATTCTTGGGCAATCCTTTTTGAAGTGACCGGTTTGCTTGCAATGGTAACACACATTCTTCCCTATTAAGCATGCTCCCAAATGTTCCTTCCCACACTTAGTGCATACCCGAAGATCCCTAGGTTGAGATGGTTGAACCGTCATAGGTTGTCTAACTTGCCACTTTGGTTTGAAGTTCTTGTTCAGGTTACTAGATTCCACCTTCCTTTTCCCTTTATTATCTTGTGATATTGAAGATGCCATCCCTCCCTTGTAATTCTTCTCTATAATGTAACACTTGCTTACTAGTGTGGAAAAATTTCTAATTTCCAAAGCCGCCACTCGATCAATGATCTCCGGCCTTAATCCCCCCTCAAACTGAGTACATCTCCATTCTTCATCATTTACCGCCTGAAGGTAGCGAGAGAACTTCGATAATTCCTCAAATCTTGACACATATTGACCCACAGACATCTCTCCTTGTGTAAGCTGTAGAAACTCCGCTTCTTTTTGTTTCTTGATGGTTGCCGGAAAGTACTTCTCCAAGAACAGGCTTTGAAAGGCCTCCTAAGTTAAAGGAGTCTCCGCCTCCGCCGTTTGTAGTCTAGCCGTCCTCCACCAATCCTTAGCTTCTCCTCTCATCATATACACTTCCAAATTCACCTTGACTTCATCAGCACACTTCATGACTTCAAAAATTCTGTTCAAGTCTTTAAGCCACCTAGCCGCCACGTCAGGATCATACACCCCATTGAATTGTGGAGGGTTATGCTTCCTGAACTCAGACAATCCAACAGAGAATACATCCAAAGTGGGTGGTGGTTGCTCCAGTCGTTGCCTAGCTAACTCTTGCAAGATTGCTGTGTTGGTAGCTGCTTGATTCCCCATCATTTGGGTGAGTGCCTGAAGAGCTGCCACCATCGGGTCTGGGACCGTTTCAGGTGAAGGTGAAGAAGGTGGAGAAGAACGATCTAGCCTTGGCCTACCCTTCCTGTTGCCTGCCATAATTCTCTACATATCATAAAGCAAATATCGAGGTGATTAGTCTCTCAATTCACAAAATAATATATATAAAATTATTAACAAACCACAGAAAATCCTAATCTCACAGTCCAATTGGATTGAACTGCTCTGATACCAAAATGTCACACCTTAAATTTCATAAGCAAGAATTTGATCCGTTGGAAACCAAATTCTTGACTTCGAATTTAGAATGTTTCATTTTTAATATCGACATGTTCTATAAATTATCCGCAATTCCAACATATCCAGATAATTTAAATCAAACAATAAAGAATTTGAAGTCTTTTAATCTAAGCAACATACTACCCATCACATTAAATAACAGTCCATTTTACAACTACAGTTAAGATAACTTCTACAAGTCCTTACATACCAGATGGATTCAAATTACACATAAAGTTTCTCTTTAATCAACAATACCAAAACATCTACTACATACCCATTTTCACAACTCAAACTAATGCTAGACTACATTACTTGAGTCATAAGAAAATAACTACATCAGTCATCATTTAATTACATCATTCAAAAAGACAAGGAACACATTCATCTTCTGCAACCACAATAACCCTTTCAAGGTTGTGCATTCCGAGGAGGAGGAGGCACCTGGACATCTATAATCCACATAACGCGTGGTGAGATAAAAATCTCAGTGAATAATTCTCTAGGCATGTATGTAGGACAGTTATTCATGGCAAGTAAAACATTCCATTCATAAATCGTAACTTAACATTCACATTAGCTAATGCATAAGGATGCTCTTATATGCTTTGCCACTAGGCCATGTACACATCACATTATAGAGTTAGACTCGAGCTCGAACTACGGGGGATATCTCCCCCGGGGACGAATCCCACCCTTACTTAGGCCGAAGCCCTCTTATTTGACCGAAGCCCTTGAATCTTTAAACTTAAATCGAACAACCAATTTAGACACTCGGAATTGATAAATATCGTAATCTCGTTGATTTCGACAATTTCGACACTTCGAACCTTTCGAAACCAAGGAGATTCGATGTCGAACGACAACCACAACGTATACTCATCAATTCCGATATCCAAATCGATTTCCAATCCTTAGTTTATCATTCCGGAACAAGTTTAATCGAAAAGAACGGAGCGTTTCGACGTTTCGAGAGTTTCGAAACTTTCGAGAATTTCGAAAGTTTCGAAACTAACGAGCATCAAGAATCGATCCATTTTTAACCGATTAAAATCACTCCCATTAATCAAACAATCACACACAATCGCAAACAAACAATAATATCAAGTAAATTCAGAGAATTGGAAGAGAAAGAAGGGGGTTCATGGGTTGGAGACCAATTCCTAATTCTATCAATCAAGTGAGAATTACTCAGCACAATGTAGCAATTCAAGTAGTTTAGATGAAAGAATTGTGATTCCTAGGTCCGTTCCGACGTTTCTACTTCGTTCCGGCACTTCCTCTCTCTAGACCCACTCTTTCTCTCTCTAAAATTAGGTTTTCTCTCAAAATTTTGATGAATTTCGCGTCCTTGGTATATATATTCTCGTTCAGTAATCGATTACCAAACCCTGGTAATCGACTACTGAAGGCAAAATTATCCTAAGAACCCATTCTGGGAACCTGGTAATTGATTACCAGCTTTGGTAATCGATTACTAAGAACCCAGGTTGCTGGTAATCGATTACAAGGGTTTAGTAATCGATTACCAGGGGCCAGACTCTCTGGTAATCGATTACTCAGCTATGGTAATCGATTACCAGGAACCAAACTCTCTGGTAATCGATTACTAGCTCTTGGTAATCGATTACCAGTGACCAAAACTCAAGGGTTAAGTTCTAATAAGTTACCATGCTTAATCTTACCTATTCCTACTCCTTTCTCTTAGTCCCTAATGTTCAAACCACACAATTAACCTATAAATCTTACAATTAACCTATCAAAAAGTTGGGATGTTACATATCCTCTAGGGTCTGAATGGTTTTTTCAGACTGACCGTCAGTCTGAGGGTGATAAGCAGTGCTAAACCTGAGTTTAATCCCTAAGGCCTGATGAAGTGCACTCCAAAACCTAGAGGTGAACCTAGGGTCCCTATCTGATATAATGCCAGAGGGGATGCCATGGAGCTTAACAATCTCCTTGACATACAGATTTGCTAACTTGTTTAGGGAATAGGTACTCCTAATTGGTAGGAAGTGGGCTGACTTAGTCAGCCGGTCCACAATAACCCAAATAGCATCAAACCCAGCTTGGACTCAAGGTAATCCCACCACAAAGTCCATAGCTATACTCTCCCATTTCCATTCGGGGATTTCTAGAGGCAACAGGGTTCCTGATGGTTTCTGATGTTCTATCTTAACCTGTTGACACACTAAGCACCTAGAAACATATTCTGCTATATCCCTCTTCATGCCATCCCACCAAAACATCCTCTTCAAGTCCTGATACATCTTGGTAGTGCCAGGATGTATGGAAAACTTGCCCCTGTGGGCTTCCTCTAAAATTTGCTGCTTAAGACTACCCCCCATTAGGGACACAAACTCTCCCTTGGAAGAGAATCATCCCATCATCTGACTCAGAAAACCCTAACTGCTCTTTCCTAGATTGGAGGTCTGAGTCCAAACTCTGAGTCTCTCTAATTAGAGCTCTAAGCCTACTAGTGGTCTCCATCCTATAGAGTCTGAGACTATGCTCTCGAACTGCAACACTAAGGTTTAGGTTTCTAAATTCTTCTAGTAGACTCATCTCATGTACCATCGTTGAGGATACATGAAAAGACTTTCTACTGAGGGCGTCAACCACTACATTGCCTTGCCAGGGTGGTACTTCAATTCAAAATCATAGTCCTTGAGAAACTCAATCCACCTTCTCTGCCTCATGTTGAGTTCTTTCTGATCAAAGAGATATTTCAAACTCTTATGATCACTAAAGATCTCAAACCTCACACCAAATAGGTAGTGCCTCCAGATTTTGAGGGCAAATACCACAACCGCTAATTCTAAGTCATGAGTAGAATAATTCTCCTCATGAGGCTTCAACTGCCTAGATGCATAAGCCACCACTCTTCTATCCTGCATCAAAACACTTCCTAAACCCTTCCCCGAGGCATCACTGTATACCTCGAAGGTCTTAGACAAATCCGGTAACGCCAGTACCGGGGCGGTGGTCAACCTCTCTTTGAGATCCAAGAAGCTCCGCTCACACTCCTTGTCCCACACAAATGCTTGACCCTTCCAAGTCAACCTTATGAGGGGCAAGGCTAGCTGGGAGAATCCTTTAATGAATCTCTTGTAGTAGCCGACCAATCCTAGGAAACTCCTAATCTCTGTGATGGTATTAGGTCTTTCCCATTCAAGGACAACTTCTACCTTGCTAGGATCAATAGATACACCCTCACTGGTAATCACATGTCCTAGAAAATGAACCCTGTCCATCCAGAACTCACATTTCTCTGGGTTGGCAAACAACTTATTTTCTCTCAAAATCCCCAACACAACCCTAAGGTGACGCTCATGCTCCTCTAAGCTGTTGGACAGTAGGAGTAGATCAGAATATCGTCAATAAAGACAACGACAAACTGATCCAGATAGGGCCGGAAGATCCGATTCATGTAGTCCATGAATACAGTAGGAGCATTGGTTACACCAAATGGCATCACCAAATACTTGTAGTTCCCATACCTAGTCTTGAAGGTTGTTTTAGGTACATCCTCACCACTAAACTTGATCTGATGTTAACCAGACCTCAAATCTATCTTAGAGAAAACCGAGGCTCCCCTAAGTTGATCTAAAAGGTCATCTATCCTGGGTAAGGGATACTTATTCTTGATGGTAACCTTGTTCAATTGCCTATAGTCCACACACAGCCTCATACTTCCATTCTTTTTCCTCACTAAGAGTACTGGAGCACCCCAGGGTGACACACTAGGCCTAATGAACCCTTTAGCTATAAGGTCTTCTAACTGAGTCTTAAGTTCACTAAGTTCTAGTGGGGACATTCTATAAGGTGCCTTGGAAATGGGTCACGTGCCCAGTATTAAGTCTATGGTAAACTCTATCTCTCGATCCGGAGGTAATGCAGTTACCTCACTAGGGAAAACATCTTGAAACTCCCTAACCGTAGCTATGCTGCTCATATCTTCCTTAGACTCCAGAGTTGAGGAAAGTAACAAAATAAAACATTTACTCCCGTCACTAAGGCTTTTGGACACTTGTGTAGTGCTGGATAAGAGTACAGATGGGTTCTCCCTCGGAGGAGGAGGAAGAAGTGGAAAACAACTTTCTTATTAAAATAGTCAAGCATGACCTGATTTGAAGATAACCAATTCATGCCAAGAATAATATCTATATCCCTCAATGGCAAACAAAATAGGTCAACCTCGAAGGCCTTCCCTTGTATCACAATGGGGCACTGATAACATACAAGGGAAGTAGAAATGGCCTCCTTGGCGGGTGTTGTAACATTAAGAACATAGGGTAAGGAGACAACATGAAAATTTAACTGTTTCACACAATCATGAGAAATAAAAGAATGGGTTGCTCTTGAATCAAACAATACAATTAAGGTCTGATCTCCTATGGTGCACATACCTCGTATCAGATTATCCGTAGAAGCTGCCACTTCCCCGCTGAGGGTGAAGACTCTTCCAGTGGTTTGGGGTTTCGTGGGTCCTTCCTCTTTGGACACTCATTCCTCATATGACCAGGTTGCTTGCAGAAATAACAAATGTTCTTTCTCGTCAGGCATTCTCCCGAATCTTCCTTACCGCACTTAGGGCAAGTGGGTACCCCTTGGCGTTGGGTCGGCCGAGTGGCCAAGGCTTGAGGTGCCTTGCCACCTAGGCCTCAGGCCTTGCTCTGGTTCAACACATCCATCTTTCTCTTACCCTTATTATCTACAGGTGGTGCTGATGGTGTGGCTCCCTTGAAGTTCTTCTCTGCAATGTAGCATTTGTTGACTAAGGTGGGGAATTCCTTGATTTCAAGTGTCCCGATCCGATCCAGCAATTCAGGTCGGAGGCCTCCTTCAAACTATGTACATCTCCACTCTTCATCAGCGACCGTCTGTAGGTATCTATAATACTTGGCTAATTCCTCAAACTTGGCCACGTACTGGCCCACCATCAGACTCCCTTGCTTCAATTTAAGAAACTCAGCCTCCTTCTGTCTTCGAACAGTCGCAGGAAAGTACTTCTCCAAAAATAAAATCTGAAAAGCACTCCAGGTGATAGGGGTCTCCGCCACAGCAGTCTGAAACGCTAGCAGTCTTCCACCAATCCTCAGCTTCTCCTCTCAAATCTAAACTTGGAATCATCAGCACACTTCATAACATCGAAGATTCTATTGAGATCACAAAGCCAGTTGGACTCCACGTCTGGATCATAGACCCCGTTGAACTGAGGAGGATTATGCTTCCGGAATTCCGCTAACCCTTGAACAAACGGATCCACCATAGGAAGGGGCGGTGTTCTCGTTGTCCTTCAAGCCAACTCTTAAAGTACTGTTGCATTGGCAGTCGCCTGCTCCTGAGTCGCCTCTGCTTGAATCCGATTGGAAGTCATCTGCTCCCCCATAATCTGAGTAAATGCATGTAGAGCCGCTGCTACGGGGTCCGAAGGCAAATCCCGAGAAGAAAGAGAAGAAGGATTAACCCTAGGATGACCTCTCCTGTCGCCTGCCATAATTCTCTACACATCATTAAGCAAATATCGAGGTGATCAGTCTCTCAACTCACATAATAATGTATAAAGAAGTATGATAACAAGCCACAGAAATGCTTTAATGCCACAGTCTAATTGGATTGAACTGCTCTGATACCAAAATGTAACGTCCTAATTTCTAAATTCAGGATTTAGTCCGTTGGAAACTAAATCCCAAATTATTGAAATTAATTAGTAACATTTTTTAATATCACAACATTCACAATTCGATAAGAAACCAACGATAACTCATACAATTTGTGAAAAGCTCAAACTCTACATATAAATATGTACAATACTTGCCTGAAGGCTAAAAAATAAGCATCTCAAAATAAAAACCAGTCTAAACTTATATACACAACTATACAATCCAGAACTAAAACTAAACTCCAAATAGGAATATGCTCCTGCTCTCAACTCATTGATTCGTGCCAGGAGGAACCTGCATACGTAAATTGTGTTCACAGAACGTGTGGTGAGACAGATGTCTCAGTGAAGCACAACTATGCATATGTAGTGTAGGGAAAATCATTAACTAATATGCAACATTCATAACATAACCATATTCATAATAATCAACTCAAATAAATGCACTGATGATGCAACTCACTGCTGTGCCCAGCAGGCATGATCTTATCACTTAAACTGGAGTTAGAACTGAGCTTAGACTACGAAGAATGTCTTCTCCGGGGATGAATCCCACCCATTACAGGACCGAAGTCAAGTTTTCACATAATTACTTAATTTTTAACTCACAGCGCAAAGGCCGGCTTGAATTAACTCACGGTCGAGACCGGATTACATTACTCAATGAATTAATAACTGATTATAACAAACAACAATAACGTCATATTTCGTATGTTTCGAAAACTAGGGTTCTCAATGTCAATAACAACTAATATATATATGTAAAATACTAATTTCTTGAACCTTAGCACATCAAATTCACACAATTACTGATAATTAACCTATACAAGTATAAAGAAGGGGGAATTAGAGGATAGGGTTTATACTTAAGACATGCATCACAAGAGTGGAAGTGTGTGAGTTGTACTCACCTATACTCGAAGTTCAAAGGAAGAAGAGTGGTTAAGAGTGGATCACTTGATGATTCCTTGCTCCAACTTCCCTCTTCAAGCTTCAATTCAAGCTTCCTCTCTCTAAAAACCCAGAGCCCCTCTCTCTAAACTACGGAAAAAGGAGAATAGTAAAGTGAAATTCTGATTCTGAATGAAGGATCTAGTGCCTTAAGTGGATTCTCGCTCAAGCGAGGTCTTCTCGCTTGAGCGAGCGTGTCGGTTGCATGGCTTTCCTTTACATTCTCACTCAAGCGAAACTGTCTCGCTTAAGCGAAAATTGTCCAGAACCTCCCAAAAAGTCCATTGTTTCTCGCTCAAGCGAGCTGGGCTCGCTCAAGCGAGAAATGCAGAAAACTCAATTCCTACATTTTGCTGCATAATTCGCTCAAGCGAGATATTCTCGCTTGAGCGAGACTACTGAAACTTGATTTTTAGCCTAAGTCTTATCTTCAAATTCCTAAACCTTATTTTCTTAATTATTAACATAAAATTCCCTTTCTCGATCTTATAGAATTATGAAAGTCCTAAATTACCGGATGTTACATCCCCTGCCCCCAATATTAACATAGAGGCTGCAAATTATTTTGTCTTCCTTATCAGAGAAATCTCAATGCTTAATTTAATTGACATGGTTACATTTTTCTTTTCTGGCTTGATAAATGTTGAACGGGTATAACTTCGTTGGGGGTTACTTGTGAGGACTGCAGCTTTGATCATTTTCTAATCTTACTCTAAGTGGTTCTAAAAATTGCTGTCTTTTCTACAGGTAACGAGTTGTTTTCCATGTGTGCAAACTCTTGCCTTCTTGCAGAATTTTCCCTTTTGAGATTATCAAATGTTGTTTATTGTAGGTTTGTTGTTGTTATGGGCTATAGATTAACATATTCCTGAGTAATATCACCACCTCGGTGCTTAAACTTAATTATACTACTCAAATTTGGTGTTTATGAAAATCTCTATATTCACTTTTACAGATTTAAGGCAGCCCCGATTATTTTAATATATCATTCTATCTTTGTATTTCGAATTAATAAATGTACTTATTCTTTATGTAGACCATGTTTTACTTTAATTTAATAATGTTATGTTTTTTTTATTGAAATTGTTTTATTGGGAGGGAGAAATCAAAAGAGGTTTTTTTTTGTGATCCACCACTCACAATTTGATCCACCACTCACAATGTAATATCTTTTTTATAATAATAATAAAGTAGATGCAGTTGCAGCTTATATTAAGTTTGACGGTTCAAGTTGACTTAATTTATCATTGTAAATTCATATGCATGCATGCATCTGTAATTAAATCAAGGTACTTGCTAACTTGTTAAAAGAATAATGCTATGGGAATTACAATTTGTTTAGAATATAAAAAACATAACAGAACAAATTCTAGCTTAATTCATGTTAATTGATTTTACTTTTTATATAGAAAATCGAACGGAGTATGGATCCATTACTTGTAGAATCAAAATTTGATTTAATTTTATTTTTTACATAGAAAATGCAATCAAGATGACAATAATGAAGGTGATGGTGATGGAGATAAAGATGAGAAAGATTAGGTCATGCTTAACAAGATTGAATTTTATAGGACATTTGATACTTAATAAAATAAATTTAGTAAGCTTTTATCTTATTTTCTATTGTATGGAATTATTTGTTATCTATAATATTTTTTTTATGAATTTGCCTTTAGAAATTTCCTGCAAATTTACTTACGATTGTTTTTTTATGAATTTATCTATGGAATTGTCCTATAGATTTACCTGAAAAAATTTCCTATGGATTTACCCATGATGATTTCATGCAGATTTACTTGGGAATGTTTCTTGGAAATTTACCTTCAATTTTTCATGCTAATTTACTTATAGATTTTCCTTCAATTTTATTTCTAACTGATGAGCTCATTTTTTGTGTAATTTAAACTTTCAGAGATTCACAATTTTGGATCCATTTACTCAAGAGGAAACTAAAGACATTTGGATGCACTGGTCAAATTTTATTGAACAAATTTGTGACTTTTCTATTGAATTTAGGTTAGTTGATGATCTTGTTTATATAGTAAAGGACTTAACATAGTTTATGATTTTGCTTACACACTAATGGACTTGGTATAGTTTATGACCTTTTTCATAATGTTGAACATAGTTTATGATCTTCTTTATAATGTTGGACATAGTTTATAATGTTTATCTTTCATGTTAATTTTACTTTGGTGTTGTTGATGTGACTCTGGATTTGTTCTTGTTGCTGGGTTGATATCAGGTTTTATTGAATTTAAGGTAAAGAACTCAAAACAGGTCAATAAAAAAAGAATGACACTTTCTAGATCCGTTACAGAGAAAACCGATGTAAGAAGAAACTTTTTAAATCGTCTGGTAATAAAAGCCGATTTAGAAATCGACTTTTTAAATCGACTTTTAAATTAGCCGATTTAAAAAGTGACACAGTATTAAATTGTTTACAGTTTTCTAGATCGACCACGTTATCAAACCGATCTAGAAAGTAGTTTTTAAATCGATCAAGAATCCAAGTTAAAAAGTGATAACTTTTTATACCGGCTATATCTATATCGCCTCTGTAACATCCAAGAAAATTGAGACCTAGGAAGTATAAAAGAAAACTTTAGATGGTGAGCCAAGCGGTAAGGAAAGAGTTAAGGAGAAGAGCTACGCTGAGATCTTAGTCATTAAGTGTGGTAGAATAAGCTTTGTTGTCAAGGGAAATTATTTATCAAGAATTAGAGTGGGGAAGGGTTTTTGATGAGAAGAACTAAGTTAGAAGAAGGTTATCGTGGAGAGGAACTAGGTTTGAGAAGGAGAGTTTTGAGTTGGAATCAAAGAAGGGCAAAAACCTAGGTTGTTGCTTAATTTTGGGTTTCAAGCCTATGACCTTGGTGCACTAATTTGCAAATATCTAGAGTTGTAAGTGTCCAATTATGGTGATTCCACTTGGGTCAGAAAGTTAAGATTCGGGGCTTCAGTTTGATTTGCTATACGATAGTATTCCGAGCTCGTTTGCACCCATAACAGACACATTCTTGCTCAGGCGAGAAAGTTGTCGAGAAACAGCGGAGTTTCCTTAATTCCTCTATGTTTTCTGCGCTCCAAGCTATGCTGAGCGCAACTCAAGCGCAGAAATCAGAGAGTTTTGGGGAAAAGCTGCGTTGAGCGCAGGTGAAGCACAGCGACGCGTTTGTTCCTATTAAAACACTAAAAACTGAGTTTTTCACTCATTTCTTCCTTCCTCCTTCATCCGAGAGTGAGAGAGAGCAATTCCTAGAGAGAGAAGGTCTGATCCAAGGCTACAAGAAGGTTCCCCATCTCTCAAGAGCATCAACCCTCCTTGGATTCTTCATCTTCCACAACCCCTCTTCTTTATCTTCTCTCAATTTCAAGGTGAGTGTGGTTCTCCACTCACTCAATGTTGTATATATGATATCCTTTGCGTGATCCCTTTTCTTCTATTCCCCTCTTTATTGATTGTTATGCTTAGAAATGGTATGTATATGTTTGTATTGATTGAATGTTGGATTGATTGGTGTTTTACCTCAAATGCTCAAACCCTAGGTTAATAGATTTGGGGATTTTATGCTTGTGAATATATTGACTATACTCTTGAGCATTCATGGGCTTTTGGCCACCATTGAACATATTGCAAGGGTCCTTGGACCATCACAGTTCCTTCGGGCTATCATAGTGCCTTCGAGCTATCATAGTGCCTTCAGACTATCGACGAGCTTTCGGGCTATTACAGGGTCTTCGGACCATTACAGGGTCTCCGGACCATCACAGGCCTTCGGGCAATTATGTTTAAGAAAGACATGGTGATCTCATCGACCTCTCGGCCAAGGGGAAGATAGGGGATCCTCACCATAAAAATAATCACAGACATGATCCATAGATGCTTAATAAAACTTAATCATAGGTGGCCCTAGATGACGGTCCTTGGTCACATGGTCGAGCGCTCAATCATAGTTTACATTATAGTGGAAAGACCCTGGTGTCAGGTAACAACACGTCACAGACAAATTGCGCCATTCAAAGACATTGTATATGTACTGCAATTTCTGATTAAGTTTACTTACTCCCATGTATGTGTACTCTTGATGTAACTATGAAATATATAAGTATGCTTGTTGCATCTTAATTGTCTGACTCCCCACACCGCACACACTTTTATCGCACTCACTGGGACGTAGTCTCACCCCATGTTATGGGGATTTATGTTCAGATGTGCAGGAGGTCCTTCGGAGGCTTGATCATAAGTGGTAGCTGCAGGTTGGGTCTTGTGAAGGCCCAATCCTCCTGGTTGTTGGTGGATTTCTTTGATTATTTTTGCCCTATAAGGGTTTAGGGAGTTTTATCATAGGGTTTGTGTTTGTAAGTTAAGATTATTATGAAAAGAGGTGTATAGTAAATTGAGGAACTACCATGTAATATTCTGAACATAAATGCAAGTATATATATAAATGTTGTATTGGTTGTTTCTTTTAAACTTCAGGTTAAGGTGGTAAACTGGTAAATATCCAGTTTACAGGGCAAACTCTGCCGGATTTCCGATATGGGTTTTGTGGACCATGACACTCCAAGTGTAGGTTCATTCCCTAAATTTTAATTAAAATTTTTGTAATGAGAAGAATGATGTATGAACTGTGTGAGGGCTTAAGCAAACGTTGTAATTGTCTAAGTAATTGTATGAAATGGTTTGACGATATCGATAAAGTAGCGGGTCAATTTTGGAGTTTCGGAATAGTGCCTCCAACGAGCATCATTCTAAAATTCTGAAATTTGGACGTTACAGCCTCTCTATCCGATTTAAAAAGCCTTTTTTACCCGATTTAAAAGGTCTTTTTTGTACTAGTGAATTCATAAAATATAAGCATGTTATTATAGGTCTTAAAAATGTATTTATTTCTTTGTAACAAACCACATAACAATTTTTATTAGCTTGGAACATTCCTGTTCCACAAATGATCGGTCATTACAGAGCAACTTTTATGGGATGTGTAGATTTGATTAAGAAGGTATGTCAAAATACACCAAATAGTGATAGTAACTAATGTTTTCAATAGTCATTAATTTATATCACACTATTTTTATTTAACTCAATATTATTATGTCATAGGTTTTTAAACTAGTGAATGATGGAGGTTGTATATCTGGATTCCTTTCCATCTGATTCAAGACTTGAAGCAAGATTGAGAAGTGTGAAGACCTTGGTAACTATGTTCATTACACACTATAATATTAATATATTGTTCATATACTTATAAACATTCAATTAAACTCTTAGGCCCTTTATATGGAGCATATGTTGCAAGACCCATTATTTTATCAGTTTCAGTCTACACTGAAACCATACGTGAGCCAATTTCCTATTTTTAAGCCAACTGATATCAATACTCAGACTGGTGAATCGTAAGTTGATTAAAATTTATTAATTTAAAACTCTGATTTTTACATGAATGATTTGTTGACTATATTTTTTAATTCATGTGTATAAGAATAACTGTGGAGCATGGGCTATAATGTGGATGGTGGAGATGGGATTGAATGGGTACAAAATTCAAGTTGATGAAGGGATAAGGCTAAGGATAGCTCTTGACTTAGCAATGAATCCTTACAACGCACTTCAGGGACAAATTAAAAATAGGGCAGAGAATTGGATGAAGATTGTAACATCCCGAAAATCAGGATCTAGAGAACACAACGGAAGTCTTAGGCTGGGAATCCCTTTGTAAGAAGGAAGTCAGAAATATGATGAGGACTTAGGGATTTGTGGTGAAAATAAGACAAGAGTTAGGGAGTCGGTTAAGAGTTGTGAGTTGTAAGGGAATTGAGAGGGGAGAAACCAAGTTTTAAGCCAAACTTGACCGTAGAGTTAACTTAGGAGGAGTCAAACCTGATGGTGGAAAAGATGGCATGGTGAAGAGGGGAGTAAGGAAGTGGAAAAGAACAAGGGAATAAAGGAGCACAACCTCATGAACAATTAGGACCCTTAGTCTTAGCCTTATTGAAGTGAATTGATGAGATACATCATGGTTCCTATGGAGTGTGCCCTGTTGGGCTTCAACCGAGGTTGTTGCTCAATTTTGAGTTTTAAGCCCTATAACTTTTGCTCACTAATTCAAAAATATCTATAGTTGTAGGTGTCCAATTGAGGTGATTTCACTTGGATTAGAAAGCTAAGATCCAGGGCTTCAGTTTGATATGCTATATGATAGGGTTCCGATCTATTTTGCACCTTCAAAAAGGCATATTCTCGCTCAAGCGAGAATATCTCGCTTGAGCGAATTATGCAGCAAAAGGAAGACATTGAGTTTCTGCATATCTCGCTTGAGCGAGCCAGCTCGCTTAAGCGAGAACCAGGGGAGTCTTGGGAGGCTCTCTGGACAATTTTCGCTTAAGCGAGAAGGGCTCACTTGAGCGAGAATCGTCCAGAGAGAGGGGGAATTTTTTGGATCATTCTCGCTTGAGTGAGATAGTTCGCTTAAGCGAGAATGTGAAGAAAAAGCATGCAACTGACACGCTCACCCAAGCGAGAATTCACTTATAGGTTCAAAACTCTTAATTCAGTTTCATAATTCACACTTTCATCTCTTCTTCTTCTTCAAATCTAGATAGAGGGACTCTGGTTCTAGAGAGAAGAAACGTTCGTTGAAGCTCGGCGAAGGATTCTAAGCCACGAACTCATCATTCTTCATCCTCCCATCCCTTCTATTCCTTTCCATTGTCAATTTTGAGGTGAGTACAACTAACACACTCTCACTTTCGGAGGTTGTACACCTTGAACATGATCCCCACTCTTAAATTCCTTTTCTTTATGCTCATACATGTTGACTGTCATGAATCATGTGTATTTGGTGAGTTAGGAAGGTTCATGCATGATTATGTAAAACCCTAGGTTGTGAAACTTAGGGAAATAGGGTTTTATTCACATGATTGGATTTTTATTTGCATGATTATTGATGTCTAATAATTCATTGAGATTGTGTTGAGTTATTTTTGTTCACATTATTCTTTTTATTGTTAATTCATTTACGATTATGAACATTGAGATACCATAAGCTGGTTTCGACCGTGAGTTAATATAAGCCGGCTTTAGTCGTGAGTTAAAATAAGAAATTGCATGAAAACACAGCTTCGGTCTAGTAATGTGTGGGATTCGTCCCCGGGGAAGACGTTCCCCGTAGTCTGAGCTCAGTTCTAACTCCAGAAAGTGATAAGGTCATGTCTGCTGGGCACAGCAGTGAGTTGCATCATAATTGCATTTATATTGAGATGATTGTTATGTATGAGTTTATGCCATCACCGTTGTGTAATAGAATTGTACATGTATCTTTACCTTGAGCTAAAATGAGTTTTCACTATGTAAAGAATTAGAATCTAGTTATGAGCTTTGTGTTAATTTGTATTATGTGTTGCAATTTATATAACTGATTCCCCACATTGCATTTGCATAGTTGTATTCGCTGAGACTGTAGTCTTACCCCACGTTTCGGGGATATACTCTAGTTTGTGCAGGGTATTCCAGTTCTTTGGGAAGAAGTGGAAGAGAACTTTGGAGCTGAACCTCTTTCCCAGTGGAAAATTATGTATAATAGAAGTAGAATTTTATGTAATTAATTGTTATAAGCGTATTGATGTAAACACTTTTATCTGGCCATGGAGGCTTAATTATAATTGTTAGAGCAATTGTTCCTTTAAATTGTATTGGTGTTTTACTGATTATCATGTTAAGATTGAAATTGGTAAACATCCAGTTTTTAGGGGAAACTCTGCCGGATTTCTGGTATGAGTTTCGTGAACCATAACACTCCAAGTGTAAGTTCCTTCCTTAAGTTTAATTAAGTTTCCGATTTGTAATAAGATAGTGATGTATGTATTTAGTAACAACTTAAGCAAATCATTGGATAGCCTAAGCAATTGTTTGACGATATCGAAATTGGCGCGAAATAATTTCAAAAATTCAGGAATAGTGTTTCCAACGGGCACTATTTCTAAGTTGAGAAATTAGGACGTTACAAAGACTTTGGATTAGTTTACTTGTTTCATTTTGTAATTCAAAACAATTGATTGTTATTAAGGTTATTTAAGTAAGTTTATTTATTTTAGATGCTTTTTTTTGTGGAGTGCTTATTATTGTTATTAAAGTTATTCAAAATAATGCTTATTAAGGTTTTTTTATCAATTTAAGCTTTAGCCTTAGCCTTGTTTTTTTGCCTAATTGGTATTGATTTATCTAAGTGAGAAAACAAACCGCTCTGTAAATGTGCGTAGCTTCTGAAAATGAGCATATTGCTTAAAGAGCGAATTGCAATTACTTTCAGAGAAAATTGCTTAAGAAAGGAAAATAATTGCTTACAGTTACTTTGAAAATTTAGCATTATGTAATTCATTAATAAACAAAAAGGGAAGTTATATACCAAATAATACTTACAACAATTTCCTTAAGGGTGAACAACTAATAAGAATGAGTTTGCTAATATAATAATTCACTCAATGGATATGGCTATCTTATGTTCTTAAAGTAAGTTATTTCAGCAACTGAAATATTTCTTTAAATAACAATAACCAAATCAAAATATTGTGTTCATAATATTTTAGCAACTGCAATATTTCTTTAAATAACATTAATAACCAAAAAAAATATATTGTGCTCAAATTACATACTAAATTGAATTACAACTCCAAAGCTAACATATTTCATCGACAATGTAATCAGTATAACTAATGAGACACCTAACATACTTACGGAAAACAACTCCAAACGTTTCCTTGACTCGGCCATATAAGCTTTAAAACTTGCCATTTCTGAGTTAAGAATTTCACTCATCATTTGAACCTTCATCTTACAAGTACAACATTCATTAGCTGATTCCAATTCATTACATTTCTGAGCTAATTGATGATTTTCAGAGGGACCATCTAACCAGTCAAAGTAATTGCAACCCTGTGAAAAGGAAGAATGATCTAAAATATATATTTGTGATTAAAGCATAACTTTAAAAATTTTAAGTTAAATGTGTGCTAACTCACATCACAATTTTTTTTTGCCTTATTGGAATAAATGAAATATCTTCTTCCAGGAATTTTCTCAAACCAAAAAGTCCTCAACACAGCTATCATTCCACAAAAACAAATCTTTTCATCTTGTAGAGAAACACTTATTCTATTTGAAGTAAATGAATTCGAAGACATTCTTTGAACTTTGAACAGAATGATTATTGTATTAATCTTGGAACAGATAAAAACTTAATCAGTGTTATTAATTATCATATGTAAATGAAATAGTGGTAGTAGGTAGTAAGTTCCACTTAAATAAACTACAGATGTGGTTAAAATACAACAAAAAATACACACATCATGTAAACAAGGAAATCAATTTCAAAAACAAACATACTCATAATATCAACACAATATTATGTGATATAACCAGGTGTGTGTGTGTGTGTGTATACTTAGGTAGTAAAATGTCATAAAGAGTCTTGACTTAATGAATTTCATTCTCTATAAAACATAATTTAAAACTAACAAAAAAGCCAAAAAGTTTCGCTAGTCTAATTCTGCTTGTCCCATAAGATCTAATTCCCCTTGCGAATGATATCCACATTGACCTTGTTTAGTACTTTAATTATCGTCCAAAAAACCACCTTATCTCCAGTTCTCAAATTCATATCAGAGACAAACTTATACCAAGGTTTGCCAAGGTGGCAATCTTTATCACTTCCTGGGCGCCAAAGTAAGTTACAGGAATAGAATCGACTCCCTCCAACCTGTAGGATCAACTTTTTCCACTTTTTTCGAATAAAATCTTGCACAAACTTCCTTGGTATTGGCTAATGACAAAATTAAGAAAAAATTAGAGAATGAATATATGATATTTGTAAAGGTTAGAGAGTTATAATAAACATGGACACAAACTAGGGCCTGTCTCGCACGTGATTGACTCTTTGTTATAACTTTCTCATAACTCATCACTTTCCTCGGGGCAGCAGCAGTTACACGTCCAGATTGGTTCATAACACCAATTTTAACATTGTTAAGATTGTTAGGAGGAGTCACAATTACTCTGTTACCACCACGCCTCTGATTTAGATTAACTAAGGTAGGGGTGACAGTTTTATTCAACTCCTCATCCTTCATCTTAATTCTGAATCTAATACCACCCTCATATTTAAGGTAAAGAGACAGTGTCTTATGGATAACATAAAAGTGCTTCAAATGGTCAACAAACTCCCACAATACCACACTTTTCAAACCAAATTTCATGCAAACACTAAATTGATGATCAAAATCATCACAAAGTTCTACTTTTGTACCTAACACATCCTTCCTTGCATGATAAAAGTCGAAAGGAAATGGAACATGGACCTAAAAGGAAAAGTGGTGGACACAGAATAATCAAGGAGACATTTAGTAAAGACTAAAAAACATTGTATCAACTTAGAATAAACTAAAAAAAATCATAACAATATTAAAACAAACTTTACCATTTTCGGTTCAATCACAATTCTAATAGTTTCCATCTTCAACCAAATGTTAATGTAGCTTTATCCAATTCTGAAAATACTAAATCACATCAAATGATGACAAAACAAACTTGACAATTTATAATGATCAAAGTAACTTAAATACAAAAGGAGGACAAACCAACACAGGGAAAGGACAAAATAATAGAAAATTGGAAAACAAAACACAGGACACACTAAGTACAAGTAAAAGGAAAAAAATAACTAAAAAGTTAATCTAGCAAGTTGAACCTTAAAAAACTATGCAAACTCAGCAACTACAGAACAACACAAATCAACTTTATAAAAATTTAATTAAATGAGAACAAATGAAGCAGAGGCAGTTTTTGAGACGATGTAAAAAAATTGGAAGCTTTCTTCCAACAACTGCTCAATACTACTGAAGGTCTATGAAAAGCATAAGATGCTAACAAAGGGTGAGGATCTTATTAAGCGAATGGTGGATAGGTGTCCAATAGGCCCATTGACCTGGGATGTAGTAGTGAAACTTTATGTCCAAGTAGAAGTGGAGAAGTTAGACTATGTTCTACACAAGGCAACCCAGTTGTGTCACTTAAAGCCAATATTTTCTACCTACATTACTATTTTTCAGCATTATGCTAATAGGGGTGACATCCATAATTCAGAAAAGATTTTCTACACAATGAAACAAGTTGGTTATACATCTCAACCAAAGTCGTACTAAGTTCTAATGCAGGCCTATATAAATGCCAAGCTTCCAGCAATAGTTTATTAGAATCTGCCATAACACAAATATTACAAGCAAACACCAAACTAAACAAATGACAAACTCAGTATATATCCAAAAGGTTTTTCATATGAAATGAAAGGCAACACCAGTAACACATACCAACCAATAGAGCCAAAATTGAATGATCAAGTAAACATTTTCCAAAATTAAATACCACCATCAATGAAAATAATAGAATTTGTGTACATTACTAATCATAATCACACACATATATGAAAAAACGGATTAAACACAGTGATTCTCACAGAAAATAGTAGTCTACAAATGGACACATAACAAAACGAACGCAAAATCATGCAATGAATGGAGTGGAAAATACAACGATCAAGCATACATTGGACAGAGAGAGCACAAATGCAACAAGGAGAGCAAAATCAAAGGAAAAGAACAGAGAACGGGGCATAAAAAAAGTTCAACGCTTTAGGGTTCATGAACTTCAAAAAATTTTAACCCGATAAATAACTTGATAACGTAAAAAACCATTACGGAGAATGCACAAATGCGAAGCAAAATCAAAGGAAAAAGAAGAGAGAACTGGGCATACCGGTTTCGCAAACAAAAGTCCAGTCGGAGGACGGAGATAACGGAGAAGAAGCTTTCCTTTCCTTTCCTTCCGCAGAATCTAGTTTTCTGTGTCACCGTCCAAGTCCAACAGAGTTTAAGAGAGATGAGCAACTAAGTTATGGAAGTTGAAGAGTTTTGCCATTTTCCAAAGAAATTTTGAAATGCTCGACCACAAGATTTTGGAAATTAAAAAAAGCAACATGGGGAAAATATGTAATAAATATAAGTTTATAGGAGGAAAAAAAAGAAACACAAAAAGAAAGTGGTACTGACACATGGCATCATATTATAAGTGAATGGCTATAATGCACTGATGCCCCAGTTTTGTTAAATGCACCGAAGCAGTAACCTAATAAAAAAAGGTTTATATACATAATTACGTGATTATTTTTTGTTAATGCACTCTTTACAATTTTTAATTAATATTTATTCACTTAAAATCACAAATTTTTTTGTTTGAGTAAAACATCATTTTTATCCTCATTAGATATAGAATCAACTATTTTAGTTACAAAAGGATGGAAATTATAATAATCTCTATGTCCCATTTTACTTGATTTTTTTAGAAAAATATATTGATCTCATTTTACTTGTCATTCTATAATTTTAAGAAATATTTATTTCTTTTACCAATTATATTTTTTACAAATAATAATTGAATCATTTTTTCAAAGACTTGGAATGGGGTGCCATTCTTTTATTACTATATGTAATGGAATAGATTGGAACATTGTGCAATTTATTTCTTTGGGATGGAGTTCACATTCCATAATTAATATTCATGTTTTTTAATGTTGCCTTTTAAAGTTGCTTTGTACAAAGAGAAGAACTCTTCTATTTCAACATTTCAAGGTTAGTTGCAAATTCCAATGAAACTACTTAATTGGTTTAGAATTGATCAATTAATTTTAAAGAAAAATCATAAATGAGAAGAAAATAATTAATGAGCAATAAGAGGTATAGTGGAAAATGAATTATTTTTTATAAGAAAACAGACTTAATTTCATTTCTAAAAACCTTATAGATAAATAAATTGGGATGTGTTGAGTCTAAATATAAATTAAGTATTCAATTTAACTCAAGACTCATTACCCTTAGTTTTAATGATTATCAAATTTGTTGATCACATTATCTGATTAAGAAACAGATTCTGCTCAAAGGTATTTGTTCTATGTGTTGAAGGAAAATACTATAACTGCTTGTGTCAAACGATATGAAGATAGCTTACACTGAACTGGCTAAAATAAGCTTGAAACAATCATATGAAAAAGGAATACTTTGAAACTGCTGATCTAAGAGCAACATGCGGAAGTTATGCAACCATCTGAAAGCTCTCAACCTGCTGGAAGTATGTGCATACTAAAGTCAAACCTACTGAACACATACTCTCCGAACTATCATGATGATGTAGCAACTCAAGATCACCATAATGATGAACTCTCTGAAATGCTTGAAGCTGCTGAAGACTCTCTCAACCTTCTGATGACGTGTTCAAATCTCTAAGATGAGAAGTATTAATAAGGCCGTGCAAGAAGCTATCTGTTAAAGACAAAAAACTTTTTGTGCAAAGGATTAAAATGTCTCTAAATGTCTTCTGCCTTCATCTACAAAAGAAAGTCTTTGCAGAGATCTTTTCGTATCATATGGAACTTCGTACACGAAAAGTGAATCTCTGAACCTGCTACGTGTCAGAGTAGTGCTACCTCTGCACACCTTCTATATTCAAGTCAAAAGCTATCTCTCAACGTCTTTATGCTCAACGGCTATTTATCTGGACGCTATAAATAGCTTCTCACAAGAACTTGAAGGTGTCGACCACATTCCTAAAGAAATATTCTGAAGCTGCTGACCAATGAAAGTGAGGAGAGAGCTCAATGTAGAAAACATAGCTGAGAAAATCCCAAGTGCAAAGTAAAAGAAAAAGAGCGAGAAAAGTAGAAAATCTTCACAGAAAGGTGAACCTCTCCAGAAAAGAGAGACAAGAAAGCTTGAAAGATTTAAGAGAAGCTCTCCTAGAAAGGAAGAGAAGAAAAGTCTCACAGAAAGATTGATTTAGCTACTTCAAAGAGAAAAATACTGTCGAGCCTAAACACTCTGTTGTATTAACTATCCTTGTACTTAGATTTATTCTTTGTATCCTGAGTTATACTCAGTAATTCCTTTGTACAAGAAGAACCTAAGTTTATTAGCTTATATTGTAAACACTATTGAGTGTCTGAGAGCCTGGAGAGGCTTGGTGGAATAAAAAATACTTGTTGAGCCTGGAGAGGCTTGTCTTTAAAAGAATATTGCTTAAGTTGCCTGGAGAAGCAGTTGAAAACAAAGAATACTCGTTGGGCCTGGAGAGGCCAGGTGTGCAAAGAATACTGCATGAGTTGTCTGGAGAGGCAGTTGAAAACAAAGAATACTTGTTGTTAAGCCTGGAGAGGCTGGGGTAAAAGAATACTTGTAATCTTGCGAGATTAGTTGAAAATCCAGTGGAGTTTTGCCCTGGGACTGGATGTAGCTCACTGGATTAGTGGGTGAACCAGTATAAATCTTTGTGTTAAGTTCTCTTTTCCCTTGCCTCTTTACTTTCCGCTGATATCTATTTAAACTAACCAAGGAGGGTTAAAGAAAAGTCGTTTTATTAATCTGAACAGAAAACAATCTTTTCTTTAAAGGGAAAATTATTTTAGAAAGGTTTTTATTCAACCTTCCGAGTTGCATTAGCAAGTTGCTGAACTTCCCAGTTTCGGAAGGTTGATCAAATATTTTCAAATCAGTTTTGCTTGTTTCGAAAGGTTTTCCAAAAATCTGTAAAGATTATTAAAACACTATTCAACCCCCCTTCTAGTGTTTCCTGTGACCCTAACAGTTGGTATTAGAGCTTAACCTCGGGTTAAGCATCTAACAAATGCGGAGGAAGAAGATCCAGATGGAAACCTAAACAAGCGTTGGAGAGAACCTATGAAGAAGATCAACAAAAGCAGCAAAAGTGTTTGTTGAGTCTCAGCAGATAGACATCATAAAAAATTCTCAAATATCTCTCTTGGTAACATATTTTAATTTTTAAGAAATTAATTCATGCTTTCGTGAAAATATTTAGTCTTGTGTAATATATTACATGATTGCATCAAAAACCATTTCAAATCATTTTTAGGCACAATTATTATTTTTGCCAAAAAAAAATTAATTGGAAAACTAAAAAGTCATATTTTCAAAAAGTTTTTGAAAACTGTAAGCATTGATGACATGGATATTTAAAAGAGATGGCTTTTCACCTGTCTGCTACACGACGCACGTTCTCCCAAGTCGGCGCTGCAAATTCCATCATTAAAGGCTATCTGAGCCTATTTATACAAGACGTGGGAAGTAGTTCAAACCTCATCATTCTTCTGAATCCTTCTGCAATCCCTCATCTGTCTCTATCAAGCCTTTACTTAGACTCATCTCTCCTTCCCTCTCAAATGGCGTCCCTTGCTACCATCTTTCAAACACAAGTTGTGGATTTCAAAAGCCTTGCTGAGGAAGGCTACGATATTGCTGACCTTTTGAAAGTGTTGGATGGCTACCATTCTTTGAGGCCATTGACTGCAAGTGGCATGAAGCCAGTGTTTGGGAGTTTTGGAACACTACAAAAATGGAGGAAGAAAACAAGAAATTTTTTCTGAGGGCCCAGGTGCAGGGTCAAGACATTATTGTAAATACTGCTATTATAGAAAAAGTGTTGGGAGTCAAGGTTGAAGGAGCCAAGTTCTCTGATATCTGGGAAGATCTTCATGGTGGGGCTGGAAAGTTCAACAAGCTAATCTACGGTGAAAATGGGATTAAGGATATTCCCAAAGTTCTCTTTGAAATCCTGAAGTGTTGTGTAATTCTTAGTGTGGGAGATAGCCACATCTCCAAGATGGAGAGGTTTTGTGTTATCAACCTTCTACAGAGGAAGAAGATTAATCTTCCTTGAGTCATTCTGTTCGGCATGATAAGGAGGGAAAGCGACTTTACTGGAATCCTGCCTCATAACACCTGTAACATCCCGCAAATTAGAAGTTCTAATAATTCATTATGCTGAAAACAGAGAATTATGTGTTAGTAATCAAGGAAAGGAAAGTTGAGGGATTAGGGGTTAAAACTTAGTTATAAAACCAAGTCTCAGGATTTCGCTTAAGTGAATATAGGGAGTTTGGGTTGCTGGTAATCGATTACAGTTGGTCTGTAATCGATTACCAGAGAGCTGAGTTTTTGGTAATCGATTACCAGGGGGTTGTAATCCAGGGGGTTGTAATCGATTACCAAGTGTTGTAATCGATTACCAGAAGGGGTTTTCTGGGTCATTTTTCGCAGCAGGTAATCGATTACAGTGGGTCTGTAATCGATTATCGTCACTTATATATATAAAATCTGGTGCTTAAAAATCAGAATGCATGTTTTCTTTTCTTCTTCTTCTTCTTCGACCTAGAGAGAGAGAATCCTAGAGAGAAAGCTTGGATTGAGGTTTGAGAAGGGATTTGAAGCAAAGAATCACCAAGTGGACCATTTCTACTCATCATTCTTCTCTTGAGTTTCAAATTTTGGTGAGTATACCTCACACACATGTTCACCTTGTTGATTGAATTTCTCTAAGTATGAACCGTACTCTCTAATTCCCTTTCTATGTGGTTATTTTGGATGGATTAGGGATGTTTGCATGAAATTGAGATATTGTTGTTAGGTTTTGTATTGAAAACCTTAGAATAGCGGAATTTACGAAACTTTCGAAACTTGTAAAACTTACGAAACTGTCGAAATGCTTAAATTCTCAGTTATTAGTCATTGATTTATGTATGCCGGTTTCGACCGTGAGTTAATTCCAGCCGGCCTTTGCGCTGTGAGTTAAGAAAACTAAGTATTATGTGAAAACTTGACTTCGGTCGAGTAATGGGTGGGATTCGTCCCCGAGAAAGACGTTTCCCGTAGCCTGAGCTCAGTTCCAACTCCAGTTTAAGTGATAAGATCATACCTGCTGGGCACAATAGTGAGTTGCATCATATTTGCATTTATATTGAGATGATTGTGATGTATGAGTTTAAGCCATATCAGTTATGTAATGGAATTATACATGTATTCCTTACCTTGATCTAAAATGAGTTTTCATTATGAAAAGGATCAGTGTTAAGATATGAACTAGATGTTTGCATGTTTTAGATGTTGCATCCTATATTATTGATTTCTTCTACATTGCATCTGCATAGTTGTGCTCGCTGAGACTGTAGTTTCACTCCACGTTTCGGGGATATACTCTAGCTGTGCAGGTATTTCCATGTGATGATAAAGCAAGGAAAGGATCGGTGAAGCGGAGTAGTACTTCCAGTAGAAGACTCATTAGTTGAATTAATTCATATGTAATGATAGGTAGATGAATATTGATGTATATGTGTATGAATATTCTATTTTGGCCACGGAGGCCCTAGTATGATATTAGTGAGTTCATGTTATTAAACTGTGCTGGTGGATTTACTGAGTTTCAGGTTAAGTTTGGAATTTGTATACCTCCAGTTTTAGGGGAGATTCTGCCGGGCTTCTGGTGTGAGTCTTATCAACCATGACTCTCCAGGTGTAGGTTCTTTCCCTAAGTTTAATTAAGATTTTCAGTTTGTATGATTTTTGTGATGTATGTATTAGTGATAGCTTAAGCAAATCGTTGGTAAGCCTAAGCTTTTGTTTGACGATATCGGAATTGAACGAAATAATTTCAGAAATTCATGAATGGTGTTTCCAATGGACACTATTCTAGAGTTGAGAAATTAGGACGTTACATTTTGGTATCAGAGCAGTTCAATCCAATTGGACTGTGGTTAGGTTAGTGATGGGTTTTTGGCAAGCGAACCACAAATCCAGCAGTACAATAGTAAGAAGAGTATCGTATCCACAGGGAACGGTCAATTTACGTAGACTGTGAACTAATTATCAAGGACAAACAACGGTTTAGAGATATTGTTGCGGAATTGTAAATAACAGATAAAATATTAATGGAATAGAAAGGAAGAGTTAGAGATACTTTACTTGGATTAGGATTGGACTTCATCTCATCTCTCCCCTTGTGCATGTAAAGACTATATATTATTTTAGGTTTACTCTATAATACTGTAGAAAAACTTTATTGCTAAGACCCCGAGTTACCAACGATCTCACACACTCAAAGATAATCCATGCGGGCTCTCCTAAGCGACAGACTTACCCTCGGCTAATTTTGCACTTTTTTAGTCAGTTTGTAAAGGAACTTAGTTGATAAACGAGGCCAACGCTGTAGACGCACCTTCGCTCAAGTACTGTCACTACCCTTACTCATCAGAATACGCCTATGTTCGAATCCTGGAATTACAATCAACTACCCCTTGCTATCGATACACAAGCCTAATCCTGTGAACGCCCTTCGCTAGAGTACTCTCACTACCCATCGCTCATTAGAAACGCTCATGTGTCGGTTTTCTGATATCGAGTACTCTTATTCAATCAGAGAGTGAGTTTCTATGGAAGCTACTTCTCAACTCTCAGTCCTAATCAAAACTAACCTAGTTAGTTGAGACTAGCCTATAACTCCAAACGCAAGCGTGGGAATTAGGGATTAAGTACAGAATAAGAAATACCAGTATTATAGATAGGGAGCTCAGAAATAATAATATAAAATTTACATACACTCAGGGATAGAATCGATTACATCCAATCCTACTAGAGAGTTAACTACATGAAGTAGCCATACAAACCACCGAAGATGCTGTCACCATCTTCAATCCTCGTGAAGCGCTCCTCCTCTCCTACTCTAAACTTAGGTTTGGTACATAATCACTGAACTATAGACTAGATTACAATGATTGATGACCCCTGAAACTGGTGCAAGAGGTTCCTATTTATAGACTAAGGAAAGACAACGCAAATTTGGAAGAGATCCATCTAAAAACGGCAACAAGGATGAAATCAGTGTAACCTGCGCTCCAGGATGTTCTATAACGCAGGAGTGAGCGCAACTTCCAGAGAGTTCGCGCTTCACCCTGCGCTATAGCGCAGGTGAAGCGCAACTAGCGTCCTGCTGCTACAACTTTCTCTTTTAAATATTGATCTATCCCCTAGACTGGTTTTCGCATATTTGTCTTCCCTTGTTTCCCTTTATTTGATGATATCCTTGCATTTATTGAGCAATCCTTGATTTATTTGGGAAGCTTGTCTGCAGAATCCTTGATTGATTGGCAATGATCTCCTCATTAATGGCTTCAAATCTTCTTCAAATCTTCATTAAATATCTTCAATCAATCTCAAATCTTGCAGATATCTTCCTCATTTGATGCTATCTATCCTTCAAATTAAATCTTTGCAATATCCTGCAAAAATCAGCAATATTTCTATCAAAATAGCATCAAATTCAAATCTAGGATTAATAAATATAATTTATCTAATATTAAATAAAAAGGGATTAAATTGGGGCAAAATTATCATTTTATCCTTGATAAGTGAACTAAAAAGTACTCTAATTTATCAACTAATTTTCACTTATCAGTTAGTTGCCCATGGCTTATTATAATATTCTAGTACATGTACTCATTATAGGAACTGATCACTCATATGGTGTGTGCTGTATATGGAGATTATGGTCAGTTATGTGAGTAGGATACTTTGGTCCGGAAGTTAGGATACTTCCTTAACAAAGTTAAAGATACCCATTCTTGTGTTAGAAAGAGAGTAACTTAGGTTAATTTTTGAAAATGGAACCCTTACCTTAGGAGCCTTATAGAATGTGACCCTAGAGCCCTAGTGAGCATTAGGAACTCTTAAGGCAGTTAGTTAAGATTGATTCCTTATTTTTAGAGGATGGTTGTTGTTTGACTTATAAAGTAGTTCTGATTGTGTAATTTGTATAATTTGAATGTATGTGTGATTTGCTATCTCTTTGTGACATTGGTTTGTATGAGTGATTTTATGTCATATTATGTTAGAGTGTGTGTATTTGTTAGGTAGTAATTCACAGAGTTAAAGTTTCCTTTGAGACAAACCCTTGTGAGGTCACGTTAGAAGGAATGCGGTACTGTAGTCCAAGTTAAGATAGAAACTCTACTTAGGGTAAACCAAAGGTCGCAGAGGCACCCAAGAGGATTCCAAACCATTGGGAAAGTGTATAGAGGATTATAATTTAAATAGGCTTAAAACCTTACCTAAAGTCAAAAAACTTAGCAGGGACATATAGACATTTAGACCTAAACTTAGAAGGGTTAGGAAATTGAGGTTTCTTTAGAACAAAGTGTTCCCTAGGCCACCTTGAGGGTATTCAGGAGACTGTCAGGCGAGTGATGATTCTTTCAGCCATCTTTCTCTTTGCCTTATCCATGGATTACATGGACAGGATCCTTAGGCCTTACCAGACGGGTAGGTAGTCATGGCGGCTACCATCTCCTCACCCTTTCATCTCACGTTTAGAGAACACCTAGTGACCCTAGAGGCAGTGTCTTGTGACCCTGACATTCTAGAAACCCTTAGGTGAGGACTACACCATCAATTGGTAACCCGCAAGGAGTTGGGGGCATGTTTAGCAGATGAATAAGGTAGAGGTCCCTAGTAAAGGTAGTGAGATTTCAGTTATCTAATATTATTACCTTCCCAAGACTCAATATTAGTAACATCTTTGCATCCTACCGAGTGAGTAAGTTGTCACGAGAAAACCATACCTTCGCTCTTTCTTTTCACCTTTAGAAAATACTTAGCGATTTTAGGAAGTAATGCTTTATAACCCTAAGGATTTAGAAATTATCAAATAAGAACACTTCACCCAGACCTTCAGTCTAACCATATCAATTTTAACCACAGGGACTCAGAGAAGTACTCAGAGAAAAGAGTGAGGTAAGAGTCCCTAGTCAGGGTAGAGAGAACAAACCAGATTTTTCTCGGAAATCCAACTCCGTAGTTCCACCATCCAAAATCACCCAATTCAACTTATTACCACCGGTAGAGAGAAACCATAGCCATAACTCTCTTAAGGGAGAGGAACCTTAATCAAGGAAGTTAAGAATTCTAGTATAGATTGCATAAGGTAGTATAGATTTATCCACAAACCCAAGTAAGGATAGGAAGTTCCCAATTAAGTCATATTAGGGGTAGTCTTGTAGAAAAGAATTAGGAATCACCTGAGAGAATTGTTAGGCAGAGAGTAAGTGAACCAAATACCTTAGTTAAAGATAACAAAGTAGCGAGAATAACATAGACTTTTTAGAATTAATTAGGAAAGGGAACGAAATTATAGTTGAGGTCCTAATGGGGAATGAGTAGAACAAGTAGATTAACTACAACTCTAGAGCTAGCCAAGGATTTATCAAGCAGCTATAAATATTTTCCCAGCCACCCAAATACTTAGCCTCATCCATGAATTCCATGAGGGAAATACTAGAACATTAAACCATATACCTATATGTTGTAGTGTGACCATGTTTACATATGTTCACATCCCAAACAGAAATGGGGAATTCCATTTCACACCATAATAGAAATAACTCTGGAAATTATGAGAGGGGAAAAACAAATTAGTTTAGGCATCTGGATGTAGGCTTGGTATCTCCAAGAGAGAAATCAAGATTTTAAACGCTGGGAAATATTAGGAAGAGCCTGAAGCCTTAAGGGGGTAGTTTTATAGGCAGGCCAGGAGAATCCATAGAAGGCACTCGGTACTTGAGCACAACTAAGTTGCACCCAACTTGAAAGTTAGATTTGATTGTGTATAGTTAGGCCTGGCCAGAGTGTTAGGAAGGATTGAGATATTGTTAGGCACACTCACTAGGTTAGAACTCTAAAGCATTTGGATATCCTTACTTATAGGAGGAACAGGGTGTGGATGACATTAAGTCACTTTCCTTTTTCAGTGAATCTTAGAACCAAACTAAGTACAAGCCCTGACCGGTAGGGTGGGGTAGAAAAAGATCCCATTATGGGAAGATAGGAGATTAGGAGATTAGAGGTATTTCACCTACGTTTATGGCATAAGTTTTGTTAGAATTCCGATGTTTTCTTAGAAGAATGAATGACTTTCATCCCACTTTAGTGTGGTGTTTGATTGTGTGATTATGTGAACTTAATTCCTCGAACATGACGTGAGTGTTGAGTTAACTCGTCAACACAAACTTAGTGATTCGAGGGGTTAAGTAATTATGTGTGCATGATTTATTGTTAGTAATATAGTAGAACTTAGAATATAAACTTGTAAATCACTTAGAATTTTTCTAAGCATAACGGAGTCAGTAAAAACCTAAGATATAAAACCAACCAGCGGTTGTTGGAATTAAGTATTGAATTAGAACCTTACTCATTTGTGCGTGAATTTGTTCACTTCTTTTAGACCCTACTAGTTGAGTTGTGTACCAAATTAGTTTAATATATTAGAATGGAGTGTGTAGTGGGTGAACCCATCAGAGAAACCAAACTAGGAACTTGGAAGAGAGGTATAAGTTTCGGAACATGTCTTCTGAGAAATAAGGAGATAGAAGGTGAATTGATGTTAAGAATTAACCGGAGCGAATTTTGGGGACAAAATTCCTTTAAGGGGGTAGAATGTAACATCCCGCAAATTAGAAGTTATAATATTCATTAGGCTGAAAACAGAGAATTATGTGTTAGTAATTAAGGAAAGGAAAGTTGAGGGATTAAGGGTTAAAACTTAGTTATAAAACCAAGTCTCAGGATTTCGCTTAAGTGAATATAGGGAGTTTGGGTTGCTGGTAATCGATTACAGTTGGTCTGTAATCGATTACCATAGAGCTGAGTTTTTGGTAATCGATTACCAGGGTGTTGTAATCGATTACCAGAGGGCTGAGTTTTTGGTAATCGATTACCAGAGGGTTGTAATCGATTACCAGAGAGCTGAGGTTTTGGTAATCGGTTACCAGGGGGTTGTAATCAATTACCAGAGAGCTGAGTTTTTGGTAATCGATTACCAGGTGTTGTAATCGATTACCAGAAGGGGTTTTCTAGGTCATTTTTCGCAGCAGGTAATCGATTAAAGTGAGTCTGTAATCGATTACCGTCACTTATATATATAAAATCTGGTGCTTAAAAATCAGAATGCATGTTTTCTTTTCTTCTTCTTCTTTGACCTAGAGAGAGAATCCTAAAGAGAGAAAGCTTGGATTGAGGTTTGAGAAGGGAATTGAAGCAAAGAATCACCAAGTGGACCATTTCTACTCATCATTCTTCTCTTGAGTTTCAAATTTTGGTGAGTATAACTCACACACATGTTCACCTTGTTGATTGAATTTCTCTAAGTATGAACCCTACTCTCTAATTCCCTTTCTATATGGTTATTTTGGATGGATTAGGGATGTTTGCATGAAATTGAGATATTGTTGTTAGGTTTTGTATTGAAAACCTTAGAATAGCGGAATTTACGGAACTTGCGAAACTTACGAAACTGTCGAAATACTTAAATTCTCAGTGATTAGTCACTGATTTATGTATGCCGGTTTCGACCGTGAGTTAATTCCAGCCGACCTTTGCGCTGTGAGTTAAGAAAGCTAAGTATTATGTGAAAACTTGACTTCGGTCCAGTAATGGGTGGGATTCGTCCCCGGGAGAGACGTTTCCCGTAGTCTGAGCTCAGTTCTAACTCCAGTTTAAGTGATAAGATCATGCCTGCTGGGCACAGTAGTGAGTTGCATCATATTTGCATTTATATTGAGATGATTGTGATGTATGAGTTTAAGCCATATCAGTTATGTAATGGAATTATACATGTATTCCTTACCTTGATCTAAAATGAGTTTTCATTATGAAAAAGATCAGTGTTAAGATATGAACTAGATGTTTGCATGTTTTAGATGTTGCATCCTATATGATTGATTTCTTCTACATTGCATCTGCATAGTTGTGCTCGCTGAGACTGTAGTCTCACCCCACGTTTCAGGGATATACTCCAGCTGTGCAGGTATTTCCAGGTGATGATAAAGCAGGGAAAGGAATGGTGAAGCGGAGTAGTACTTCTAGTAGAAGACTCATTAGTTGAATTAATTCATATGTAATGATAGGTAGATGAATATTGATGTATATGTGTATGAATATTCTATTTTGGCCACGGAGGCCCTAGTATGATATTAGTGAGTTCATGTTATTAAACTGTGCTGGTGGTTTTACTGAGTTTCAGGTTAAGTTTGGAATTTGTATACCTCCAGTTTTAGGGGAGATTCTACTGGGCTTCCGGTGTGAGTCTTATGAACCATAACACTCCAGGTGTAGGTTCTTTCCCTAAGTTTAATTAAGATTTTCAGTTTGTATGATTTTTGTGATGTATGTATTAGTGATAGCTTAAGCAAATCGTTGGTAAGCCTAAGCTTTTGTTTGACGATATCGGAATTGAACGAAATAATTTCAAAAATTCATGAATGGTGTTTCCAACGGACACTATTCTAGAGTTGAGAAATTAGGACGTTACAACACCATAATCATGAAGCTTCTCCAGTACTACAATGTTCACGTTGAATATCTCTATGACCACAAGCGTCCTAGCATCTTCAAGATCAATGGTCGAAATACAATGTTGAATGATGCTCTTAATAAAAGACCAATCTCGGAGCCTGTTGAAGTCAAGAGGTTAAAGATGGAGAACACCCTCCTTCGCAAGGAGTTAGAGAGGACCAAGACGGCATTCCTGAAGCTGAAAGAGGATGTGGGAATTAAAGAAGAAGAAGAAGAAGAAAATGAGCTCAGTGAAAGGCAGTCTTTTAATTAATCCTTGTCAAAAAATGTCTTCTCTTTAGATAATATTTTGAAAAATTTCAATATAATATAAGAAATATTTTGTGCATCTTTATCTGCCTTGCGAAATCTCTCTGAGCTTACTTTCAAATCTTTTTATTTCTCTAAAACCATCTCTATTTGTGTGATATATTTTGTGCAATGTATGCTCACTTACTTTAAAAAAGACATAATTTTATCTTAATCTGAATCATTACCTTACACGGTTATGTCTTCTGAACGCTGAAAAGTGGTTTTATTAATCTGAACATAAAACAATCTTTCCTTTAAAGAGAAAATTATTTTAGAAAGGTTTTTATTCAACCTTCCGAGTTGCATCAACAAGTTGCTGAACTTCCCAGTTTGGGAAGGTTAATCAAATATTTTCAAATCAGTTTTGCTTATTTCGAAAGGTTTTCCAAAAATCTATAACGATTATTAAAATACTATTCAACCCCCCTTCTAGTGTTTCCCGTGGCCCTAACAGGATGGATGGAGTAAAAGGTTAAATTTTAAAACAATGTGATTCGCTAAAATAAAAAAAAAACAATGTGATTCGCTAAGATATAGGATCGACTATTTTAATTTCAAAAGGATGAGAATTATAATAATCTCTCTGTGACATTTTACTTGATTTTTTAGAATAATATATTTATCTCATTTTACTTGTCATTCTATAATTTCAAGAAATATTCATTTTTTACTAAATATATTTTTTACAAATAATAATTAAATTATTTTTTCAAAGACATGGAATGGAGTGTCAATCTTTTAATATAATGTAATGGAATAGATTGGAACATTGTGTAATTTATTTCTTTGTGCTCGAGTTCACAATCCATAATTAATTATAATATTCATGTTTTTTAATGTTGCCTTTTAAAGTTGCTTTGTATAAAGGGAGGGACTCATTTGTTTCAACATTTCATTCTTTGTGCTGGATTTCAATAATTAATATTCATGTTTTTTAATGTTTCCTTTTAAAGTTGCTTTGTACAAAGGAGGGACTCATCTGTTTCAACATTTCAAGGTCAGTTACAAATTCCAATGAAACTACTTAATTGATTTAGGATTGATCAATTAATTTTAAAGAAAAATCATAAATGAGAAAAAAATAATTAATGAGTGATAAGAGTTATAGTAGGAAATGAATTAATTTTTTTATTAAAATAACTGAATTAATTGCATTTCTCAACTCATTTGTAGAAACCTTAATAATAAATAAATTGGGATGAATGGAGTAAAAGGTTAGATTTTAGAACAATGTGAATCGCTAAAATAAAAAAAAGGTTTATATACAAAATGTCATGATTATTTTTCGTTAATGCTCTCGTTATAATTTTTAATTAATATTTATTCACTTAAAATCAATTTTTTTTTTTTGCTTGAGTAAAACATCATTTTTGCCCTCATAAGATATAGGATCAACTATTTTAGTTACCAAAGGATGGAAATTATAATAATCTCTATGTCCCATTTTATTTGATTTCTTATAAAAATATATTTATCTCATTTTACTTGTCATTCTATAATTTTAAGAAATATTTATTTTTTTATCAATTATATTTTTTATAAATAATAATTGAATTATTTTTTCAAAGATTTGGAATGGGGTGTCAATCTTTTAATACTATAATGTAATGGAATAGATTGGAACATTGTGTAATTTATTTGTTTGTGATGGAGTTCACAATCCATAATTAATATTCATGTTTTTTAATGTTGCCTTTTAAAGTTGCTTTGTACAAAGGGAAGAACTCTTCTATTTCAACATTTCAAGGTTAGTTGCAAATTGCAATGAAACTACTTAATTGGTTTAGGATTGATCAATTAATTTTAAAGAAAAATCATAAATAAGAAGAAAATAATTAATGAGTGATAAGAGGTATAGTAGAAAATGAATTATTTTTTTTTATAAAAAACAGAATTAATTGCATTTCTAAAAACCTTAAAAGATAAATACATTGGGATGGATGGAGTAAAAGGTTAGATTTTAAAACAATGTGATTCGCTAAAATAAAAAAGGTTTATATACAAACTTATGTGATTATTTTTTGTTAATGCTCTCTTTACAATTTTTAATTAATATTTATTCACTTAAAATCACAAAATTTTCATGTTTGAGTAAAACATCATTTTTGTCCTCGTAAAATATAGGATCAAATATTTTAGTTACAATGGGATGGAAATTATTATAATCTCTATGTCCCATTTTACTTGATTTGTTAGAAAAATATATTTATATCATTTTACTTGTCATTCTATAATTTAAAGAAATATTTTTTACCAATTATATTTTTTACAAATAATAATTGAATTATTTTTTCAAAGACTTGGAATGGGGTGACAATCTTTTAATATAATGTAATGGAATATATTGGAATATTGTGTAATTTATTTCTTTGTGATGGAGTTCACAATCAATAATTAATATTCATGTTTTTTAATGTTGCCTTTTAAAGTTACTTTGTATAAAGGGGTCTCAATATTTCAAGTTCAGATTCAAATCTCAATGAAACTAATTAATTAATTTAGGATTGATCAATTAATTTTAAAAAAAAATCATAAATGATAAGAAAATAATTAATGAGTTATAAGAGGAATAGTAGGAAATGAATCAATTTTTTTATGCAAATAACAGAATTCATTTCATTTCTCAACTCCAATGTAAAAACCTTAAAGATAAATAAAGTAGGATGGATGGAGTAAATGGTTAGATTTTAAAACAACAATGTAATTACTTTATTATTCACTTAAAAACACATGATTATTTTTCTACTATTATTTCTAAAACAATCTAATTAAAATTGTAAAGGTATATATACAAAATCACGTGATTATTTTTCGTTATTGCTCTCTTTACAATTTTATTTAATATTTATTCACTTAAAAGCACAAAATTTTTATGTTTGAGTAAAACATCTTTTTTGTCCTCATAAAATATAGAATCAACTATTTTAGTTACAAAAAGTTGAAAATTACCGTTTTAGTCTCTAAAAGATGAAAATGTCAATCAATTTTGTCCCTTTTTAACATCAATTTGATCTCTAAAAATGACTAAAACAATCAATAATTTTTTCTTTTAGGGGTAAAAGGGCAATTTCCATCTTTGAGAGTCTAAAGTGGAAAACCCAATATCTTTGAAGAACTAATTAATATGATTAATCTCTCGCTGTGTTAAAGTCGTATCAAGATATTTTCAATAAATTGTAGATATTTTTTTAATGAATATCTGAATAACAAAATCCTTACATTAAAGTGTTGGTTGAAAAAAGTCATTTTCATTAATAAAACCAAGTCATTTATAACTATCATTAATTATTATATGCATTGCAAAAAAATGAATTAATAAAAATAGGAAAAATCATTAATACTATCATTAATTATCAAATCCCAAAATAAAATATTAGTACTTAATTTTATAACCCATAGTTGTATATAAGATGAAAGAACATAGTTCATCAGGTATCATACATTTCTAACAAAAATCCTTAGTCAGTCACGATTTTTCTCATCATTGATTCATTGATGGATGGAGTTAGCTTGGTGCAGGTCGGGTTCTACTTTCTTTATACTTGACAAGTAAGAAAATAAATCCCGATCTACACCCAGCAAACTTGGTTCATCGATGAGAAGAACTCTACATTCTATCCACTTTAAACATGCATATGTTTTAAGAGCCATGTTATTAGTTTTGAGGGCAGTGTTGCATGAATGCAACAAATGATGATATGTTTTTATTTTACAAAGTAATTAATTTTTAAAAATCAATCAAAGATTCCATTTGCAAATAATTTTGTATAGTCTTATAAATATATAACTTTCATATCCTTTATTTTTTTGCTTTTTCAATGATTATGAGATAAATTAGTTTTATGTTTTGATTTGTTCATTTGGTTTCAACTTGAGAAAATAGTTTTCAATTTTTTAGCACTTGCCTTGCGGACACATGGGAAATGAGGATGATATCAATCGTTACAAAGGGCGAGTACTATAAAATCCCAAATTATAACTCTCTTTGTAAATAGAAGGTCTCGCTTGAGCGAGCACATCAGAAAAAAGGGGAAATTTTGGATACTGTCATGCTCTCTCAAGCGAGAGGGGCTCACTTGAGCGAGCATATCAGTAAAAGATTGGGGAAAATGTTTCTGGTTTGCTAGCTCAAGCGAGGGATCCCTCGCTTGAGCGCAATTCAAGGGAAATTCCAGGGTTGCTCTATGGAATCCCCTCGCTCAAGCGCAATTCCAAGAGTAGCTCTCTAGAATGTTCTCACTTAAGCGAGCGTCCTCTCGCTTAAGCGAGGAAGCGTATACTCTGATATTTTGCATTCCCTCGCTCAAGCGATAAGGCCTCGCTCGAGCGAAAGTTTGCGTATCTATTTTTTAAAAACCAGATTTTAGGGCTTGACCCTCATTCTTATTTTTCCATCCACATTATAGAGAGAGAGCCAAGTTTGGAACCAAGAGGAAGCTAGAGGAAGCATAGGATCTTTCCCCCAACATTCTTCAAATCATTCTTCCTTCTCTCTGGGTTCTCTTGAGGTGAGTATAACTCACACACCTACTCTCAACTTGCTTGAATTTCTTGAATGAGCCCTAATCCCTCTTCTAACCTTTCTATAGTTTTGAATATCTTTGTATGCTTATTGTGTTTCCTTATTTTGCTTTGGTTGTACATTATGAATTGTGGCATGAATTAGAACTTGTATGTTACGGTTTGTCTCTTAGTTTGCAATAACCTTATGGATTCATGAATCATTCTATTCTTATACTATATTTTCACAATGTAAGTGGCCCTTGGCCCCAGATAATCAGAAAACGTATTTTGGCTTCAACCCCAGTGTTTGAGCTTAGGCTCCCAGAGAAAATGTAGTTTGGCTTCGGCCCGAGATAAATACTTAAGCAAGATTGGACTTCGGTCCCCTGAAAAATTGGACTTCGGTCCCCAGAATAAAACTTGGGTTTTGGCCCCTAGAATAATGGTCGGAATAGTCCTTGAGGAAGACGTTCCTTGTAGTCTGAGCTTAGGTCTAGCCCTAGAATTAGTGAAAAGACCCCGTTTGTCGGGTAATGCAGGTCATGTCATGTTTAGATTTAGTTGAGATGTTGTGTTATGTGATTAATGTATTCCTTGCTGCATTGCATTTGCCTGCTACCCACACTGCCTGCTGCATGGTTATATTCACTAAGACAATTGTCGCACCACACGTTTGTGGCTATATTTTAGATCTGCAACTTTCTCCCAATGTCGGGCAGTGAGATTGCAGGAGCTGGGAGACTCATTGTTTTGTTTATGTTATACTCTCAGTGTATGTTGCCTTTAGTTTATATTTTGGATATGTATATGCTAGCTTTCATCATATTCTTTTGTGGGATATAATTGTACATGTGTAGCCTTTGATCCCTCTCTTTTTTTTCAGAACACGTGTATGGTAGTATCCCAATTTAGAACCATGTATTGATACTGAAATTATAGCCTGGATGATCTTTATTCATATATTCAGTTATATTGTTTAAGTAACGTTGGAATGCTTAAACATCATATGATGTATGTTGTGCGATATTTAAAATGGCGCGAAATAATTTCAGAAATTTGGGAATTTTGCTTCCAACGTGCTTAATTATCGGATTTAGAAATTAGGACTTTACATGTACCATAATACCAATATTGGAAAAAAGGAGACATGTCACCATTGCAATCTTAATAAAATAATTGATTTCTAGCTTACCTTGCAACTAGTTAATGACTTTTCCCATTGAAACGCCAACAATATATTGGGTATTCGACCCCTAGGTATGGCATCTAACTCATTTAGCTTGATTCCACATCATTTAGAAGCTTACTTGGGTATCATAGTCATTATAGGTACACAACAATGTGCATCTCCACCATCGACCTTCACCAGCAGTAGCCTGTTTCACGCACCATACTTTAAGCATAGAACTTTGCTGAATGCATAGCCATCGCACCAGAATCAGCTCCGTTAGGCCAGATCTAAACACTCTTCTACATGTATATATGATAACATTTTCAAAAGTGATAACACACAATAGAGATTGACTATGGCCCTTTATTTGTAATGGAAAAGGTTTGAATTCTTGAGTTGTTACCCTAACTAGTCATAGTGGATATGAAGACCCAAAACAACTTTTACCTTGGAATATTCCCAATTATGAAAAATACTTGAGTTGTGTTTGATGTATGAAAAAGAAAAAAAAAATATAAGAATATTATTTACATCAGCACACACACCATGCTAGCACACTTATTGTTGAAGATCTTATATATATCATCTTGCTTATAAACTTCAATGAGTAATCCATGAGTACATAGTGGAAATGATCATGAAATAATTTATTTTTACATTTTTTCTACCATGCTACCAAATAGTTGTAATATTGAATTTTCTTAGTCTTTAAATAGCATGTGAATTTGTTCTTCTCTTTTTCTTTTTTGCGCCAAGAATATGAATTCATTCTTCTGGTGGAAAATGAAGTCATTGATTAAACTGTCATTTTATATATTTATTTTGAGTATTTGAAAGTTGTTTGACATTTATGGTCATTATTATTATTATTATTATTATTATTATTATTATTATTATTATTATTATCTCACTTATTTTCCCTTATTTTTTCACAGAAATAAAAGGAAAATCTTTAATGAGATTTGGCCAAGAATAGGAGATTGAATGAAATAAAAGGATAATCATTGACAAGATTTGGAAAAAGATTTAGTCGTAATTTTTACTCCACCCTTCCCAAAACTTAATTGATTCTCGAATCCAAATTAATTTTCAAATATTAAATTTTTAGGGTTTCCAATTTTGCCTAATTTAACAAAATTGCTGGCGACTCTTATTTTAATTATTAATTGAATTTTTGTGTCTTTACAATGATAAAAACTTAAGTTAACTCAGAAAAGTCTTCACGTTACATTTTAATGAAGTTCTAATGTTTCAAATAAGGCTATCAATCTGAAGAACAAAGCCTATCTAAAGGAAGCTACGATCTGAAGTGGTCAAGGCATCTAAAGCTTAAGGCTCTGAAGATTCATCTGAAGTCTGAAGATGTATCTGAAGCCAAGCTGTCTGAAGCCAGGGCAAATCTGACGTGGCAAGTCAAAGTCTGATCCAATCCTTCACGCAACCTCAGAACATAAATATGGCGAATCAAAAGAACACTTTCTTCTATGGGGTGAAAAGCATGCACCAAAGATGAAATATTGCGCAACAGATCTATAATGGTCAGAAAAGCGCCTGCAACCTTGTATGATGTCAAAAAGATGTTTCTTAACAGGATGAAGAGCATTAAATGCTATCTCTCAACATACTTCTCAATGGACGTTTTCAAACCCAACACTAGAAGCCTATAAATATGAGTCTGCCTTTGTGAAGAAATAAAAACAAGCATCCATGCGATTTTTAAGTTGAAACGCTGCTAAAACTTGTATAGATTATATACTTTGATTCTTTGTTGTACAAAACTTTCATATCCTGTGTCTAACACAACTTTCTCTACAAACTCTTTGGAACGAAGGACTCTTCTGAAGTTTTTAATTCTTTGATTTTTGTAAAACACTTAGTGTAGTGCCTGAAGAGGCTAGGTGAGTAAAAAATACTTGTTAGAGTCTGGAGAGGCTAGGTGTGCAAACAATACTTAATAGAGCCTGAAGAGGTTTGATTGTAAAAGAATATTTGTAATCTCTTGATATTAGAGGATAAATTCAATAGCTAGTTGGTACTGGAACTGGACGTAGTTCACAAGTGGTAGTGCTTCTTTCCCTTAACTCTTTATATTTTATCTGTGCTAATGTAAAGGGGATTTGAACATATAGTTTACAAACATTTTTTTTTTACACAAAGTAATCATATTTCAGGAAAAAAAACTCTTATCTGAAGTTTATCAAATAAGAGATAAAACTATAGACAATATCTGAAAAACCCTGTCTGAAATTTACGTAAACTTATCTTTTGGAAAGGTTTCTGAAAAATTTGTAAAAGTTTGTAAAAATAATATTCAACCCCCCTTCTAGTGTTTTCCTATGGCTCTACAATTAATTTTTCAATATTTTGATTAAATCTATAGAAACAAAATCATGCAATAAGAAAAGAGTTTAATTACTATACATTGTAAGTGTAGAAGTCTTTTCACTGACATCCAATAATGTGCGGTCACCTCATTTAATAAGTTTAATGATACATAAGGTGTCATACTCTTTAAATAATGTGACAAGACATAATTATATGTCAGTGTAAAAAAGTTTTACATTGACAGTGTATAGTGATTAAGTTCATAAGGAAATGTGAAGATAAATAACAAAATTTCAAGTGGGAGAAATCATGTTATTTGAAAATCACAACTACAACTCTTTATTTTAAACCCAATCATAAACTTATAGTCTTTTTCAAGTGATACATCTTAAGGGTAGGCTTATATGTTTAAATTTATATCTCTAGCTTCAAAAATTCATGGTGTCTTATTTATCTTGATAAAATAAATGTTAAGGTTCGGTCAATGTCACTTAAAGATTAAGTTACAGATCATTCCTCTATGCTCATAACCTAAAAAGCTTGAATGCATCATTGATAGAAAGATGGTGAAACGTGGGAGAGATGCACCCATAAAGGTTTTAATGAAGACTTCTCTTGGGATAGTTTTATTATTATTTCCTTGATAAGTACAACATTTAACACTTAAGGGAACAAGGGTTAGCACAAACACATGTTTGTTTAATTGTTACATTTCATTTATTAAAATTTATTACAGTTTCTCAAAATATTTTATTCATCTTAAAATTACTATATATTAATATTTAATATACATGTAATAAATAACATCTTATTTAAAATTAATATTTATATAAGAGGTATATGGAGGGAATTAATTTAACCAACCTTCATTAATTGAAGCTAGAAGAAGTCCACCGACGAAATTCCCATACATGATAGCCACTAAATAACTAATCATTGGAGCCAAATACCATATTAATAAAAGAGTTAAATATGTTTTTAGTCCTTGAACTACAATTGAGTTTTAATTTTAGTCCCTGAAATATGTTTTTGGTCCCTGAAATACAGTCGAGATTTGTTGGTTTTAGAGCTTATGATTTAGTATAAATAGGAGTAGTATTAGTTAGTTTATGAATCATGGTGAGCGTAAGTGTAACATCCCGCACTCCAGGAGCTTGTTTATTCAATAGGGATTAGATAATTAACCATGTGTTAGAGATTAAGAAGAAGGTAAGTCAAGAACTTAGGAGTTAAATCTTAGAAGTTAAACCTTAGTGTTAAACCAATCCTAGGACTTGTGTAGCCTTCCAACTCTTAACTTAGTTAACATGTGTGTTCAGTAGGTCTAAACCTTGTAAGATCACTTAGGATTGTGAGTAATAGGTAGGGAAAGGGTAAGATGTGAGTTTGGGACCTTGTTAGAATCATTTTGGGAGTTTTTGGTCCCTGGTAATCAATTACCAGGAGTTGGTAATCGATTACCAGAGAGGTTTGCTGATGGTAATCGATTACAGGGTTTGGTAATCGATTACCAGGTTTCTGGGTTCATTGTAATCGATTACCAGAAGTGGTAATCGATTACCAGACCTCCAGGAATGCATTTTGGCCTCTGGTAATCGATTACTAGGGTTTGGTAATCGATTACCAGCAGCATATATATATATGCTGGTGCGAAAATTCAGCAGAATTCATTTTCTCTTCTTCCCTTTTCGAACCCTAGAGAGAGAGGGAGAGAACCTAGTGAGAGAAACTCTATAACGGAGCTCAAGAACGGAATCGAAGCAAGGAAACATCAAGAGGATCATCATCTAAACATCCTTTCCTCCTTAGATTTCTTCATCAAGTGAGTATAACTCACCCTTAGGGTAGAATTGGTCTCCTATGCATGTCCCCTCTTCTCCCCTCCCTTTCTTGGCTGGATACTTGAATGAAAGTTGATTGTTTGATTGTTTGGATGTTGATTGTTTGATTGAGCTTACGAATTGAAATCGAGAGTCGAAATCCTTAGTTTCGAAGTTTAACGAAAATGTCGAAACTTACGAAACTATCGTATTTCCCTCGATTTCGATTCATCTAAGTATTCTATTGAGTTTATACTCCTTGTTTGTACCGATTTTAGTTAGATTATTGGTTGAAATGAGAATCGAGTCGTATGTCGTAAAGTCGTAAATAGCGGAAATGTCGATATGTCCCTTGTATGACCCCGAACTCTCGAATCCCTTTCTTTATGATTAAATTGATTGAAATTGTGATGTTATAAATGAGATTGATAAGAGGATGCTTGAATCGAAGGTGAAACGAAGGAATTTCGAAGTTACGAAAGTTACGAGACTTGTAAAAGTATCGAAACACTCGAGACGTTCGAAATCCTAGTTGTTACCACCGATTCAAGTAAGCCTAATGTGTATATAATTATGATTGTTAGATTGTATTGTGATTGATGTTTGAAAGACTTGGGATGATTCTAATTGGTTAGAACGGAGCGGTTCTTAATGTTCTTTAGTTTCGAAACTTTCGAGGCTATCGAAATGTTTCGAAACTATCGTAACATCGAAATGCTCTATTCTCTCCAATTATAATTGATCCGGAATGGAAATTAAGGATTGGTGACTGATTACGATATAGGAATTGATGGGTAGTTGATACGGGTTCACATAGAACGTGGATTCTCGTCAGTTTCGAAAGGATCGAACTATCGAGAACGAACTACCTATCAATTCGTATGTCCAATTAGTTATTCGATCAATTTTGGACTTCGGTCTCTTTGTGAAAGACCATAGCCTTTGGCTATGACTGGACTTCGGTCTCTTTGTGAAAGACCATAGCCTTTGGCTATGACTGGACTTCGGTCTCTTTGTGAAAGAATGTAGGGTGGGATTCGTCCCCTGGGGAGATATCCCCTGTAGTCTGAGCTCAGGTCTAACTCTAGACGTTGATTGTACATGGCCTTCGGGCAAAGCATACCATTGCATATTGATATTTTTATGGAAAGAAACTGATTTCATTTACTTTGAGAGTGTTACTTATTTATATTCTTGATATTGATTGGCTAACTATGGAGATTATTATGTGAATGAATGCCATGCTTTATTGGATATGATGATGTGATTATAGGCTAGTCCTTCATACATGTATGTCCCCTGCATTCATGCATAGAGTTATACTTGCTGAGACAATAGTCTCACCCCACGTTTCGGGGCTTTTCTTAGTGTGCAGGACGTTACAGACAACTACTGAGGATAAGAGAAAGCTAATGGAGTTTATTATCATTGGAATAGGAATTTCTTGTAATAGAATTGATTCAGTTGTATAATGAATTGATATTAGATATTGTAAATATGTATGTATGTAATTCTTAGCCAAGGAGGCTTATTCATGATTAGTGTTCAGTTATTCAGTTTAAAAGGAGGATTCTTTCGGATCTCCGATATGAATTCATGGAATCCTATTACTTTAAGTGTAGGCTTCCTTCCTCAAGCTTCTCGTAGACGTGTTTATTTGTATGACTTAAACTAATCGTTGGAGAGTTTAAGTAAATTGCATGACGATATCGAAAATTTAACGAAGTGATTTCAAGAATTACAGGAGTAGTGTCTCCAACGGGCACTATTTCTGAGTTCTAGAAATTAGGGCGTTACATTTTGGTATCAGAGCAGTTCAATCCAATTGGACTGTGGTTAGGTTAGTTGCCCGTGACATACTATGATCTTCTAATATGTTTACTCATCATAGGAACTGATCACTCTTATAATGGGTGACGTATGTGGAGATTATGGTTTGTTATGTAAGTAAGGTACTTTGGTTCGGAAGTTAGGACACTTCTCTAACCAAGTTAGAGCCACCCTTTTTCTTATATAAGAAGAAAGATATGTTAGGTTAAGTACCTAGGAAACCCTTTACCCTAGTAGCCTTATAGAATGTGACCTTAAAATCTTAATAAAAAGTTAGACGCCTTTGAATTAGTTGGTAGTGAGTGGTTTAATATTTGCAGGATGGTTGTGCATGGCTTATTGTGTGATTTCAATTGTGTGGTGTATAAGATTGCATCTCATGAGTTGTCCTATGTTTGTGACATTGATTGTGATTTGTTTTTGTGAGTGCTTGGTATGTGTTGGATGTTTGGTGTGGCTTACTAATGATTGATGATGTAGAACTATTTGAATAATTGTGTATCATGTATGGATGTGCTGAATGTTGATTGATATTGATGTTTATAGTTAAAACTTCTTTGAGTTAAACCCTTGAGAGGATATGGTAGAAGTAGTGAGGGACTATAGCTTGAGATACCATAGAAATTCCATTTTAGAGAAAAGGGTATAGGGGGCTTTAACTTAAGTAGGTTTAAGACCTCACCTAAAGTTATTAAACTTAGTAGGAATACATCTACACATAGGCATATAGACTCAACCTTAGAAAGGAGAATTAGTGAATTGAGACCTTCCTTTAAAACAAATGAAAGAATAGATGCATCCTTTAGGCCACGTTAAGGGTAGTCGGGAGACGGTCGAGAGAGAGTAAGGATTCTCTCCTCCACCTTATCCCGTTTTGTTTATGGATTACATGAACAGATCCTGAGACTTTTCCAATAGAGTGTGTGGTCATAGCAACCACCACCATCTCACCCTGTTAGTTTGTTACTAGAAAACTTTCTAGTGACCTTAGGAGCAATGCTTCGGTACCCAGCAAATTAAGAGGCCTTTTAGGAAGAAATACACTACCATTAGTAACTGCTAGGAGTTGAAGTTACGTTAGAAAATGAATGAGATAGAAATTCCTAGTGAAGGGTAGTGAGGTTTTTATTGTCTAGTGCTAGAACTCTTCTAGACTTTGTCCTAGTAATATTCTTAGCCCTAGCAAGTGGGTAAATTATGAGAGAAAAACAGTACCTTTAGTTCCTTTTCACCCTTAGGAGAAACACTCTAAATTATTCCATCCGGACCTTTAGAATCATTATCCTAGTTGGTAACCCTAAAGTAGTAACCGGGAATAGAATTGGGTAATGGCCTTAGCTAGGGGAATCAGGAAGAACCAAACTTCTCAGGAAATCTAACTTAGTAACTCCACCATTCTAGACCACCTATTTTCATTTATTGTTGTCAAGAGAAGAGAGAAACCCTAGTTATAGCTCCCTTAAGGAAGAGGAACCAACTTCAAGCGAGCTAGATAACCCCGGTATAGACTATTTTAAGAAAGGGTAGATTTAACCCCGAACTTAAGTAAGTTTCACCCAACCTGAAGTTTTGATTTAACCGTGTATAGATAAGCTTAGCTAGCGTGTTATTAGAGGATAGAACTATTAAGAGGTGCGTTCACCGGGTTAGAACCTTGTAGCATTGGAATCCTTACTCAGTGGAGGACTAGGGAGTGACGTAGATTAGGTCACTCTCCTTTTTCCTTAGAACCCCAAACTCAAATAAGTTCAGCCTAATCGGTAAGGAGATATAGAGAGAGCGGTCCCCTTAGGGGATGGTAAGATAGTAAGGAGAGCCCGTGTTCATGCCGTGACCGGGAGAGGAGACCTCTAAGGTTGTGACATGAATGTTGTTTTCTTTTTGTGTGATGTGTTCATTTATGTTTTTATGCAAACTTAATCTCTTGGAACACGGCGTGAGTGTTGAATGTTTTGATCAACACAAACGTAGTAATTCGAGGGATTGAGTTTTGATGTTCTTAACTAAGTCCTTGTGAGATAAGTGAAAATTTAGAAATATAAAATCTGAAAGAAAACAATAGGTGGATGTTGGATTAGGTATGGAGATAGAAATCTTAATTACTGGTAGCATGAGACTCTGTTCTCATGGTTACGTTTGCTAGGGTGTGTCTTTTCGAGCCCGTTTAGAAAACTTAGAGAGGATAGAGAGTCTTTCTTTATGTCTTTAGTATGAGTACAGGGAGAGAGTGTGAAGGAAGATTAGAAACCCAAGTTAGATGTAGCCAATGGGGAGCATAGCACCTATGTCAGTTAAAGGAGATCTTTTGATGAGCTAAGAGCTCTAATTAGAGGGGCTATGAGTTTGGACTCAAGTCTTCAAGGGGCGAAGTCAATAGTTAGTGTTTCCGGAGCAGGAGATGAGATGATTCCTTCTAAGAGGGAGTTAGTATCTTTAAGGGGGTAGCCTCAGGCATCCAGTGTTAGGGGAAATTATCATAAGGGAGTAGTGGTAGATTGTGTTTTTCAACCTATAGGATGTCGACGAGTCAGTATAGGACTTCAACCAACTAGAACCCCTACTGTCATGGGAAACCCTGAGTGGAAGTGAGAGAGTTTAGCAGCGGAAGCATAGTGGGAGTGCCTCGAATCCAAGCTAGATTTGAAGCCATCCAAGTGGTATTAGACCAATTACACAAGTCAGCCCGTTTTCTACCTACTAGAAGTACCTCCTTTCTTAGTAAGTTAGAAGTTTTGTATGTTAGGACGGATGTCAAACCTTTAGTTTTCCTCCAGTGTCAAGTAAGATAGAAATCCTAAGTCCACTCCTGAGTATTAGAATGTTCGTTATCAAGCCTGTGGGGAAGATTTCTGAAAACCTCCTAGTTGAAGTTAACCTTAAGTTCGTTCGCCTTAAGCAATTTTGAGGACAAAATTGTCTTAAGGGGGGTAGAGTGTAACATCCCGCACTCCAGGAGCTTGTTTATTCAATAGGGATTAGATAATTAACCATGTGTTAGAGATTAAGAAGAAGGTAAGTCAAGAACTTAGGAGTTAAATCTTAGAAGTTAAACCTTAGTGTTAAACCAATCCTAGGACTTGTGTAGCCTTCCAACTCTTAACTTAGTTAACATGTGTGTTCAGTAGGTCTAAACCTTGTAAGATCACTTAGGATTGTGAGTAATAGGTAGGGAAAGGGTAAGATGTGAGTTTGGGACCTTGTTAGAATCATTTTGGGAGTTTTTGGTCCCTGGTAATCGATTACCAGGAGTTGGTAATCGATTACCAGAGAGGTTTGCTGATGGTAATCGATTACAGGGTTTAGTAATCGATTACCAGGTTTCTGGGTTCATTGTAATCGATTACCAGAAGTGGTAATCGATTACCAGACCTCCAGGAATGCATTTTGGCCTCTGGTAATCGATTACTAGGGTTTGGTAATCGATTACCAGCAGCATATATATATATGTTGGTGCGAAAATTCAGCAGAATTCATTTTCTCTTCTTCCCTTTTCGAACCCTAGAGAGAGAGGGAGAGAACCTAGTGAGAGAAACTCTATAACGGAGCTCAAGAACGGAATTGAAGCAAGGAAACATCAAGAGGATCATCATCTAAACATCCTTTCCTCCTTAGATTTCTTCATCAAGTGAGTATAACTCACCCTTAGGGTAGAATTGGTCTCCTATGCATGTCCCCTCTTCTCCCCTCCCTTTCTTGGCTGGATACTTGAATGAAAGTTGATTGTTTGATTGTTTGGATGTTGATTGTTTGATTGAGCTTACGAATTGAAATCGAGAGTCGAAATCCTTAGTTTCGAAGTTTAACGAAAATGTCGAAACTTACGAAACTATTGTATTTCCCTCGATTTCGATTCATCTAAGTATTCTATTGAGTTTATACTCCTTGTTTGTACCGATTGTAGTTAGATTATTGGTTGAAATGAGAATCGAGTCGTATGTCGTAAAGTCGTAAATAGCGGAAATGTCGATATGTCCCTTGTATGACCCCGAACTCTCGAATCCCTTTCTTTATGATTAAATTGATTGAAATTGTGATGTTATAAATGAGATTGATAAGAGGATGCTTGAATCGAAGGTGAAACGAAGGAATTTCGAAGTTACGAAAGTTACGAGACTTGTAAAAGTATCGAAACACTCGAGACGTTCGAAATCCTAGTTGTTACCACCGATTCAAGTAAGCCTAATGTGTATATAATTATGATTGTTAGATTGTATTGTGATTGATGTTTGAAAGACTTGGGATGATTCTAATTGGTTAGAACGGAGCGGTTCTTAATGTTCTTTAGTTTCGAAACTTTCGAGGCTATCGAAATGTTTCGAAACTATCGTAACATCGAAACGCTCTATTCTCTCCAATTATAATTGATCCGGAATGGAAATTAAGGATTGGTGACTGATTACGATATAGGAATTGATGGGTAGTTGATACGGGTTCACATAGAACGTGGATTCTCGTCAGTTTCGAAAGGATCGAACTATCGAGAACGAACTACCTATCAATTCGTATGTCCAATTAGTTATTCGATCAATTTTGGACTTCGGTCTCTTTGTGAAAGACCATAGCCTTTGGCTATGACTGGACTTCGGTCTCTTTGTGAAAGACCATAGCCTTTGGCTATGACTGGACTTCGGTCTCTTTGTGAAAGAATGTAGGGTGGGATTCGTCCCCTGGGGAGATATCCCCTGTAGTCTGAGCTCAGGTCTAACTCTAGACGTTGATTGTACATGGCCTTCGGGCAAAGCATACCATTGCATATTGATATTTTTATGGAAAGAAACTGATTTCATTTACTTTGAGAGTGTTACTTATTTATATTCTTGATATTGATTGGCTAACTATGGAGATTATTATGTGAATGAATGCCATGCTTTATTGGATATGATGATGTGATTATAGGCTAGTCCTTCATACATGTATGTCCCCTGCATTCATGCATAGAGTTATACTTGCTGAGACAATAGTCTCACCCCACGTTTCGGGGCTTTTCTTAGTGTGTAGGACGTTACAGACAACTACTGAGGATAAGAGAAAGCTAATGGAGTTTATTATCATTGGAATAGGAATTTCTTGTAATAGAATTGATTCAGTTGTATAATGAATTGATATTAGATATTGTAAATATGTATGTATGTAATTCTTAGCCAAGGAGGCTTATTCATGATTAGTGTTCAGTTATTCAGTTTAAAAGGAGGATTCTTTCGGATCTCCGATATGAATTCATGGAATCCTATTACTTTAAGTGTAGGCTTCCTTCCTCAAGCTTCTCGTAGACGTGTTTATTTGTATGACTTAAACTAATCGTTGGAGAGTTTAAGTAAATTGCATGACGATATCGAAAATTTAACGAAGTGATTTCAAGAATTACAGGAGCAGTGTCTCCAACGGGCACTATTTCTGAGTTCTAGAAATTAGGGCGTTACAGTAAGAAACTGAGAGAAAACTTCAACAAATTTTTTGTGTCATTTTGTGTAACATCCCAATTTTCATAAACAATTTTTTATAAACTAAATAGGGTTAGAAAGGTGTTATATAAAAGAAGTAGGAAAAAAGGGAAGAAAAATTAAGTTAGGAGAAAAGAAGAGTGATAATCAGGAAAATTGAATCCTGACACTCTCGCTCAGGGCTCACTTAAGTGCTCTTGAGCGAGGGTATCAGCAAAATGGGGGTTCTTCACTCTGGTTTCCTTGCTCAGGCTCGCTTGAGCGAAGCCTGAGCGAGAAAAGAGAATCATAAATGGGGCTCTCTAGGTGAAATTTAGCACAACCCCGCTTGGAGCGCACCTGAGCGAGAAAAGCGTTCTCGCTCAGCCTCGCTGAAGCCCGTGTTGAGCGAGAGCGGGCGAACAACTTTTAATGTTGTTTTTCTTAGGGTTTGCGTCATTCTTTGCTTTCACCCCTATATAGAGAGAAGGTTAGAGAGAGAAAGAGAGAGAATGTGGAAGGAGAACTTGATTGGAGGCCTCTACAACACTTAAGGAGCTTGGAATCACCATCCTCATCCCTCCATTTTCCCTATTTCCTTGCTTTGAGGTGAGTGTGGTTCATCCACTCACTCCATCCTTGTGCGTATCCTCTTTAAAAGCTCCCTCCCCTCTCTCCCCCTTCTTTATTTCTTGTATTTGCATTGAATGAAGTGTGCATTGATTGAATGGTTGAATAGTTTGAACATTTAGGGCTTTGAGATAGCAAGGGTTTGAGAAAAAGGATAGAATCTTGTATGCCCTTTCCTATTTTCCTTCCCTATATGTTAGAACCTTGAGGAATGTATTTGACTGTGATTACTCTTACCTTGTGAACTAAATATGTATAACTATATAAGAGGAAAATTTATGGGTCTCCGGACCAAGAGGAAAATTAAATGGGACTTCGGTCCAAAGAGGAAAATGGGTCTTGGACCTAAGAGGATTATGAAAGTTAAATGCAAATGTCAATGTTGAATTAAAATAGATGGTTAAAAGGCCACAGGGAAGACGTTCCTTGTATGGATACTGAGCTAAGTCCAGGTCAGAGGATTAAGGGTTAAGACCCCACTGGTGTTGGGTAATACAACAAGAAATTAAATGTAATGACTATTGTTTAAATGGTTGAGTTAGTTGTATGAATTTCGGCCGTGAATTTTATTTTCTTGTACACCTACACTACCTGTATGATCACACTCACTGGGACTTTAGTCTCACAACACGTTTTGTGGATTCTTTAGATGTGCAGGGTTCTCAAACCGAAGTTTGACTGGATTTGGGCAGGACTTTTGTTGGGCCATGTTGACCCCTTTTGATTATGTATTTAATTCCATTTTGTATAGGCATTTCCTTTTATTCTTTTGACGGGATATCCTAGTACATGTGAAGCCCAGGGGGATGTTTTTAGTTATTCGAGGACACATGTACAAGGGTATCCCATCATGCCTGTAGAAATTGATTATGTCGTATCGAGCCATCATTGGCGTACTTATTGACTGGATTAATGTATTTATGTGAAGCTTAAGTAATGGTTGGACTACCTAAGCTATTTGTATTGATTATCGATATTCATAATGCGCGAAATCATTTCTGAAATTCGGGAATATGCTTCTAACATGCATTATTCTTGGATTTAGGAATTAGGACGTTACACTTTGAGTGTGTAATTTGGATATTAACAAAAGCCAAGTTTTTTAGTTTATTATTTCATCAATAAAATAAAAATTTGTGTGTGAAATTAGTTCTTGAGAGTTCTTTTTTTTTTGCATATACAATTTATTAAGGCAACTTATTTTGTGTGTTAAATTAGTTCTTGAGAGTTCATTTTTGTTGCATATACAATTTATTGAGGAAATTTATTTTAATTGCCAACATTTGGCATGAGAGCTTATTGTACCAACATGGCAGGAAGTTCAAGCACATAAGCAAATCAAACTCAACAAGTGCAAACCATTATCTACATATATGATGGTATATCAAAATTTTACATGTGGAAACATTTGATGGAGTTGTGTTTAGCAACCAACGGTTATAAAGAAATTGTCAAAAAAGCTTTTGTTGAACCAACCGGAGAAGGGAAAGAAAAAACAGAGCAACAAGTAGAAAAAATCGTCTACTTAATCAAAGAGCTTTGTTTTTCATCTGTCAACATGTGAATCTGCCTATTCTTGAAAAACTTTCCATTCTAAAACAACAAAAGAAGCTTAGGAAATTTTGCTTAAAACTTACGAAGGTGTCGATCAAGTTAAACAGACGAGATTGCAAGGCCTAAAGCAACAGTATAAATTAATGGAACGTGGCAAGGATAAAAGTATTCATTATTACTTTTCACGAATGGATAAGCTAGTCAACGATATGAAGAACAACATGATGATATATCAGAAAAAGAAGTCATGGAGAAAATCATGTGCACACTCACACCTCGATTTGATTACGTGGTAGCAGCTATTGAAAGATCTCAATAAAGTGACTTTGAATGATTTTCAAGCATCTTTAGAGTCACGTGAGATGCGGATGAACGAGAGATCAAGCGGAGCAATTGAACTAGCATTGAAAGTACAAACAAATGTTAGAAGAGAGGGACCTATGCAAAGAAGGGCCAATCAAAATCAAAGGGGTCAGAATTTCAAAGGAAGAGGGAGTAATTTTCAAACTGACTCAAGCTAAGGTACAAGGGGAAATGGTTCTTTTAAAAACAATCTAATATTCAATGTCATAAATGCAAGAAGTTCGGACATATCCAGTCTGAATGGAGATCTCATATTCAGTGCCATAATTGCAGCAAGTATGGTCACTATAGTCGAGAATGATATGCCAGAGCATTGAATATTAGAGAAAATCATGCTCAAGTTGTAGAAAATGAAGATGGTGCTTATAACAAGTCATGTAGTAGCTGATAAAAATGATAATCAATGGCTATTAGATATTGGTTGTAGCAATCATCTAAATGGGAAAAAAAGAATTATTTTCTGACTTAGATGAAAACTTCAAAACCAATGCCAAGTTTGGTGATAATTCCAAACTTGAAGTCTTGGGAAAAGGGTAGATTGCCATCAGATTGAAAGATGGATCTTTAAATTATATTTATGATATATTATTTGTACCTGGAACAAGTCAAAATCTTTTGAGTGTGGGACAGCTAGTTGAGAAAGGATATGATCTACGATTCAACAAAAGAGGTTGCACCATAAGTGATGTGGCGATGGGGCTGATAGCAAAGACGAACATGTCAAGAAATCGATTATTTCGAATGAATATCAAGTATGGTCCTGCTTTAAGTTGTAATGTCACTGTTGCTGATGATAATTGGCTTTGGCATATGCGGCTTGGACACATCATTTTGAAAGTATCAAGTTCCTAGCAAACAAAAAATAGGTTATCGACTTGCCTATTATCCAAATTCCTAAGAACTCTACGAAAACTGTGTAGTTGGTAAAAAGCATCGAGATCCTTTTCCAAAAGAACGTGCATGGAGAGCCACAAAACCACTTGAGTTTGTGGACTTTGATTTATGTTATGTGGATGTTCCTTCTAATGGAGGTAATAAATACTTTATTACTTTCATTGATGACTTCAGCAGAAAGACATAGGTTTATTTTCTGAAAAAATAAATCTGATACTTGTGATACGCTCAAGCGTTTTATGGAATATGTTGAAAGGTAAAGTGGTTATACTCTGGAAACATTGAAAACAGATAGGGGGAATAATATATATTGTTTATTATGATTTCTTAAAAAGCAGGGAGTTAAACACCAAGTAATTGCAAGGTATACTCCTAAGAAAAATTGTGTGGCAGAAAGAAAGAGCATAACTATCATGGATATGGTGAGTGTGATATCCCAAAAATTGAAATCATTCTCATAAATTAAATTAGGAGTATAAAAGGTTTTCATAAAAGGAAGTAGGTTAAAGGGGGTTAAAAATTGAACTTTAGGGGGTGACTCTAGAGCATTTTCGCTTAAGCGAGAAAGTCCTCGCTTGAGTGAAAATATCAGTAAAGAGGGTGACTTTTGGTTACTGATGTTTTCGCTTAAGTGAGAAAAATAGTCTAGAGAAGGGGTGCTCTCTGGATGGTTTTCGTTTAAGCGAGGAGAGGCTTTCTTAAGTGAAAATGGTCCAAAGGAAGGGTGCTCTCTAAAGGATTTTCGCTCAAGCGATTGAGCGAGAACGTGACAGAGAACCATTTTCCAATTCTCACTCAAGCGAGAAAAGTCTTGCTTGAGCAAGAACACGCGAATCAATTTTTGAAAACACTTAAGGGGTCATTAGACCGATTTTGCTGAGATCATTTTCTCCCACTTTCTTGTACCCTAGCTAAGCGAGAAGAGAAGAGAGAAAAAGAAGAGGACTTTGAGGTACTCATCAAGGAAGAAGAAGTTGTCACCCGCAGCTCCCCAAGATTATTCCCTAGTGCTATAGAGGTGAGTGTGGTTCACCCACTCACTCTCATTTGTGTGTTAACTTTGCATGATCCCTTTCCTCTACTCCTATTTCCTTATGCTTGTGTTTTCTACATATGATTGGGAATGGATGATGAGTATTGTATAGAGTGGTTGTATTCTAAGGTTTGAAGAAAAACACTATTTGATGCCACAACCTATGCTCATTTTCATGAATCATGTTGATATCATTATTGAGGAATGATTTATGAATTTCAAACTACTCTTACATTATGAGTACATTACATACAATTCTTAGACTTAAACCATGTGATAAAGCTTCGATTGTGTTCCCTTGTAATCCAATTGTCTCCTCGGTTAGGATTCGAGTGTCGAAGTATCTCCTTGTGAATTTCAACATACGGCTTTACCTCATCATCATTATAAAAAACATAAAGGTGTGCTTGAACCCATTCCTCCCTTTGAATAGTTATGACATCACTTGCCCCAATCCCTCCTGATTCTAATCTTCTGTTGTGTCTAGAGGTCGTAAGCCCAATGGAGTTGACACCACTAAGGTATTCAGTGCAAAACTCAACAGCTTCTTCAACAATGTACCTTTCGACCATACAACCCTCAGGCCTACTACGATTCTTAACATACCCTTTTAATATCTTCATGTATCGCTCAACCGGGTACATCCATATCATGTAAGCTGGTTCACACAATTGAGTCTCCCGAACCAGGTGAATTGTGATATGAATCATTATGTCAAAAAAGGACGGGGGGAATACATTTTAAGCTCTCACAGTGTGACAACTACCTGTCTTTGAAAAATGGGCAACTTCTCAGGGTCAATCACTTTACTACAAATAACTCTGAAGAAATGACACAATTTAGTTATTGTAACGCACACTTTATTTGAAAGAATCGAGCGCATTGCAACCGGAAGCAAATGACCCATAAGAACATGACAATCATGAGACTTAACACCTTTCCATCTTTGTACTTTCACTGATACTAGATTTCTAATGTTAGAGGAAAAGCCCTCAGGAACTTTGACTCCCTGTAGGAACTTTCAAAAAATAACTTTTTCTTTTTTGCTAAGAGTATAAGCCGCCAGGGGAAGATATGTACGTGAACCCATTTTTACTGGGACCAATTCTATTCTTATACACATTGCCAACAAGTCCAATCTCGCATTTATCCCATCCCTACTCTTGCCTTTGACATTCAGTAACATGTCGATAACACTCTCGCACACATTTTTTTTCTATATGCATCACATCAAGGAAATGTTTAACAAGCAATGACTTCCAATATGGCAACTCAAAAAAATAGACTTCTTTTTCCACCCGCCAGTAACAAGTTCTCCGGCAAAAGGTTTGTCGAAGTTGTTAGTCAAGTTACCCACCTTTTCTCACAACTCATCACCCATCAATGGAGAAGGAGGCCTCCCATCCTCGGTGTTGCCATTGAATGCTTTCTTCCATCCCGTATAACGATGGGATAAAGGTAAAAACTTACGATGACCCTGGAATACATTCTTCTTACAATGTGCCAAGCGCATCCAAGAAGTATTTTCATCACAAACAAGACATGCACACTGACCCTTTACATTATAGCCAGACAAATTACAATAGGCCGGGAAATCTTTAATCGTTCCAAAAAACAACGCCCTCAACTGAAAAGATTCTTCTTTGTAGCCATCATAGACCTCTACTCCAGTATCCCACAATTGCTTCAAGTCTTTAATCAATGATGCCAAGTACAAACTTATATCATTACCCAGTTGTCTGGGCCCCGATATCAATATAGACAACATCATGTATTTGCGCTTCATACAAAGCCATAGAGGTAGATTATATATCATCAATACCACCGGCCATGTGTTATGGCTACTAGATTGGACACCATGCGGATTCATTCCATCTGTTGATAATGCAAGTCGAAGATTTCTTGCTTCCTCCCCAAAAGAGGGGTACTCACATCTATCTTCCTCCACTGTGGAGACTCAGCGTGATGCCTCAACATGCCATCCTTGACTCGTTCATTTACATGCCATGTTAAGTGTTTTGCATCAATGACACTTGTTCATTTACTACCATCCGATCTTAAATTCATCATCACTAGGTTGTACGTTGACATTATTCTCTCCTATATGACAATGTTCACTTCTAGTCTCACCATGAAATGTTCAACATTTGTAACTCCGATCAATTCCAAAACAGAAAAGATGGTTCCTAAACTCTACTTCACTTACTCGCTTAGAACAAAAACATTTCATACAAGGACAAACAATTCTACTAGGATTTGTTGCATGGTCAACGACAAACTTTATGAACATTTCCACTCCTTCCTTATACTCATTTGTCAAACGGTTTGCAAACATCCAAGAACGATCCATATTCTAACAACATAACATCAAATCATTTATAATTAGCTCGAAAAGGAACACATAATTTAGATGTAATAACAAATTTACTACATGCTTACCTAAATTATTCTAAAAATTTAAGTAGCATTTCACCTATTTTTTTAAGTATCACAAATTTATGAAACACGTTTCTAACCCTAATATTAACAAGCTACATCAATATGAATAATAACAGTTCTAACACAATCATTTTAATAAAAATAGGATGAAAAAAGGGTGCAACTAGCAGAAACGGTGGTGCAGCTAGCAGAAATAGTGGTGCAGTAAGCAGAAATAGTGGTGCAGCAGAAACTATTGTGAAGCAGAAACAGTGGTGCATGTAGCAGAAACAATGGTGCAATTAGCAGAAACACATACATTTGAAACATGGTAGCACATAGCAGAAACAGTGGTGCGGGAAGTAACTACATTTCAGGAAAAAAACCAAGAGTTGCAAACCGTGGAAAATGTGGTGTCAACAGCAACTTTAATTCAGAAAAAAAAAAACTACATGTTGCGTGAACGAAGCTGTTGCTCGCGGACAGAGAAGAAAGTTGCTCACGGATGGAGAACGGAGCTGCTGTGCTGCTGCTCGCAGCGGAGGATGAAGCTTCTCGCGGCGGAGAACGGGGCTGTTCACGCGGAAGAGAGAGCTGCTTGTGTGGAGGAGAAACTTCGTAGATCTGGGACGGGGACGGACAAAGGACGCAAGGCAGCGGCGACGACGTTCGACGGAGGGGAAGGGAGGCAGCGGCGGCGGCCTTCTGCAGAGGGAGGAAGAGAGAGGGCTCTGGTTTAGAGAGATAAACTTAGGGTTTATAGAGAGAAAAGAGAGATGCTACTGAGCGGGAGGAAAAAATGTAATTTTCACATAAGTATTACAAAGCAAGGCTCTTCCTGGAGCGCCCTAATGGGAGAGCACTTCTCGGAGCGCCCTCAACACCAGTGTATTTAAAAAAACATGTTTTCATTAGGGCAATCATATAAAACGCCGTAAAGAACTTATTGGGAACACCGGCATATAAAAAAACTATTTTCATTATTGGGAGGGCGCGTCTGGGAGCGCCCTAATCAGAGAAAGTAATTACAAATTCAGGGCGCGCAGATGGAACGCCCTAACCTTTAACTGTAAGGGCGCTCCGGCCCAAATTTAAAGTGCCCTGAAATTAAAATGATCAATTTAAGCGCTAACCAACACGGGAGCGCCCTAAAGTAGGTGTTCTTATATTCTAAATTTGGCGTAGTGTGTATGTTGTTTGTCTTGTATTTGGGTGCCCTTAAGGCCTTTTTCAGGACTGTTGTTATTGTATTTATTTTGAGGATATTATCGTACATGTGCAACCCTTGTTAGGCATTTCTATTTTGTTGAGAACACATGTACTGTAATATCCCGGATTATGCTTATGTATTTTGTTGGTATACTTAAGTGTTTTATTTGTGAAATATAATTTGATATCGATAATATCACAAAATAATTCAGTAAATTAGGAATATGCTTCCAACGGGCATTGTTTCTAAGTTCACGGAATTAGGACGATATAGTGAGAAGCATGTTACATTGCAAGAAAGTTCCAAACCTTTTTTGGGTAGGAGCAATAGCTTGTGCAACATACCTATTAAATAGGTGTCATGTTATAAAAGTACGTGAAAAACTCCACAAGAAGCTTGGTGTAGGGAAAGCCCAATCTTAGTCATCTAAAAGTCCTTGGTTGCATTGCTTATCCACATGTTCCAAATGAATTGAGGAAGAAGCTCGATAACAAAGCAGAAAAATGCATCTCAATTGGGTACAATGAAAACGTTAAAGGCTACAAGTTGTACAATCCAAAAACCCAAAAGGTAATATCAGTCGAGATGTTACCTTTGATGAAAATGGAAAGTGGGATTGGTCAAAATAGGAAAAGGAATTATTGTTTGTACCAGTAACTATAAATGAAGAAGCAGAACACGATAATAGAGATAATCATCCACCAACTACTAGTTCAGATGGATCCACAACTAATACACAAACTCGTAGATATCCACAACGAGAAAGACGTTCACCCTGATCATTTACAAGATTATGAAGTTGGAAGAGATTATGACTCTGATGATAGGGAGGAAGAAGTTACTTATTATGCACTTTTGCTAATTGTGATCCTGTAACATGAGGAAGCAGCCAATGATGATCATTGGATTAAAGCAATGGATGAAGAAATTCAAACCATTGAGAAGAATAATCACTAGGAGTTAACAACTCTTCCAGAAGGAAAGAAGTGAATTGGTGTTAAATGGGGTATAATACAAAGTTCAAGCCAACTGGAGAAATTGAACGTTTCAAGGCACAATTAGTGGCAAAAAGGTACGTACAAAAACTTGGAATTGACTACTTTGAAGTATTTGCTCTAGTTTTTAGATTGGAAACGGTATGCACGATTCTTTCTCTTGCAGCCCAAAATCAGTGGAAAATATTTCAAATGGATGTCAAATCTGCTTTCTTAAATGGTATCCTTGAAGAATAGGTTTACATAGAACAATCATCGAGTTATCTTAAACAAGAAGAGGAAGATAAAGTCTATAGATTGAAGAAAACACTATATGGACTAAAGCAAGCACCGAGAGCATGGTATACAAGTATCAACACATACTTCATTGACCATGGATTTCACAGGAGTCCATATGAGCATGTTTTATATGTTAAAATCAATCATTCTAGAGATATCATTATTGTTTGTCTATATGTGGATGATTTGATCTTCACCGGCAACAATTCCAAATTATTAACTAAATTCTAAGAAAATATGACCACACATTTTGAAATCACAAATATGGGTCTAATATCATATTTCTTAGGAATTGAAGTTAAGTGGACATATAACGGAATGTTTATCTCTCAAAAGAAATATGCAACAAATGTCTTAAAGAAGTTCAAGATGGAAGCTTGCAAATCGATGTTGACACCAGTAGGAAAAAGCTTGAAGCTAGAAAAGGAAATTGGTGGTGATCTGGTTAATTCAACTAATTTTAGAAGGTTAGTGGAAATTCTAAGGTATTTGACAGCAACAAACCTAACATAGTTTATGGAGTTGGGCTCATAAGCAGATTCATGGATTCACCAAGACAATCTCACTAGCAAGCTACAAAACGAATTCTAAAGGTATAATTAATGAAGGCATTTTTTATTCAAGTTTTTGCAAGCTAGAATTGGTTGGATACACAGACAAATATTGGGGTGGTGATACCGCAACACGAAAAAGCACTGCAGGCTATGCTTCTCATTTTGGTTCAACGGTATTTTCTTGGACCTCCAAGAAACAAGTTTTTGCCCTTTCAACAGCATAGGCAGAGTAATTAGCAGCAACAAAAATTGTGCTACTCAAGCAATTTAGTTACATAAAATGTTCATTGAGCTACAACATCAACAAGAAGGTCCTACAAAAATATTCTATGGCAATAAATCAACAATTGCTTTAATAAAGAATCTAGTTTTTCATGGTCGCAACAAACACATTGAAATTAAGTATCACTATATACAAGATTTGGTGAAAGATAAAGAAATTGTGGTGGAATATTGTTCGTCGAAAGATCAAATAGAAGTTATTTTTACAAAGTCACTCAAAGTCAATTCATTCTTGAAGTTGATTAGAATATGGTTGGGGATAATCAGGCCAAGTTTTAGGGAGGATGTTAGAAATTAAAACTTGGCAACATGATAAAGATGCATGCTATAATCTATCTTTTGTTTCTATATGGCATGAAAGCTATATTATCATGCTTCTTGAAAGTCAAAGTTTTCAACTAGATGCTATAATCTCTTTTGGTTCTATATGGCATGAAAACTAGATTATAATGCTATTGAAAGCCAACATTTTCAACTTGTCATTGTATTGATTTGACAACAATGCATGCTTGGTTTTAAAAGTCACAAAAAGTGGCTTCTCTTGTTGGTTTTAGAGATTATGATTTAGTATAAATAGGAGTGGCATTAGTTAGTTTATGAATCATGGTAAGTTTAAGAAGTTGAGAGAAAACTTCAACAAGTTTTTTGTATCATTTTGAGTGCATGTGTAAGTTGGCTATTTACAAAAGCCAAGTTTGTGAATGTATTATTTTAGGGTAAAATATTAATTTGGTCCCTGTAAAATCATTGAGATTTGAAATTGGTCCCTCCAAATTTTTTTCTTTTTTTTTTCATCCTTTGAAATATTTTTCGTTTTTTTTCATCAAAGTCAAGGGTAGAGCTAGTGAAGAATGAGCCCTTTGTATTAGCCTCGCAAGCACAACAAGTGTACTATACAATGAGCCCACAAAGAAAGGGTAGAGCTAGTGAAGAATGGTGGGCAACTTGCAAAGTTAGACGAAAACTATTTCTAACAGAGACATTCAATGATGAATATGATCATTTGAATGAGGTAGATGCTGGTGATTATTACCAAGATGATGGATCCCTAGAGATGCCCACTGTCAATGCAGAAGATGAAGTGATTTTCTTATTTGATACAAATTCCCCAATGGAAGAAGTGGATATCAATGATATATATAAGCCAATAGACATTCCATTTGTCGATGAGTTAATTGATGACAATGAATGTGGTGAAAATGATGAGGTCTTAGATGAAGATGAAGATGAAGAATTATATAATTCAGATTCAAGTGATAGTTGAAATAGTTTGCATTATTTTCATTCCCGTTTCCCCTCCATTCACATGAGCACTCAGAGCACTCAGGTAATTTGTGAGCAAGAAAATTCATTGTGGCTTGTTTGAATTGTGGGATTTATTTGTTTACTTCCACTTATATTGTTTATGTTTTATAATATAGATGTTTAACATGGCAATCCGAGGTAGAGGAACAAGACGTGGTCAAGGGAGAGGTCGCTTTGATCCACCACGGCTTTCTCCGCTACAAACTAGTCCACCACAGCCTACTTTACTTTCCTTAGGTATTCTTGCATATGATATATCTTTTTAATTATCGTTAACTCTCTCAAGCTATATAAATGTAAGAATATAATCAATTTAATTTGTTTTAAAAATGATATTAGGTGATATTGGTGGCACATCAGATTTTGGCCCACCAGGTGGAGACCCTACTATATTGCCTTTAGGTAGAGGATCCTCACGTGCGAAAGTTGTCTCTAACCCATGAGTATAAGTGAATACTATTTTCATTATATTACATTAACAAAAAAGAGTTGAAAGTTGCTACTGAATTGCATGACACTATTTCATTTCGTTGTTGGCAGCAATTTTGCAACTTCAGTCCCGCCAGCTGGCGGCCCTACTATATTGCCTTTAGGTAGAGGATCCTCACGTGCGAAAGTTGTCTCTAACCCGTGATTATAAGTGAATACTATTTTCATTATCTTACATTAACAAAAAAGAGTTGAAAGTTGCTACTGAATTGCATGACACTATTTCATTTCGTTGTTGGCAGCAATTTTGCGACTTCAGTCCCGCCAGCTGGCGGCCCTACTATATTGCCTTTAGGTAGAGGATCCTCACGTGCGAAAGTTGTCTCTAACCCATGAGTATAAGTAAATGCTATTTTCATTATATTACATTAACAAAAAATAGTTGAAAGTTGCTACTGAATTGCATGACACTATTTCATTTCGTTGTTGGCAGCAATTTTGCGACTTCAGTCCCGCCAGCTGGCGGGCCTACTATATTGCCTTTAGGTAGAGGATCCTCACGTGCGAAAGTTGTCTCTAACCCGTGAGTATAAGTGAATGCCATTTTCATTATATTACATTAACAAAAAAGAGTTGAAAGTTGCTACTGAATTGTCTAACAATTTTATTTCACTCTTGGTAGCAATTTAACAACTTCTGCCCCACCGGTTGTCGGCCCTACTTCTGTCCCACCAACTGGTGACCCTACTTCACTGCCTACGGGTGGAGGGTCTCATGGGGAAGTTGTCTCTAACACGTAATTATTAGTGGATATTATTTCCATTATATAACATTAACAAAAAAAGAGTTGAAAGTAGCTATTGAATTGTCGTAACAATTTTATTTCATTTGTTGGCAGCAATTTAGCACCTCCTGCCCCATCGGTCGTCGACCCTACTTTACCACCTATTGTCGGCGCTACTTCTGTCCCACCAACTGGTGACCCTACTTCACTCCCTACGGGTGGAGGGTCTCCTGGGGAAGCTGTCTCTAACACGTAAGTATTAGTGGATATTATTTTCATTACATTACAATAACAAAGAGTTGAAAGTAGCTATTGAATTGTCTTAACAATTTTATTTCATGGTTGGTAGCAATTTAATAACTTCTGTCCCACCCGCTAGCAGCTCTAGTTCACTTCCTACGAGTGAAGGATCTCGTGTAGAAAATGATAGGAGGAAAGTTATATCTGTGGAGGCTATTTCTACACCGTAAGTAATAGTGAATGCCATTTTTATGACATTTATTTGAAGCATAAATCATATCTTCCTGCATTTGTAGGAGAGATTTGTCCCCCAAACTGTGATCTGTGACATTATATCTACTGTGATCATGCGGATGCCTACTCCTGCTGAGAGGTGGAAAGATTATCCAGGTGACATGAAGGATGAACTATTTAACGAATTTATGGTAAGTAATTATATTTTCTACATCATATAGTATGTTTATTTATATAGAAATTTAATGAAATGTTTCTTAGTATGAAGCTTGGTGAGTATGAAGCTTGGTGAGTAATTATATTTTCTACATCATTATTTATATAGATTATCCAACTGGTTCAATGAAATGTTTCTTAGGCTAATAAATAGAAATTCAATGCCAAGTATGAAGCTTGGTGAGTTCCATAAGTATTCATGTCATGCATGCTTAATGTTCGATTGTTGCTCTTAATAGTGAAAGTCATGTTTGTACACTACTTCAAATTCCCCTGTATTATGGTTTCTGTTTATTCCTCTGCACCTACCATGTAATTATTTTTTTGAACAAGAAATCTTGACAAAAGCAACCTGCTTGTTCAACGACATGGAATGGAACAGTTTGGGTTTATCTTAATACAACATTTTAGATTCAATGTCTTCAATGAGTGCCATTTTGTTGATTTCAGATTTTCCTTGAGCTATTTTCCTTGAGCTATTTTTAATAATTTTGGTTATAAATTTTGTAGATTAAGATCATACTCTGACCAAATTGAAAAAAGTATTATGGTGCTGAGTGAACTTTCTCCCCCCTTTTGAACATTTGAATACTCTTAGAAGATACCATACCCTAACTCAAGAGGCAAGGCAAGTGTTACTGCAAGGCAACTCTACTTATTTTCTTATTACCCTGTCTGGAAGATTTTCCCTATGAGGCACAAGTATTTGTGGGTGGCTTTCTGTTTGTGGGCTTTAACATGCTCACTTCTTCCTTCTTTCTCCTATGGACTTTAAAATACTCCTATATATACCTACCTATTATATATATAACTTCATGTCAGTGTCATCTTTTATAAGTTCTTTTATAAGTTCCATGTGTGTTTAATTGGGCAAATGGCACCAATATATAATATATAAAGTCAAGGTGTATAGGCACAAATATAATCTGCATCACTTTTTCTCATAACTGGTATAGGCACAAAGTTATGAGTCTCCAACATTTAAAGTTGAACCATCATGCATCACCAAAATGCATTATACCATACCACCTCTATTTTTTTTTGCTGTTCTGTTTATTAATTATATTAAAAAATGTCAATTAAATTACTATTTCAAAGCATTCCTACCTACCCACCCTTATTGATTAAGGAAACAGATCTTATTTAACTGTCAGTGTTTTTTCTTTCTGAATTCATATATAACATTAAGGTATTTGTGTTGAGTAGTCAAGCAAGCAAGCATGCACATTCATCTATGCACATGTAAATCTGATGTTTTATATTGGTATAGGGTAAATATACATTTGCATCAGATTTTGATCGCAACATGGCAAGAACTGTGTGGGAAAGAACATGCATGGACCTATATCCTGATCATTTGAAAAATGCAAGGGTAGCAGCGTTAAAACAGGTAAACTCAACAAATTTGGTTGATACTAAGGGCCGTGGACCCAAAGGAATGAAGACAGAAGTCTGGAACGGTTTGGTTGATATTTGGTTAAGGCCGGAGTGGAAAAGGAAATCTGATGCTGGTCGAAGCAATAGGGCATCCATACCTGATTCAATGATGCACACTGGAGGGTCAATAAGCTTTAGTGAACATAAGAAGAGGATGGTAATATAAAAGTGTTATATACAATTAAATTGATATTTATTATATATTCTATTCTAATCGTTATTGATTATAGGAGGCGGAGTTGAAGCATCCGGTTTCCTATAGAGATGTCTTTGATCGTGTTCATAAGAAGAAAGACGGGGAATATGTCTCTAAACACTCAAAGAACTTTATTGTAAGTTACTTTAAAATAGGAAACTAATCATATTTGTTAAGTCATTTTTTTCATGATGGAATAATATTGATATGTTGTTTTAGGATTCATATGACATGGCAATGTTAAAGAAATATGGAGAAGACTCTTCGGTGCACCCCATGATCGATTCAGAAGTATGGGCAGAGGTGATTGGTCCCAACAAAAAGAGACGGGTCCTTGGTGGTCACAGCTTGGATATTGACATCCATGGGTCTATGGCTACTTCATATTCGACGGGCACCGGTCCCTCCCGCATTATGGCTCCAATACAAGAAGACGTCAAGGAAGCTGTAAATGTAGCAATGACTTCTTTTGTTCAAACACATTTGGTGCCTATGTTGGAGCCTATTCTATCTAAGATGGTGGACACTCATGTAAGAAATCTTGTGATGCAAGCACAAATGCAAGGTGGAGTTGAGGAAGATGACGAGGATGAATGATGATGATGGAGAAAATTTGGATTGACTAGTCATACTTTTGTTTCTTACTTTGTAGACATATTTTGAACAAACTTAGATTGATTGGTTATATCCTGTTTGTTGTTTTAAAAACTTATTTTGAACTATTTGTATAACAAACTTTCTAATACATTCATGATTGTCTATTGCTTTGTATATTTTATTTGTTGTTTGTGTTAGTCTTTATTAAAATTTGAACACAGGTGTAGTTTGTACAAAAAAAATTTGTATGGAGTAAAATTAATTTGGATTAGAAACAAAATAAATGAATGAATTAAAAACTAAATTACAATTAGCTACATGTTAGCTAGAGTTTGGCTAGAAAAATAGTGAGCAGTTAGCTATATATCACCTATTAAATAGCTTCAGAATGTATTCTTTGACAATATGAAGTTGCTATGAAATAACTACAAATTTCCTAGGAGAGTGATAAAATCTATCAAATAAATTAGCTGCAGATTAACTACCAATTTGCTATGATATTTTCCTAGTAATATAGCTAGAAAATTAGAAATTTGAGCAACAAATTGCTACAGATTGGCTACCGGTTAACTAGGAAACTTTTCAAATTTACTACCAATTTGCTACAAAAATATTTAGTAGTTAATTTGCTACGTGATTTATGCTACCACCGTTTTGGTAGCAAATTCGTAGTTATTCTGTAGTTAAGTCTTACAGCTACAATTCAACTAGGAATTAGCTACGGATATTGTTGTAGCAAATCGCAAAAATTCTTGTAGTGAAAATATATTTTATTTTTATTTAAAAATATGTTTATAATGAAGTAATTTATTGTTAAAATCTTTCTTTTAAATATGAGTTTGTAGTAAAAACACAAATCTATAACTGAACACAAAAATTATATTTTTTCATCACTTAAAAACTAAATCATTTTAATAATAAACTACCAACCATATCTCTCATATTTCAATCCAAACGTAGCATAATTAGTTTTTACCACTCTTAGCATAATAGATATAGATAAATCTAGGAAATGGCCAATGAAAAATAAATTAGGGATTAAAAACAAATTTTACTCAATTTTGATGGATCAAAAACATATTTAACTCGATCTATTTTGTAAAAGTCATATTATTGATTAGTGTTGCATGAATGCAATGAATGATGACGTGTTTTTATTTTAGAAGGTAATGAATTTTTAAAACGCAATCATAGATTAGTTTCATGTCCTTTGTCTTTTTCGCTTTTTTAATGATAATGAGATTAATTAGTTTTATGTTTTGATTTGTTCAAGTGTGTTTCAACTCTAGAAAATAGTTTTCAATTTTTTAGCACTCAACTTGTTGACACATGGGAAAGGAGGATGACATCAGTCGTCACGTATACCATATATAATACCAATATTGGCTTAAATAAGACATGTTATCATTACAATCTTAATAGAATAATTGATTTCTAGCTGACCTTCCAACTAATTAACAAATTTACCCATTGAAACACCACGTATATATCGGGGTTTTGACTCCTTGGTATGTGATAGCAGTAAGGGTACAAATCCAGATTAGAACCAAAACAAGTAAATATTAGCGCATGAAATGATAAGGGCAGCATGTATGGAATTCGAAATTAAAGAACAAAGAAAAGAAGGAAAATGAAAGTGGGGAGGATTAGAAGTGGAGAAGACGCCACTGATGAAGGCAACCCCAGATAAAGTCTCAGGTGCAGAACCGCCACTAGCTCATGGAGCCAGATAAAATCCACCATGGTTTAAGCAAGAACCACCAAGCCTTTTCAAGTCACACAAGAGGAGGGAAATGAAGCTAGGCTTTCATAAAATGAGCATTAATGTCAGATCCCTCCTATTTATAACCTAAAAAGGTGGTCACAAGTGGTAAGGAAAATTAATTATGTCCTAAGTGGGTGTTGAACCCTCAATCCCAAGCTATCTTAAGCCTTAAACTAGGTATGTCACTTAAAGGAATACAAGGAGGAAAAATACAACTCAAATAAAATACAAACTATCAAACTAAAGAACTTAGGCCATGAATAAGTGGCCTATTAGGAAAATTAAGAATTACACTAAGTAGGGAAATGATCAAATGTTTGTTTGGAGTGCATGATCCATAAGAGGAAGGGTGAAATGATGAATTTGAGAAGAAATTCAACTTAGTTATAGGTTGTAGGACATAGTCCTAAACTTCGCATCCTTAATTCTCTTAGCTTGCATCCATGACTTCTAGGCATTTGCTATGGAATCTAGCTTATTTCTCTTGTCTCCACCTCATTTAGAAGCTTACTTGCATGTCGGAGTCATTCCAAGTACCCAACAACCTGCATCTCCACTGTCGAGCTTCAATACCGGTAACCCTTTGCATGCACCACAATTTAAGTACAGACCCATGCGGGAAGCATAGCCATCTCCAGAATCAACTCTGTTAGGCTAGATTCAAATACTCTTCTAGATATATCTATGATAACATTTTCAAAATGATTAGTCACAAAAGAGATTGACCATGACCCTGTATTTACAATGACAAAGGTTTGAATTTTGGAGTTGCTACCTAACTGGTCATAGTGGAATTATGAAGACCCAAAAAGAATTTTACCTTGGAAAATTCCTGATTGTGAAAAATACTTTATTTGTGTTTGATGTATGTAAAAAAAGGAAATATATATAAGAGTATTAATTACATCAGCACACATGCTTGCACACTTATTGTTAAATATCTTATATTTATCATCATGTTTGTAAAATTTAATGAATAATTTGGTGGCACATAGTGTGAATGAACATGAAGTAATTTATTTTTACAAATATTTCTGTTGTTCTACCAAATAGTTGCAATATTGATTTTTCTTAATCATTAAATAGTATGTAAATTTGTTCTTCTCTTTTTTCTCCAAGAATATAAATTCATTCTTTTGGTGAAAAATGAAGTCACCAATAAAATATTTGTAATATATGATTTATTTTTATCTTAACTAAGCGTTTAATTTTCTTTAAAAAAAGGCAGTAACACATAAACCGACCCTTGAGAATGCCAAAACCTCACCTAGTATGTAAGAACTGCAAATGTTAGATGTATCGGTCTTTAGTTTAATACAAATTATAGATTTTTTAAAATCAATTTTGAATTTGAATCCTCCATTTAAAATTTGGGTAATATAATAAGTTCTACCTTATGTGATTCCTCTAAGTTTGTTTCCGAAGTTAGCAATTTAAGAATTTATTCCGTAGTTCAAAATTTTATATTCTTAATTTAATAAAATTTAAGATTGAATATGTTTCTACTTGTTCACTTTTAATGTGTAATGGTATTGCAATGTAGAGTAACTATAACGCGTTATTAAGGGAGTAACTGACATCTTAATGAAGATTCTCTTTACAATTTTTCAAAATAACAAAGGTCATGTTTAACTATTTGCAATTTTTTTGTGTTAACATAGGTATCTGATAGATAATAGGGGTCACCAAAAAACAATTGATTTAAAAATTCTTATATATAATCATGGTAACTTATGATGCACCGGTATAAGACATCTGAAGTTGTTAGTATCACCTGAAAAAATCACACGGTTAAATAAAGATAGTAGAATAAGTAATGACTCTATTTTACAGTATAATTAATAATTAATGTTTGCCTTGATGTATAATACTTGCATACATTTAGGAAGATCAAGTGTTCAAATTTATTCATTATCAAATTTTAAAAATAATAAAAGGTTAGATTTTTAAACAACAAGATTTGCTAAATCAGAAAAGTAACCTAGCACAACTTGAGAAAGCAAACTGATAGTCCGAGACAACATCGTTGAGAGAGTCAATAAAATTATAGATACAAAATTACGTGGAGTAAACTGGCACTTTAGTCCCCGACTTTAGGGGGGTCATGCACTTTGGTCCCCATCTTTCGTAAATGCTCGCGATAGTCCCTGACTTTGCTCAACGTCTTTCACTTTGGTCCAAACACTAAACGTCCGTTAAAAACTGATGACGTGGGACGTTAAATGTGTGAGGTGGATGCCAACTAGGAGTCAGTTTGTCCCAGATACAATTTCTATCTCTTTCTCCCGCGTTTCCTCTGCGTATCTTCGTCTCTTCATCCTCATTTTTTTCCTCTTGTTGAAGGCGAAATCTTGTTCTTAGGGTTTGACGGCACTGGTGCAATGGATACCCAGGTAATGTGAAATGTTTCCAACTATTTCTCTGGTTTAGGGTTTATCTCGGGTTTTAGGGTTTCGTTCTGCTTGCTTTTACTCGGTTTACGACTTGTATGGGGTTGTTTGCAGTAATGTTTTAGAGTCAATTTATGTGTTTGCTTGTTGTATCTGCCATTTATGGTCATGGGGTCATGTGGGGACAACCGGGTGAGTGTTGTTGGTAGGGAAATATCATGCGAATCTTGACCTTTGTGTTTAATAGTCATTGTATTGTGAGGTGAATAATGTGAGAGGGTGGCAGTGGTCCCTCACCTCATTGTCAGTATAGAATAGTTATGTCCCATGTGAAACTGTGAGTGTCCTTCTTTAAAAGTTGTGTATAGTTGTCTTTATTTAAGTGAGTCTGACTTGTAATTATTTTAATTATAAATTGTAATATTTAATTTATTAATTATTAATATTAATAATAAATTAATATGTTTGCAGAGGATTGATATCCACATTCACCATGGAGGTAACTTTGATGAGGAAGGGGCTGGTGGTAGAGTGAGATATAAGTGGGGGAAGGTGGATATTTGGCCTAATTGTGATGAAGACATGTTGGATGTCTTTTGGTTGAGAAACCAAAGTAAGGAACTGGGATACAAAATGCTGAGAAATGTGTGGTGGCTAGATCCATCTAAGAAGTTTAGGGATGGTTTGAGGGAATTGAAGGAAGATGGTGACTTGCTGCAGGCTGTGCAAGTAGCTAAAAAACATGGGAGGGAGCTTCATATATACTATGAGCATCCAGTTGAAAATCCTGAAGTGGTGGACATTACACATATTTTGAATGAAGTGATCAAAGCTGTAAATGTTGAAGGTGATGAGGGAGGTGGATGTGCTGCTGAGGAGGGGGGATCTGTTGGAGGAGAGGCAGTGAGTGATGACCCTATTGCTGATGGTGCTACTGCAGGGATTAATTCTGGTGTGGAGGATGTTGTTGTTGGAGGAGAGGGTGGAAAAGGGACTGAGGGTGAAGGAAAAATTGTGTCAGTTGACCACACTGCTGATGCTGCTACTGCAGGGATTAATTTTGGTGTGGAAGATGTTGCTGTTGGAGGAGAGGGTGGAAAAGGGACTGAGGGTGAAGGAAAAACTGTGTCAGTTGACCACACTGCTGATGCTGCTACTGCAGGGGTTAATTCTGGTGAGTTTTAATACAGTGGTTGTATTTAGGTGTTTCTGTGTTAATTGCCATGTGTTCATATTTTGGTTTGTTTGAACATCAGGTATGCCAGCAAATAAGGGACTGAGGGTGAAGAGTCCTGCTAACAGAGGGAACATTGGAGTGAATGTATCAAGCCCTCAGCAGAATGAACCTGAAGCTGAGGCCCAAGGACCACAACCTGAAGTTAGGGAGTTGAGATCAGGGAAAAAATGTATCAAGCCCTCAGTTAGCAATGCACAAAGTGGTGAGGCAGTGGGCTCAGCAAATGCTTCACAGTCCTGTGAAAAGAAAAAGAAAAAAGGAAAGGGGAAAGAAAGTGCAGGCCCAAAAAGGAATGAAACATCAGGCACAAAAGGAAAGAAGAGTGCAGACCCATCTGAGAAGGATGGTGCAGACCCAAATCAGAAAGATGGTCCAGGCCCAAATGAGAAAGACGGTGCAGGCCCAAAAGGCAAAGGTAGCAAAGGTGAAAGGCCAGTTATTATTGAGGAAGGTGATTCTGATTTGGAAGGAGAGCCTTATCACGTGGGACATAGGGGCACTTATGTCGATCACAACAATATGCAGTTTGGGGATGTTGACTCTGATGCATGGCAATCTGAGGAGTTGAAGACCCCTGTGAGCAGTGAGGATGAGGGTGGTGACACTGCATCTTACCCACAGTTCAACAAGCATGCAACTTTTGGGCATGTCAGACTAGAATTGGGGATGGAGTTTGCTACCTTAGAGTCCTTCAAGCAAGGGGTGAAGGACTTTAACATCAACCTTGGAAGAGAGTTCAAATGGGTTAAGAATGATAAGACAAGAGCAAGAGCAAAGTGCAAGGTCAGTGAGTGTGACTGGGAGATTTACTGTGCATATAGCAATGCACAAAATTGTTTTCAGATAAAGAGCTTCAAGGCTGATCACAGTTGTTGTAGGGTATTTAAAAACTCCCAAGCTCAACAGCCTTGGGTTGTTGGGAAGCTGGTGAAGAAGTTGAGACAGTATCCCACCATGAATCATGGTGAAATATATGACTACTTCAAGAAGAAATATGGGGTACATCTTGAAGATACAAAGATATGGAGAGCTACAGTGAGGGCAAGAGAAATCATTGAAGGGAGTGAGAAAGCACAGTTTGGAAAGATGTGGGATTACTGTGGTGAGTTACTGAGGGCTAATCCTGGATCCACAGTAAAGATGGATACCATTCCACAACCAGAAGGACCTCCTATTTTTCACAGAGTGTATATTTGTCTTGAAGGGTGTAAAGCTGGGTTTAAGGCTGGATGCAGACCCCTTATAGGACTTGATGGTGCCTTTCTGAAAGGATATTATGGAGGGCATTTGCTTTCAGCAGTGGGGCAAGATGCAAATAACCATATATGGCCTATTGCATATGCTGTAGTGGATAGTGAAAACAAGGATAATTGGATGTGGTTTCTGCAATTGTTACATGAAGATTTGACGGACTTTAGGCAACATAAATGGCACTTCATCTCTGATATGCAGAAGGTAGCTTATGGACTAAACTGCTTTATAATTTTATAAGTTGAGGACTAAACTGCACTTTATTTAGTACATCTTAGGGACTAGACTACATGATTTTAATTTTGTTAAGGACTAAATTGCATGGTTTTTTTATTTTGCAGGGACTGATTCCTGCCTTGCAGGAGGTCATGCCAGGAGCCCAACACAGGTTCTGTGTGTGGCACCTTTGGCAAAATTTTAACAAACAATGGCGAGACAAGGCATTAAGGAGTCTGCCGTGGGAGTGTGCAAGGTCCACAACTATAATCAGTTCAATGTAAAAATGCAGGCTGTGAAAAGGATTAATGAGAAAGCTTGGGAATATTTGAGTAAGTGGCCAAAGGAGGCTTGGACTAAGTCTCACTTTAGTGAATGGCCAAAGGTTGATAACATATGCAACAACAACTGTGAAGTGTTCAATTCAAAGATCGTTGTCCAAGGTGGAAAAGAAGGAAAATGCTGCTCAAGGTGGGCCTTCTACTGTTACAGCCCAGGAAGACCAAACTGGACCCCCTCAACCAATTGAACCTCAACCAGAAACTACTGAAGCAGAGGAAATTGATGTTTCACAATCACAGCCTCCACCCATCAACCAAAGCCCAACAAAGACAACCAACATGGTAAGGCCTAATAAGCTGCCAGTCAGAGGAAAAGGCTCCACAGCTGCAAGTTCCAAAAGACAGAATACTCCACCATCAATTGAACCACACAATGCACATGATGACTCCTCAAAAGCAACTCAATTTATGCCAACACCTGGTTTCAAAACCAGGGCACCCTAATTGCATTATCAGTTATGACATTTTGGGTTGTATTTACTTTTTGGGATGTTGAAAATATTTAGTATTTTGCTGTGCTGTTTGCACTTTTGGATTATGTAATGACTTGATGTTGTTGTGCTGGTTTGCACTTTTGGATTATCTATTCAGACAATTTCAAATTTCAGATGTATTTTGGTAATTTCAGATTTATTTTGATGTTAGATTGGTTCTGTTATTTTCCATGGCTGATTTGCCTCTTTTGGATTATCTATTCAGACATTTTCATTTTCATATGTTAATTTCCAGGTTCTGTTATATTTAATTATGAACCCATGTTATTGCCTCTTTGTTATTGGATTTAGAATTAGCCTTATGATCTGTTACTCATTATGGATAAATTGCTACAATACAGAAGGAAGTTAGCATAAACTAGGTAACATAATTTCATTTCAACCAATCAAAACATTCATTACATAACTAAAATCCAACATTGAACTTCATTTCACCTAAACATCTTAAACAACACTACTTCTCCCACAAAATCCCCATAACAAAACCCAAAACCACACACAAAACCATCATTGTCCACCTAATTCTCCTAATTTCAGATTCCACATGCTTCAACCTCTTTGCCACACTTTTCTTCCAATCTTCATCATTACTGCTTGCAGTAAATCCTAGCCTTGATGTAGCTTCACTTATGCAGCCATCACCAACACATTCATTGTCCAGCCACAGAAAAAATTGCATCTGTCAGCCACCTGCCACACCATATAAACAAAAATAGCATTACAAAAATATAAAACAATTGCATTACATACACCTAAATAACAATATCCAAAACACTACCTTCAATTTAGGGCAACCATAAAATAGCCTCCCTGGGTTCTTTGAAGTATTTGAAACCCTAATTACTGCAGTTAAATTACATTTACATATCCTTCCATTTTGCTGCCTCTGAAACATATTAGAGGATTTGGAAGCATCACTGTTCATTGTCGCAAAATTTAAGCTGAAAAAGAGGAAGCAGAAAAGGAGGAATACGAAGAAGAAGAAGAAGAAGATAAGGTGGTGGCAGACGCGAGGAGGAACAAAGGGGATCAATGGAGTTTTAACGTTCTTCTCACATTGGGAAAGAGGAAGAAGAAAGAGAAGAAAATGGTATGGAATGAATGTGACGGTTAGGGCTAGAGACTCTCAGGGGCAAAAGGTTAAACAATACGACAACGTTTTGTACACAGTGTCATCCAGGTCAGCAAGTTTTAACAGAAGGTTAACGTCAGGACCAAAGTGAAAGACGGAGAAGAAAGTCAGGGACTATCGCGAGTATTTATGAAAGATAGGGACCAAAGTGCATGACCCCCCTAAAGTCGGGAACTAAAGTGCCAGTTTACTCAAATTACGTGATTATTTTCCGTTAAAACCTCTTAATTTTTATTAATATTTATTCTTTTAAAATCACAAAAATGTCATGTTGGAGTAAAACATCAATTATGTCCTTTATTTATTAACATCAATTTAGTCCTTAAAATGACCAAAATAATTGATATTTTTATCTTCCAGTGATGAAAATGTTGTATTTTCAGTATTTCAGATTTTGTAATTCGGTTATAGTTAGTTAGTTATATAGTTGGTATGTGTTGTTTGAGTTGTTAAGTGTTGTTGTGTTTAGTTGTGGATCAAACTTTCAGTGAATAAATACGTGTCTTAATCAATGAATGATCTATGTCAGCTTTTCACAAGTAAAATAGTGATTCCATAGTCAAGCTCTATACGCGGGCAGCTATGTCTTAGAGATTATGTAAAACATGACCACGTAAATTTCTATAGGTACGCTGTGGACTAGTCTATGAGTTTTCTTTGCCCGAACAAATCGATAGACGGGTGAGAAGCTTAGTGTGTTGTAGGTGTTGTATGGTGTGATACCCATGACGGAGAGTTAAAAAGAAGAGCAACACCCTAGATCTTGGCCTTTAAGCGTGGAAGAATAAGCCTCGTAGTCAAGGGAATAGATTTATCAAGGATTAGAGTGATGAAGGTTTGGATGAGAAGAACTAAGTTAGAAGAAGCTCTGAAGGATAGAAAGTAGGTTTGAGAAGGAGAGAAATGAATTGGAACCAAGAGGGGCACAGACTGAGGTTATTGCTTAATTTTGGGAATTAGGCCTAATGACCTTGGTGCACTAATTCTCAAATATCTAGAGTTATAGGTGTCCAATTAAGGTGATTCCACTTCCATTAGAAAGCTAACTTCCGGGGCTTCAGTTTGATAGGTTATATTATAGGGTTCCGAGCTCATTTGAACTCCCAAAACAGACTCTTATTTGCTCAAGCGAAAATAATTCGCTTGAGCGAAAATCGTCCAGAGAGGGTACTTTTCCTAGGTCACTTTCGCTCAAGCGAATCAAATTCGCTTGAGCGAAAATTCACGAATCCAGTTTTTAAAAAACGCGTTCTTAGGGTTCTTTCCTCATTTTCTACCGGTTCTTCTTCATTTTAGAGAGAGGGGGAGAGACTTCTAGAGAGACGAACTCCGAGGAAGCTTGAAGGAAGGAGATCAAGGCCAAGGACCTTCAACCCTAACCCTCCCTAACCTTCTTCCCTTCTCTTTGAGCTCCATTAGAGGTGAGTAAAGCCACACACCTCACTTTCATTCTTGGGTGATTTTCCTACATGCTCCCAGCTCTTTCTCTCCTCTTTCTTGCTATTGATTGTGATTGTTATTGATTTTTACCGATTGATTTTGTATAGAAAATTGATTAGAACTAGTGGTTAGGGATTTCAAGATTAGGGTTTTAGATTTTCTATGAATTGGGGGGTTTATGCCTTGGTGGATTTCTTTGCCTATTGTGATAGTGGAAATTATGAGTAATGATAATATTAAGGATATAAGTGTATATTTTTGTCTATAAGATCTCTTTATCATGTACCCAAGTTTGAATAAGAGCATAGTCAATTTGAGCATGAGTCTTTATGATGTTAGTTTACATGCTAAACTTTTTCAGAAAAAACTCTTCATGTTTTTATGCACAAAAATATCTGTCAGTTAGAATCAGAATTTGGCTTCGGCCCCAGTAAAAAAATGGCTTCGGCCCCAGTTTTGGCCTCGGTACCAGTTCACCTTAATTAGTCAAGATTGGACTTCGGTCCCCAGCTAATTGGACTTCGGTCCCCAGTTAAAAACGGGTTTCGGCCCCCAATTAATTGGCGGTGTTATGCCCAAGGAAGACATTCCTTGTAGTCTGAGCTCAGGTCTAGCCCCAGATAGTGAAAAGACCCCGTCTGCCGGGTAATGCAGGTCATGCATAGCATATCTATTTTTCATACTTGCAATAAACATCTTGTATAGTTGAGTAAAATTGTAATGTGGTAATTGAAATAGTTATGCATGACATGTTGAATGATATGTTGCACGTCATATGTCTGCCTCCCTACACTGCTTGCTGCATGCTTTGCTCGCTGAGACTGTAGTCTCACCCCACGTTTCGGGGATATATTCTAGTTGTGCAGGGTGTTCAAGCTTCATGGGCAGGAGCGGGAGGGAGCTTTTGGAATGGGACCACACTCCCAGTGGTCTGATAGGGATTTTCTTTGATAATAGAAACAATCGTAATTTTTGGTTATAATGATGTAATTCTGTAAAGCTTTAGATTAGCCATGGAGGCTTGAGTGTAATTGAAAATAGGTTGTGTTATTATAAACTGTACTGGTATTTTCTGGATTTCAGGTTAAGTTAGAAAATTGGGAAGCATCCAGTTTTTAGGGGAAACTCTGTCGGATTTCCGGTAGGAGTCTCAAGGACCATAATACTTCCAGTGTAGGTTTGCCCCTTAGGTTCTAGTCAATAATTAACCTTGGAACTATGACGCACGTATGTTGTGGAAGCCTAAGCAAACGTTGGATTGCTTAAGCGTTTATGTGATATGTATGTCGATATACGAAATGCGCGAAATAATTTCAGAAATTCGGAATAGTGTTTCCAACGGACATTATTCTTGAATTGAGAAATTAGGACGTTACATAAAAGGCTTTTTAAATCGGAATAAAGAGGCTGTAACGTCCAAATTTCAGAATTTTAGAATGATGCCCGCTGGAGGCACTATTCCAAAACTCCGAAATTTACCCGCTACTTTATCGATATCGTCAAATCATTTCATACAATTACTTAGGCAATTCCAACGTTTGCTTAAGTCCTCACACAGTTGATATTACCACTATCTTGCCACATGTGAAGATATATATAAAATGTGTTAAAGAAGCAATATCAAATAGACCATTATGCTTTACAATTTTCCTGAACAGTATCGTAAATCTCTGAAAGTATGACTATTAGTCAAAGAAAACAAATCAAATAAAACCAATCAATACATGAATTATAAAAAGAAGAGCGGATGCGCTGTTTATATCACAAGGCAAGTGACAATGGCTAGCTAGAAACTAGAAGGCATGAACATACTCTGAGAGATGATATGGTTTGCTTTATAATTTTTTGTTATATGCACATAAGCAAAAATCCTATGTTTTATAGAATAATAATATTTTCAATTACAATTATAACATTGTCAAATGCAACTCTCGTCAATTTAACAAATGGAATGACATGCAGCACATTGTGACTTTTTATAAGATTTTAATTATTGCAGACATGACATTAAGCTTTGATTTTTGTTTGAGTTGTCTATGCCAAATTAAACTATGCACTTGGGTTGTGGTTTCCCTCAACTTATCTCTCGGCTCTATGTGTCTTTTTCCTCAAAGCATATCTCTCTTTTTTAACAGGAAATTATAAATCAATTAAAAAGGCTAGGTTAGTTAGTCCCAGTAAGACTGATAGCAAGGCAACCATGCTCAATTATGCTGATAATGAAGCATACTTAACTGAGCACCTAAAATCAAGCCATGAGATAATGTCATTTTGGACAGAAAAAATTACGTCATCAGGTTCCGCTTCCAAAATGCCATGATAACCTCCTTCATACATCGTTAGTGTCTTGTCCTTGCTAGACGCTCTCACATATAGAAATTGGCTCACTAATGGATCTGTCACCTTATCAGCTGCTCCATGAAGAATCAATAATGGAGCTGAAACCTGAAATGATCCCCAAGAAAATTAAATGTTCTCGGCTAATATATATGACAAAAATTGTATGAAAAAAAAAATACAATAGCAGAAATCCATAAATTAAGATTCTGGAAGACGACAAGTAACGAAAGTGATTACCAAAAGCACAAAACTAACCTCCTGTAATTCTGACTCAATGTCTTGAGTGGCACTTAAAAGTTCCATGCCAGTTTTCAATCGTATTTTATCATCATAAGAAATAACATTGTAAACGGCCTATAAAAGAAAGAATTAAGTCCTACAATTTGTTTGGTATACCCTTCAAAATGGAAAATAAATTCCAAAGAAAAGCAGTTCTCAGCAATAGTAAAACAAAATCACACAAACAACTCAGTGTTGATGCCTTCAAAATCGTGTATAGGGTTTAGAGATAAACTAAATTAACAAAATGGATCTAAGTTGAGCTTGACCGTTAACACTAAATTAACATTAAAGCATTAAAGGTGTATAGGCATTATTGCAACATCCTTATGTTTGTGGCCTCTCCCAAGTTGTACTTTTACTCCTTTCTCTCTATTAAAACTAACAAACAAATTATTTTTCTGAAAAAGCCAAAGTACAACAGCAAACAATTTACTATGTGTTGGTGCTGATGAATTTCTGCAGCCTGCAAAGTAAGAAGACCTGAGGCGCGTGAGGGACACGCTGTCCTTAAGGATTGATCGACCGGATGTGATGCTCCCCCAGGATACAACAGGTTCGTCCCGGACCGCCGTAGGCAGGCACGAGGTGGCACTGAACTGGCAAGAACGAACAGCAGAACCGAGGGAGGAGAGGAAGTAGGAAAAACGTAGTAAAATCCGGTTTCTGAGATAAGGATTAGCCTTTCAATTTAAAAAAATAATTTAAATAAAGTGGGAGCAAAAAGCTGGTGAGGCGCCATTATCGTGCGTGCATGGGGGTGCAAATCAGAGAATTTGCACTAACTAGGCCCATTCTTGTGCACAGCGAGCCCAACCTCTCACTAGCTTGTATAACAAACGAATATCACAAGTTAATATATAAACCCTCATAAGGCTCCCTCACCAAGCAAGGTGGGACTTGAAAATAGACAAACTTTTGAAATAGCTTAAAAAGACAACACTATGCACCAATGTGACACAATGATGCCAAAATCAATAATAATGGTAAATTGAAGGAAATTGCACATGGAAGGAATTTGCTCCCCGACAGGAACATCAAAGCACAAAAGCAAAAACAGAAATCAGAGAAAAACAAACACTTGAAACTTGTTTAACAACAAGGCATTAATTAACCTATTATCCTTGAGAACTCAAAACAAGTTCTCATGTTTCTTCTAGGGTTCCACGATTTTCAATTGCTATTCACAAGGCATCAACAATTCCTTATCAATTAAGTAACAATAGTAAAATCAAGAAGAATTCCCTTTAGATTACTTACTGGAACGTGGCGTGAAGAACGTGCTTCGCTCAGAATATCGCGGTGGTGCTCCAGGTGGCTTAGGTGGCGGCAGTGCTTCTCCAGGTGGCTTAGTCCATCTACCCTGCCACAACCCTATAGTTTGCGTTTGAGAGGGGTTTCGAGAAGGTTTTGTCGTTGGGGCTGCGAACCAATTGGTGGGTCCTTTCGTTCCACTTAAAACGGCCACGGAGAACGGTGTTGCGAAGGGAGAGAAGGTAGCAGAGAACGTGGGTGTGAATGGCGTTGCGGGGAGGGAAAGTGCTGGGTGGCGTGGGTGCAGGAGCGTTGGTAGGTGAAGACCCAGAGGTCGAAGTTGGAGAGGAAGCCAGTGAGGTTGGGGAAGGAAGTGTTTTTTGGGGAAGAGAATGTTTTTTGACCCATAGAGAGGTGCATATGTCGATTGGGTCTTGTCTGAGCAGAGATTGAGGGTCTTGTGGTTCTAGGGTGTGTTCAAGGTTTGCAGGGAAGCGGTAGAGTATAAGGAGTGAAAGGAAGAGAAGAAGGCAATTCTGATAGGGTTCTTTGTGAAAGGAAGAGAAGATGGCAATACCCTAAGTGCCTTTTTCAGGAAAAAAACTTGTTCATTTAGCGTAGGCTGACCGCCGCTAATAAAAATCTAAAATAAAGATATAAATTATTAGCGGGGGCCAGGGTGGACGCTAAAAAAATGCAGTAATTTTTTTAAAAAAAATGACGAACTAGCGTCCGCCTAGCGAAGGCTGGCCTACGCTAACAGAAAAATTGTAGCCACGCCTCGTGGCCTACGCTATTTTTTGCAGCTAAATCAGCTTTTTCTTGTAGTGACCTTTATGCAATTTTAAATTTGCTTCATTACAATTCTCCATTTGAAACCTCCTTAATATATCATGAGTGTACGTTCTTTGATTACCCTCTGCATGTTTCAGTAAATTCCATTCCAAGAAAATAGGTAAGAATCCCCAAGTCAGTCATTTCAAATTATAACTTCATTTTCATTTGATGTTGTCAATTTCAACCCGATCAATTCCCGTCACAAGAAAGTCATCTACATATAAACATACTAAAAGCAGGCTTGATCTATTTTCGGTCTTTACATAGGCTCCAAACTCCAAAGAACACTTATAAAATCCTAATTATAGAAGAGATGCATCTATCTTTTTATTCCAAGCTCGAGGTTCTTGTTTCAAGTTGTATAAAGCTTTCTTAAGCTTATACACTTTGTTTTCTTCACCTTTTTTTTTTCTCAAAAATCGGTGTCTGCAACACACACATCCTCTTCTAAAGGATTATTAAGGAAAGTTGATTTCATATCCATGTGGAATAAGGGCTACCTTCTTGAAATGTCAGTGCAATGACTAATCTTATTGACTCAATTCTGGCCACTAGAGCCAAACACATCAATGTAATCTTGCCAAACCTTATGCAGAAAACCTCTTGCAACTAATCTTGCTTTATGTCTAGCTATTGAGCCATCTAGTTTCATTTTCCCCTTAAAGATCCAATTTACATCAATGGGTTCCTTTTCAAGTGGAAAATTCACTAGCTTCCAAGTCTGGTTTCTCTCATATTCATTATCTCTTCCTTCCATTACCTCATTTTGCACTTCTTCCTTAATAGCTTGCTCCCATTATTGGCTATGAATCTATAAAGAAAGCTAAATGCATAAAATCACCATTAGTAGAAATAACATTATCGAAAATACTTCATAATCTTCTAATCTAGCTGGGTAGTTGTGTTTGTCTCTGAGGTCTCTCTCTTTGTTGTTCATTATTCATTACTACAACTACAACCATTTGAACTAGCTTCCTGCATCTCATTAAGTTAACTTGAACTGTTGTTTTGACCTCAGTGGAGTTTCCCTTCTAATTATATGAAGTTGACTCATCAACTATCACTCTCTACTAATGTGCACCATTGTAGCCTGTGACCACACCCGGTAGTTGATGTTCTACTAAACTAATATAAGATTTTCGTAATGTAGTGAAAAATACTGGGAATTATTTGAAAAATATTTTAATGATTATCAGGAGGAACTTCAAGTAAAGTGGTAAAATTAAATCAATACCTAAAATATATGATACTGAATGTCTAATAGTTTTGGTGGCAGTGCGACAAGTACAAAATCATCAAACTAAAAGGCTCGTAGTAAATGCAGCAGAGGCGAGCAAAACAGGTCGTCTCTAGGTAGAGACGACCAGGCCGTCGCTACAGCCGTCTCTAAAGCCATGGTCGTCGCTACGTATTATTGTTATTTTTTAAATTTGTTAACTAGTGACAACACTAGTGATGGCTATGGTCATCGCTAGTGATATATTTTTTTTTAAAAATAAATTTATTATTATTTATTTTATTTTAATATTTAGGGGTTTATAGTTTAGAGTTTAACATTTATTAATTTTAAAATTATAAGAAAAATACTAAATACTATATAAAACACACCAATAGAGGAAAAAATATTTTAAAAAAATATATATACAAAGATTGTTCAAACATAATACAATAAAAGTATAAAAAAACATAATAAAAAATATCAATGGTGGCGGCGACGACGCTGGGGTTGTGCCAGGGGACGATCCTCATCCTCATCCAACGGCTGGTCATCCATGGTGTCATCGTAGTGGGGGGTGAGCCTGAGCCTGAGCCTGAGCAGCCTGAGCGTTCAACAACTACTGCATCTGTTGTCGGAGTCGTGCAAAGTCCTCCTCCAACCGTGCAGCCTTTGCTTCAGCCCGACTAGCCTGCTCCCTTGCTACATTGACTTCCTGGCGCAAGCGCTTCCTCCGTCGGATGTCATGACCTGGACCCGTCACTCCCGCTACTTTGAGCCCGAGACTCTTGAATGAGGCTAGTCAACCCTGGACAAAGGTTGGTTGACAAGTCCCCAGTGCCATAACAACGGCCCTCGGGTCTTGCCACCGCAACATCCTTCCAGATCTGTAGCTTGGTTGAGCCATCAAAGCTGGAGTTGTCCCCCATCTGTGACTCCACCTCCTTAAGCGCTCCTGGTAATTGTCTATTGAGTACATGTAAACTTATAATTAGTTAGATATATATTCAATTGCAAATATTTGAAATTATATAAAAAAAACACTGATAAGCACAAACTTGGACTTACATAGGTGGACTTTACTCGGTCATCTACCCAGCCACCACCCTTTTTTTGTGGGTGGCCACAAAAAACTCATCAGGCTCTACCTCTCGCCCCAGCTGTCAAGACTACACAGAATAATTACACAAAGTAATTATTTTAATAACAAATACAAAATTAACATAGAATGGTGCTTGTTTATACATACCATATCCAACGCAACCTATGGTGGGCCCTACAGCCTGTGGGTGTGGATTGCTTCGCCGCGTGAGAAGCCCGATTGCTCTTATTACAAGCTGACTTCCCCTTGAATTCATCAGAGGCCTAGTAGGCCATAAGACCCTCACAGGCCTCCTCACCACACCAAGTGGGCCTCCTCCTAGCTGCCCGGGCCTTGTTCATCATATCTTGAAGGCGACGAGCAATCCTCTGCTCGTACACCTTCTTTATTTGGCCTCATCAGAAAGGTTCCCAGTAACTTTGCTCTAAAAAGAGGTAAGTTATTAGAAAATGACATAACTTAAGGAAAAAAAGTATAAAGTGTTTAGGGTTTTATTTACCGTAAACTCGGCCCACCACTTGTCTCGTACATCCTGCGGGGTAGAGGGTGGCAATTCGGGCTACCCGCCCAGCCTGCCTTGATGCAGGTAGTGGGCTTTTATCGGGCTGGGCTAAAAGGCGGAAGTTATTCGGGCTTCTAAAATAGGTGTCTGAGCCCTATATTTTGTGGGCTTTTGCGGGTCGGCCCCAGTCGGGTAGCCCATTTTACCGGCTCTACTGCGGGGTGAACCTCCCACAGGTAGTGAGGACCCCAGATCGCGAACGAATCACATGACCAATGGCTGCAATGGTGGGTTGTTAGGCACCACCAACTGCAAAATAAACAAATTCAATGTTAAATGTTAAAACATTAAAGATTCAATATTATCAATTCAAAAGAAGTAAAAAAGAAAAAAACAAACTCACCCCTTTCCAAATGTCGAATAATAACCCTACCATGAGGGTCTACCATGAGGTCGTTGGAGATGGAACCCTGGAATCGAACTGGCTCCGCATCAAACTCAGGGTCACGTCCTCATCCATCTCAGTCTAAGCGTGCTCTAGGTCCACCTCCTACTGAGGGTGGTGTCCTTCACCACTGTAAGGATCTCCTGATATGCCGGTGTCGGGATGTGTAAATCCCGCAAAACTAGAAGCTTTAATAATTGATTGGGCTAAAAAAACAGAGATGTATGTGTTAGTAAGTAAGGAAATCAAAGTTGAGAGATTAAGGGCTAAAATTCTAGTTATGAAACCAAGTTTTAACGCCTTAACTTAAGTGAATTTAGGAAATTGGGGTTCTGGTAGTCGATTACAGTGGGTTCGTATCGATTACCCGAGAGCTGGTTTTTAGGTAATCGATTACTCACAAGGTTGTAATCGATTACCTGAGAGCTGAATTTTCGGTAATCGATTATGTAATCGATTACCCGAGAGCTCAGTTTTTGGTAATCGATTACTCACAAGTTGTAATTGATTACCCGAGAGCGTAGTTTTTGGTAATCGATTACAAGGTGTTGTAATCGATTACCAGGAAATCTGGGTTGTAGTAATCGATTACCCAAAGGGTTTTTAGTGTTATTTTAACCGTTGGTAATCGATTACAATAGGCTTGTAATTGATTACCGGCACTTAAGTATATAACCCGGGACATGCAAAAAAATCAATTTATCATTTCTTCTTCTTCCTTCTCACAACCCAGAGGAGTGGGTTTAGAGAGAGAAAACTTGAATTGGGAGCTTAGAAGGAAATTGAAGCTAGAATCATAAAGGGGGATCACTTCAATCCTTCATTCTACCTTTGATTTTCAAGAATTGGGTGAGTATAACTCACACACACACCCTCCCCTTTGATTTTGATTTTCCCCAATGTAATGAACCCTTCCTTTAACTCCCTTTCTATATGATTATTGTGGTTAGATTAGTGATGTTTGCATGAGATTGAGTAGTTTTGTTTAGTTTTTCATTGAAAACCGTAGGTGTAGCGAGATTTACGAAACTAGACGAGATTTACGAAATTGTCGAAATGCTCAATGTATGAACCCCTACCCCTTGTTTCCCTTTCTATATGTTTTAAATTGAATGGAATTATGATGTTTACACTGGAATTAGTAATTGATGTTAGTAATTGCTTGAAAAACCCTTGAATTTCAAAGTTACGAAACTTACGAACTCACGAAAGTTACGAAACTCTCGAAATGCTTGGAATTTCAGTTTTCATTATGATTATATATACCGGTTTCGGCCGTGAGTTAAATAAGTCGGCCTTGTGCTGTGAGTTAAGGAAAATTGATTGATTAAGTTAAAATTGACTTCGGTCCAATAATGGGGTGGGATACGTCCCCGGGAAAGACGTTCCCGTAGTCTGAGCTCAGTTCTGACTCCAGTTTCAATAATAAGGTTATGCCTGCTGAGTACAGCAGTGAGTTGCATTATTTTAGAAATTCTAGGTTATTCAGTTAGATATTATTATTTGAAATGTATTGATTATTGATGCCTGCTCATTAGAAATTGTTTTGCCTCTGCATTGCATATGCATGGTATATTTCACTGAGACATTAGTTCACCACGCGTTTTGTGGATATAATCTAGGTGTGGCAGGTACCTCCTGGTGGAAATAGTGAGATTTGAGCAGGAGTTGCTTATGTTTAGATGCTTTTACCTTTCGGATTGTATAGGATGTTATGTATGACTTAGATTTAAGATTAGAGTTGTTTCAGTTTGTAGCCTTCGGGCCAGATGTATATGTTTGATAGAGTTTGGCTAGTATATAAAGTTAAGTTTTTTCAGAATTTGTATAAGTTTTCGTTGGTTATACTTATCAGAATTGATATCCTGAACCGTGCGTTTAGTTTCTAATTTCAAAATTTAGTTTCCAACGGACTAAGTTTTGATTTAGAAATCAGGGCGTTACAGGATGAACCTCATTCCGTCGAATGGCGGCGGGTCAGTTGCAGCAGGTATAACAATAGCTTCAGGGAAGGAAGAAGAAGACTAGAGATGGACCGCCGTAGGTGCTGAAGTACCTGGAAGATCCCGCAGCTGATCAGGGTTAAAAGTGATGGTCCTCTCCCAACGAGCGCGATCCACCGTGCAGCTAGCTCGCCCGAGGGATGGACCTCCCTCTACTAGGTGGGATCTTCTCTCCACCTCTACCACGCATACGAGACATTTTTTTCCTAATTTTAATAAGTTTAAATTAAATATTAAAATACACCTATAAACTATATATAAATTCAATTAAATAACTATGTACAATATATAAATTAAATAATAAAACACACAGCGCCTATAAATATATCACATTATAATAAATTAAACAACATACCTATGTCACATTAATAAACTAATAAAACTTATAAACTAATAAAACTAATAACAACATACCTACTAAAGCAATGTTCAAAAGTAATAAACTAATACCTATATCACATTAATATACTAATAAAACTAATAAACTATTGATTACTAAAAAACTAATTAAACTGTAAAACTACAACTGGTTGCGACGCTGGAGAAGGAAGAGGGAAGGAGGTGGCAAATGGACTACGGGCAATCGATTTATATCTGATCGGTTCAAAACGAACCTATGAAGGAGGGGAGTGTTTAAATCGGAGAGATTTTGAAAATGAAAGAAAGAGAGGGAGAGAAACAGAGCGTGAATGGAGATAAGGAAATGAGAGGAAGGAGGAGGAGGAGGAATGTGGTGGTGCGAAGGAAAAGAGTGGAGGGGAAAAGGTTTTAGCGCGTTACAGATTTTAACATAGAGACGACCTAGCCGTTGCCACGTTAAACGCGCCAAAATTTTAATTTTAATTATAAAACGTAGCGACGACCATGCAGTAGCTACGCTTAATTTTAATATTTTCAGAAAAAAAAATAAATAAGTTTTGAGTGTAATGACAGCCCAGTCGTCGCTACCGTCGCTACGTAGCAATGGCTAGGCCGTCACTAAGTATTAAATGCACTGGGCTGCACATTTTATGCTGTAGCGACAACCTAGCCACGGCTTGGCCATCACTAGTAGCGACGACCCATGGCCATTGCTACATTCCCGCGTCTAAATTAGCGCATTCTTGTTGTGACAATATATGTTACTCTGTTGCATATATTGTCATTTTGATGATTTTTTGTGAGGTTTATTCATCATTGACCTCATTTGTTGTAAAAAAAAACACAAATTCCACTATTCAACATATCCGAAGACATGATAAAAAGAAATTCATGCTAAAGCAAGAATTGAGAAAAATGTTTGATTCAAGAGAAGCATTTCATTCAGAATTTCAGATGTTCATTACCTAGGGAAAATTTTCATCTAGAACTTTTAGAGCACGCCTTGAATTCCAACCAACGTATCCTCGCAAAAGTATGTCCACCTTAAAGTGGAAACACATAAATCATCATAAAGAATTATTACTCTAAAAGAGGCATGTACATATGTAAATGCACTACATATATTATTTTGTTGATTTTTAAAAAGTTGGACCTTTTAATGCATGTCTGCTCTGATATTATTATTTTTTGTGTAGGCCATATGTACCCTCCACGAAATATAATGTTACTCGAGCTGTCCCAGCCGGTTTTTTTTCGTACACAAGACTCAAACCTGAAATCTTATTTAAGGGGAGTCAAACATGTACCATGCCAAATAAACCAACGCTCCTTGATTATTACTTTCTTTGTTCTTACTACATTCATTGTGACCTATGTAATGATGAAAGGATGGATTCAAAGTACTACCATGCACCACTTCCTAAAAAAAGTCCTCAATCTGGAGGTTTGCTAATGCTAACTGAGTAAGTATATTTTTCAATAATTTAGGATTATAATTTTTATATATTCCATTTTAAAATTTCCACTGCTTGGAAACAAACTGTATATAAGCATTTCATTCAGAATTCCAGATACTCATTACCTTCGTGAAAAATTAATAAAACCAACCTAAACTTTATACCACTTCTAAACATACATCTTTACCACTGAGTGCGTCAATAAACTGTGGCTGTTCTAACTTAATCAGTAACATACATTCTATTTGACTAAAAAAAATTGCCTTTCATGGAAGATATATGTGATCTAGAACATAAAAAAAGCACCTTCAATTTTAACTTCATTTTAAATAGTCCCTAAATTTTAAATATTGTCAGAATATATTTTTATGTTAAATTAGGGTTAATTACAGTCTTTTATTTGTATCTTTTATAATACTTAGTGTCTTTTACTGTGGCATTTTTCCAGAATTCAATCACCCCAGATTCAGACCATTCTCCATCCATTCTTTCAAAGAAGGGTAACCATCCCGCCGCTTCAAATTCTTCAAATAGATCAACTCCCTCACTCCTCAGAGTTTCAAGGTCTACAACCTTACTTTTAACCGTGGTTGTTACTGTTTGCCCCTGAGACTTCTGAGATTTCTTGGATGCCATGGATGATGGTAGAGACTCTTGAGAAAATGTGACAGACATAGAGAAGGTTCTTGCTTTGCTTGAGTGAATTTGTCCGAAAATACGAGACGATAGCCTTTGAAGCTTCTTTTCTTCCAAATATATAGGTGTGCACACTAACAATTGTGTCTTAAATCAACAAACATAGGGATTCACAAGAGGCGTAAAGGTTCAAATATTTTAATTTACTTTTATTTTTGACAAAAAAAAAATACTAAACATTTCAGATGGCCACGCCACTATAATGATTTCAAACGTTACAGAGTTTCAGACATATGCACTTCAGATCATATGTTCAAATGATGATGTAAGCATATTTTAGATGATGAAATTCAGACAATATAACCTCAGACAATCACATATTTTAGGATGAGCAATTTTAAAACTATGAGTTTTCATACAATGTATATAATTTAAATTATAAACTATACTTTATAAAAACTTAGTAATCTTCCCTTTGTTGTCGTAGCTATACTCCATTTGCAGCTTTCCTTTTGTCTTTTGGTTTCCATCTGGATCTTCTTCCTTAGCACGATCAAGTGCTCAACCCTGAGGTTAAGCTATGATACCAACTGTAGAAACACACAGGAAAACACTAGAAGGGGGTTAAATAGTATTTTTATTAAATAATTGTTTTTATAGAAACCTTTTATAAAATTAAGTTTTGAAGTCCTTCAGACTGAGGTTCAGACACTGTCTGAAGGGGTAAGTCTGATAAGTGCTAACTTAATGATAAATTTCTATATAATTGCAACACTTATCAATGGCAAAATATTAGATTTACACCCCAAATTACATTTTTAGATTAAAATGCAGATCTTGTGATTATTTGATTCAAATTTGAATTTGATGCTATTTTGATAAGTAATTTGTTGATTTTGCAGAAAAAAGAAAGTTTTAAATGGAGTAACAAGATAACAACAAATAAGGATAAGATCAGCAATAGATCAAGCTAAAAAGAGGGAAATCAGGAAAGCGAGGCAAATAAGGATAAGATCAGCAAGAGATTAAGCTGGAAAAGAGGAAATCAGGAAAGTAGAAAACGGAGATCTGCGCTCCACCTGCGCTGAGCGCATGATAAAAATCCATTTTGTTTCCTGCGCTTCATTTGCGCTGAGCGCAGGAGCACGGGATCCTAATTTCCAATGGGCCAAAGCAAGGTTTCAACGGGCTTTCCAAAGTTATATTTAAAGGACCTTTTGCAAAGATCAAGGGAGGAGACGTCGAAGCAGATCTGGAGCTAGAGAAAAGTGTGACAGTTTATCTATTGGTTTGTAATGGCTACCATGAGTAGCTATACTCTCCCATAGGATTGAATGTAGTCTAATCAATCCCTAATGGTATTGAATTCTCTTTGTTATTTATGAATCCCTGTTTTTATAATATCAGTGTTTTTATTTTGTTCTTAATGCTTAGCTTCCGCCTTTGTGTCGGAGTTATGGTTTGATTTTTATGGGGCGCACTGGAAAGTGGTTTTATAAAATCAAGATGCGAGTTCTTGGGAGCCTAGGAATAGGGATCTTGTATTATGATTGGTGAAAGCACTCAAGTTGTCACTGTGGGAACCAGGATGACTTGATAGCTTTTACAACTGTTCTTCAACCGGGGCAATTTGTCACTGAGGGAACCAGGATGAATTGTTTCTGAGTTTTTCATATTTGTAGGAACCTTTTATGAAATAATATTTATTTGTGCTTCAATATTATAATTGCATATTCATAAATATCATTGGATTTCAAATACGAAAGGTGTGCGATAGACGAAGTTCAATCCTAGTTCTAGTAATTTGCTTAACCTCATCCCAATTTACGATTCTTTATTTACTATTGCAATCTACACAAACAACCATCTTCTCTCACTTGATAAGTGTGACCACTAGGATTTACAATTGAACCGTTCCCTGTGGATACGACAAACCCCTTTTACTTACTATTATACTGTTGTGATTTTGGTACGCTTGCCAGAATTTCAACAAAGTCCTTGTCTAAAGATTTCAGACAGAGATTTTCAAAATCTTTCCGTAAATAGTTTTCTCAAGCGCTTAGTTTAAAATCCACCTTCTTGTTAGGATAAACCGAAAGTAAAGAGTTAAAGGAAAGAGAAGGTACTCAACTAATTTATCCTGGTTTACCCACAAACTTGGGCTACATCTAGTCCTCACACACCGTGAGATTTCCCACTAAACACTTGAACTCAACTACTTGAATATCAACCTTAAAAGTTGTATTGTTTGACAAGGGAAAATGTAAGATTAGCCTCTTTTTGGTAAAAAACCTTCATTAAATTGGACTGTAGGCTTATACAGAATCCCTTTTCCAATAGCTGATCCATGCTTAACAAATTATTCTTCATAGTTGGTACATATAAGACATCAAAAATATATATGTTGGATTACCATCCTTCCTTCGAATAAATTTTTTTCCCTTTCCTTCTGATTGAATAAAGCTATTATCAACAAATCTGACCTTGCACTTCACTTGTTCATCTAACTCAACAAACCAGTCCTTGTGTCCTGTCATATGGTTCGAGCACCTTGTATCAAGGTACCAAGAACCAAGATTTTTGCTATCCGAATTTGTGGTGACCATCAACAAAACCTAATCGGAGTCCGAATCATCTTCTTGTGCTGCATTTTCTTCCTCATTGTTTCTTTTATTTGTGCTCCCGCTCATCTGACACTCCTTTGCAAAGTGGCCATACTTCCTTGACCTTTCTTGTTCCTACCTCCTGCCTTGCTCTCTGAACTATCACCAAGTTTCTAATCATGAAACTTTTTATTTCGACCAAAATCTTTTTGTGCAACACCTTTCTCCTTGTTACCTTTCGACTTTCCTTTTTTATTCTAGCTATAATCTCCTCCACCATACCTACTGGATGAAGCTTGAAGAGCCTGCTCAGCCACTCGTTCATGATTTCTCTCATTCATCCTGTGACACCCTTCTACCCCAAGCTCTTATACAATTAATAAATCTAGATATAGGAAAAGATAACGTCCCACAACGGGTAAAAAGGGTTCACATTTCTCATCGTTTAAAACTTCATTCATTTAAAAGTCATCTCATATAAAATAGAAATAGAAGTTGACTTTTTCAAAATACTTTAGGCAGCAGAATTATCATCAAAATATCCTACTGGCCATGTGGCACTTAAAATAGTTTACAAAGTCATTTCCTAACTAGAAACATAAGGTAAAAGCCCCCAATAATATGCCCTGATGTCACATGTATCAGAGCGAAACTCCCTTCAATCAATACTCGACACCAGTCGTGTCATCATCGTCACCTGTAAAATTAACCACAGTGTAACGGCGAGGAAAAGAACACCACTCATACATACACGTAGGAGGCTACCCTATCTTCACCCTCATATAAACAACATCATTATTAATCACACCACATACTCAAACTTCAAGTAATTTATCATATAATAATCATCTATAATTCATCATATAACAAATCATCGATATCCTCAAATAAATCTCACATCATCATTCACCAAGAAAACACATGTTCTATTCTCAACACATAATACTCATATCATCATCAAATAATTCAATTTCATCGTCAATATCATACATGTTCATCCATCATCATATACATCGAAACTCCTCAACCTCGTCCCAAGGATCATGACCTGGAACTCCATACGATGGGCGCACCTCGTCAATCACCCTAGTTGTTACCAATGATAGTCTACCGGTGTCACCACACATACCGATAGGTTGTACCCCCTCGTTGGGCCCGCACAACGACATTCGACCCTAGGTTGCACCCCCTCGTTGGGTCAGTACAATTCTATCATCCCTAGGTTGCACCCCCTCGTTGGGTCCGTGCATCGAACGCTCCATCATGGTCTCTGCACCCCCTCGTTGGGTCCACGCAGTTCACCTCCCCGAGTTGCACGTCACCCCTCTCTAGGCTTGTGCATCTCGAGTACAATCACCTCCCTATGTTACACTCCACCCCTCACTGGGCTTGTGCATCTCAAGTACAATCACCTCCCTGAGTTACACTCCACTCCTCACTAGGCTTGTGTATCTCAAGTACAATCACCTCCCTGAGTTACACTCCACCCCTCACTGGGCTTGTGCACCTCAAGTACAACACCATGTATGCTCAAGGCATCATCAACATCGTAAGGTTATAATCATCGTCATCGTTAACATCATCAAACATCGTCAATCATCGTTATCATCATTAAATACATCATCATTATCATCATCATATAAGCATCATAATCATCATCATCATTATCATAATCATATAAGCATCATAATCATCATCATCATTATCATCATCATATAAGCATTATAATCATAATCATCATAGTCCCACCAAAATCAAAGTATAACAATCATCATCATACATCACAATATTATAAGTGTAACGTCCAAATTTCTAAATCCAAGAATAATGTTCGTTGGAAACACTATTCCCGAATTTCTGAAATTATTTCGCGCCAGTTTCGATATCGACACAAACAATACAACGAAGCCTAAGTAATCCAACGCTTACTTAGACTACCACTTACTTCATATATCACACTTCTCAAAGTCAATCCTAACTTTGAAATAAGGGAACGAACCAACACTTTAGAATGTTAAGGTTCATAAACTCCTACCGAAAATCCGGCAGAGTTTCCCCTGGAAATTGGACATTTCCAAATTTTCAAAATCACCTGAAAACCAGCAAACATACCAGTACAGTTCGTGATATCAAAAATCACTAATCCAATTCAGTAACAATAGGCCTCCATGGCCAAACTAAAGACTACTACATCATACATTAAAAATCTAATCTCCAATACATCGTTATATAATTACATCATTAAATACAATACGAAAATAAACTAAACTTCTTGACCACTAGGAGTGGTTGAGTCCACTCTGACAGCTCCATCTTCCTCTAATACAAGCTCTGATTAACCTGCAAAACTAGAATATATCCCCGTAACGTGGGGTGAGACTAATGTCCCAGCAAGCATAACCATGCAGTAAGCAGTGTAGGGAGGCAAGCATATGAGACGCAACACATAATTCAACAATCAGGTATAACTAATTTAATTACCATATCACAACTTCACTCAATTGTACATAATGTTCCATGAAAATCTAGTAAATGGGTATGCCATGCATGACCTGCATTACCCGGCAGACGGGGTCTTATCACTATCTGGGGCTAGACCTGAGCTCAGACTACAAGGAACGTCTTCCTTGGGCATAACACCGCCAATTAACTGGGGGCCGAAACCCGTGTTTTAACTGGGGACCGAAGTCCAATTAACCGGGGACCGAAGTTCAATTAACTGGGGACCGAAGTCCAATCTTGATTAATTAAGGTGAACTGGGGCCGAAGCAAAAACTGGGCCGAAGCCATTTTTTTACTAGGAGCCGAAGCTCAAATTCACTTTAAACTAGGAGCCGAAGCTCAAATTCATTCTAAACTGGGAGCCGAAGCTCAAATTCATTCTTCAATTAACTGGGGCCAAAGGCCTTTATGCAAATGCTCAAACACCACAAAAAGCACATGTCTCATAATAGATCTAATTATTCTCATATAGACATATTAAAACCTTATCATGCGAATCTCATAAATCAACCCATATCTCTAACCATAACGTTCATACAAGAACCAACCATAGAACACCAACAATTATTCATGGACATACATCACTAGAGGAAAGGGAAAGGGGAATTAGGGATCATTCACGGAAATCAAGCAAGTATGAGAGTGGTTGTGTGAGTTATACTCACATCCAATCCAGTGAACCAAAGCAAGTTTGTCTCTCCATTCCTCAGTCACCACCACGGTACCACCAAAACTTCAAGGAACACAGAATTATCACAAAATGCACCCAATAGCAACCAATTCACATGGAAACCCAAAACCCCCAAATCATAGTAACCTAGGGTTTTAGCTTAATCCAACTAATAGTAATCCCCAGCATCAATATTAATTATCCAAACAATAAAACAACATACACATCCTAAAAGAAAGGAATTAGAACAGTGGGAAACAAAATGGAAACGCAACAAGATGTAGTGAGCTTCACTCACCACTTTCTAGCTGCGGCCCATATGGCCGCCGTCTGCCCATCCATGGCCTCCGAGAGACCGCTAATGCGCTGCCGTCGATGGCGGGACGCCGCTGCCCCGCTTCTCACCGCGCCGCCACAGTGGCCTTCCACAGCCGCGCTGCCATAGCGACTACTTTCGTTCAGGCAGCGTCACCACCGCGTCTTCATCACCCATCACCGTCTGCTGCAGAAGCGGTTGCCGAGCTGCCACCACCTTCAGCCGCGGCCACCGCTGTGAAGACCTCCGTTGTCGCGCGTCTCCGCCGTCGTACGACGTCGTCCCTCCCACAGAGAGCCGCTGCTCGCGGCTGCAACGTCCTCGTCGTCGAACGCTGCAGGTGGTCCGTCTCCGTCGCCGTCATCTCCTTCCGTTCCGATCACGCACAGAGGCGGCAACGCTCCCTCTCCGCCGCTGCTGCGTGCGCTGCCATCGCGACAGCCACTCCCTCCTCCGCGCACGAGCTCACGCTGCGGTTCGCAGCCACCACCGCGCGGCCTCCAGCCACCGGAGCTGCGCCGCGCTCGCTCTCCCTCGGCCGCCCCGCCGCTCCTCACGCAGCCGCCCCGCGCTGCGCCGGGCCGGCGGTCCCGCGGGGCAAACCCGAAGGACAGCGAGGCGAACCCAGGGAAGGAAGGAAAACGAAGAAGAAAACAAAGAAGAAGAAAAGAAAACGACGAGAAGAAGACGAATACGAATAAGACGAACAATAACAATACGAAAGAATAAGATAATACGAAACGAAGAAGAATAAGACCAAGACGATTACTAAAAGAATAATATAACACATAAAAAATAATAAAATAATAGAAATAATAGTAATTTGAGAATATCATTAATACTATTTTATAATTACTATTATTATTAAAATTATACTAACCTTATTATTAATCCTATTAATTACTTACATTAAACAAATTAAAAGCATTTTAATTCTAATTCTAGGTCCTTAAATTTTGGGATGTTACATTTCTACCCCCCTTAAAATAATTTTGTCCTCAAAATTTTGCTCCTATTATCCTAACGCAGAGTTATACTCCTATTCTTAACTATGTTTGTGTACTTGAAATCCTCCCCAAATTGTCGTTGAATCACTAATACCCCTATTCCTCATGGTGGTCTAAAAGGGAACTGAGAGTGAGTCGTACACCTGCCTTCTTGGTTCTATCATCCTAGGCTACGTCTCAAATGTCTCTACTCCTTAAATGGTTGTATGCCCAACTCACGCTAAAACCAATCAGTTCTATCATTCTTCCCTTTGGTGGATACCCTGACACCTCCCATTGGTCTCTTCACTCTGAAATGACTTAACTACTTTAGTCAATTAAACTACCCAACCGGGTTGAAACAATAAAAGAGCTTCACAAAACTCCTGGTTATGGTTCCTAACTCAACATTTAATCCGCGCACCACATCTTGGGGAGTACCTAAAAGTTGACTAAGTTATTTGGGTTTCTAATTTTTTACATCTACCAAGGGATTTAAACTTTGGGTTGCTAACAACCTACCTGTGCTCTAAGTATTTCTAGTTAGCATTCTAAGTTATACTCTGGGTTCCCATGTCTTCTCTCACAAGGCTACCCCCCTTAAGGGCTCGACCCTCTCTAACAACCCTCAAGTTTCAAGTTTACCACATGTAACTACGTTGTGACTTCTAAAAGCTAGCTGGTTGGAAACATAATTTTATGAACAACATCATCCCATCACTGGTTCCTTAAATAGTAGCACACAAGTCTCAAATAAAAGAATATAAAGTTGCAGTCAAGTGCACGTAGCATACAGAGCCACGACCAAGGTAGCAATGCTCCTCTGATACACATAAGATAGAGGATGGACAAACTCCGATAGTTCATCCGGGAAAACCATTTCATCATACATAACACGATATTGTGTAGGTCTGTTTGTACCTATCACTCAATCATGTGCACAACGTAGAAAACATAATTGCCTATCGTTCCAAATAGGGGGGAGTACGGACCCCTACCCTACATTATAACATCAATATCTATTGTCTAAAGCTGACAACCGTAGCAATTGAAGAGGTACTCACTGCCTTGGTGGCCAGGGGACACACCAGAGGAGAGGCTAATAAGCCTAGCCTATAGACTCAGCTCTACCACCAATAACTTAGAGCATGAATAACTAAAAGCATAGTCCTAAACATAGGTGAGAAGAGTGTCTATCCACGGGAAATCAGACGACGATGCACTACGCACAAAACCTGGTAATTATAAGACTTCTACTCTAAAACACTTTGGCTAAAACAACGCGGGCCTTATTCTACAAGTGCTAACAGTCAAGTAAACCTATAACCGAAAGGAATCGACCAAGATCGAAATCTACTATGTACCCTTATCCATCTAAGCTTCCAAGGTTACTCGTTCTCTTACACACTTAGGTTTATTCTCTAGTCCAACCGAACTAATCATGGGGTCCTCACTAAGCGGTAATTCCCGACCATAACCCAGACATGGATAGCAACCTTTTTTTTTACTATAAGGGGCTTAAGGTAAAAAGGGTGCTCTAAGGTCGCACAGAGTGATTAAGGAGTCTTGGTCTTCAAACCTACGGTTCCTCTATGGATTCAAGGAGTAGGAGTATACTTAAGTATGTAATTGGATAACCGGCACCTATGTGAGCCCAAGCTCCATCTAGGAACTCTCGTATTAATTGGTTTGGGTACTGAAGGTTTAGATCCTTCTCCTAAAAACTAGAATTGTATTCGCTAGTGCGTGGACCTAAAGGATAATTAAGGATTCTAATGTGCCAGCCAAATATATCAGGAAACACAGGGTTGGACCCGCTTCTTACATGTTAAAACCCAAATCACCATACGCCAGACTTGAACATTCCCATCACCATCAAATTAACTCACTAACTACCAAATTAGACATCTACCCAGAGTTATAACAACTCAGGTAACCGCAAGAGATATCAAGGCCTTAACTCAATTCCTCGAGTTGTATCTAGGGTTAACCCCATCTGTTGGTAAGAAAATCAATCAAGGAACTACGGTTACTCTCCCTTACTAGTGATATCAGTTTCCTCTAACTTCCCATGAGTTTTACCTTTAACCCCTTGACCCCTATTTACATGACCTAATTACAAGAAACGCAACCAAACATACGAGTCAAGCAATAATTCAAGCAAAAAAAAAAATATCATACCAATCCATCAGACCATAACCAAGTGTACAGAACATACAATTATGCACGCAAGCAAGCATCACACACATTCAGATAAACAAACATCTCATTCAACTCAAGCAACCTTTGTTTCTATGACTCTAAGTCAGACAATGTACTATCTACTCTACACTTGACAAAGAGTCTACCTAGGTAGTAGTTGTCCCTATGTGTTCCTCTCCTTTACTAGGCCTAAGGAAATTGCTCTATACTGTCTCTAGGGTGGAGATCCTACTCTTGGAATTAGTCCTATGTTGCACTATCCCTATCTGACAAATGAGTGGCTCTAACCTTGTTGGAGAAGTGTCCCAACTCCTTAACGAGACATCCTACTCACTTCACTAACCATGATCCCGTGTACAACGCACCAAGTAGAGGGGTGATCAGTCCTTATACTGAGTACGTGGTACGGTGGAATCATAGTGAGTCACGGGCAACTAACCTAACCACAGTCCAATTGGATTGAACTGCTCTGATACCAAAATGTAACGTCCTAATTTCTAAATCCAAGAATAATGTTCGTCGGAAACACTATTCCCGAATTTCTGAAATTATTTCGCGCCAGTTTCGATATCGACACACACAATACAACGAAGCCTAAGTAATCCAACGCTTACTTAGACTACCACTTACTTCATATATCAAACTTCTCAAAGTCAATCCTAACTTTGAAATAAGGGAACGAACCAACACTTTAGAATGTTAAGGTTCATAAACTCCTACCGAAAATCCGGCAGAGTTTCCCCTGAAAATTGGACATTTCCAAATTTTCAAAATCACCTGAAAACCAGCAAACATACCAGTACAGTTCGTGATATAAAAAATCACTAATCCAATTCAGTAACAATAGGCCTCCATGGCCAAACTAAAGACTACTACATCATACATTAAAAATCTAATCTCCAATACATCGTTATATAATTACATCATTAAACTATCAATACGAAAATAAACTAAACTTCTTGACCACTAGGAGTGGTTGAGTCCACTCTGACAGCTCCATCTTCCTCTAATACAAGCTCTGATTAACCTGCAAAACTAGAATATATCCCCGTAACGTGGGGTGAGACTAATGTCCCAGCAAGCATAACCATGCAGTAAGCAGTGTAGGGAGGCAAAGCATATGAGACGCAACACATAATTCAACAAATCAGGTATAACTAATTTAATTACCACATCACAACTTCACTCAATTGTACATAATGTTCCATGAAAATCTAGTAAATGGGTATGCCATGCATGACCTGCATTACCCGGCAGACGGGGTCTTATCACTATCTGGGGCTAGACCTGAGCTCAGACTACAAGGAACGTCTTCCTTGGGCATAACACCGCCAATTAACTGGGGGCCGAAACCCGTGTTTTAACTGGGGACCGAAGTCCAATTAACCGGGGACCGAAGTCCAATTAACTGGGGACCGAAGTCCAATTAGCTGGGGACCGAAGTCCAATCTTGATTAATTAAGGTGAACTGGGGCCGAAGCAAAAACTGGGGCCGAAGCCATTTTTTTACTAGGAGCCGAAGCTCAAATTCACTTTAAACTAGGAGCCGAAGCTCAAATTCATTCTAAACTGGGAGCCGAAGCTCAAATTCATTCTTCAATTAACTGGGGCCAAAGGCCTTTATGCAAATGCTCAACACCACAAAAAGCACATGTCTCATAATAGATCTAATTATTCTCATATAGACATATTAAAACCTTATCATGCGAATCTCATAAATCAACCCATATCTCTAACCATAACGTTCATACAAGAACCAACCATAGAACACCAACAATTATTCATGGACATACATCACTTAGAGGAAAGGGAAAGGGGAATTAGGGATCATTCACGGAAATCAAGCAAGTATGAGAGTGGTTGTGTGAGTTATACTCACATCCATTCCAGTGAACCAAAGCAAGTTTGTCTCTCCATTCCTCAGTCACCACCACGGTACCACCAAAACTTCAAGGAACACAGAATTATCACAAAATGCACCCAATAGCAACCAATTCACATGGAAACCCAAAACCCCAAATCATAGTAACCTAGGGTTTTAGCTCAATCCAACTAATAGTAATCCCCAGCATCAATATTAATTATCCAACAATAAAACAACATACACATCCTAAAAGAAAGGAATTAGAACAGTGGGAAACAAAATGGAAACGCAACAAGATGTAGTGAGCTTCACTCACCACTTTCTAGCTGCGGCCCATATGGCCGCCGTCTGCCCATCCATGGCCTCCGAGAGACCGCTAATGCGCTGCCGTCGATGGCGGGACGCCGCTGCCCCGCTTCTCACCGCGCCGCCACAGTGGCCTTCCCACAGCCGCGCTGCCACAGCGACTACTTTCGTTCAGGCAGCGTCACCACCGCGTCTTCATCACCCATCACCGTCTGCTGTAGAAGCGGTTGCCGAGCTGCCACCACCTTCAGCCGCGGCCACCGCTGTGAAGACCTCCATTGTCGCGCGTCTCCGCCGTCGTACGACGTCGTCCCTCCCACAGAGAGTCGCTGCTCGCGGCTGCAACGTCCTCGTCGTCGAACGCTGCAGGTGGTCCGTCTCCGTCGCCGTCATCTCCTTCCGTTCCGATCACGCACAGAGGCGGCAACGCTCCCTCTCCGCCGCTGCTGCGTGCGCTGCCATCGCGACAGCCACTCCCTCCTCCGCGCACGAGCTCACGCTGCGGTTCGTAGCCACCACCGCGCGGCCTCCAGCCACCGGAAGCTGCGCCGCTGCTCTCTCTCCCTTCTTCCTCTTCTTCCTTTCTCCTTCTCCTCACTCAGCCGCCCCCTCGTCTTCGCCCTTTCCCTTCTTTCCCTCTTGTTCTCAAACCCTAATTACATCTAGTCTAACCCAGTTAATTAATTAAAACGAATAATAAAACAAATAATAATAAGAATAAAACTACTACTAATAATACTAAGACTAATAATACGAACAATAACAATAATACTAATAATAATAATACTAAACTAATAATAATAATACCAATACTATTACTAATAATAATAATATTAACACTATTAATAATAATAATAGTAATAATAGTAATTTGAGAATATCATTAATACTATTTTATTAATAGTTACTATTATTATTAAAATTATACTAACCTTATTATTAATCCTATTAATTACTTACATCAAACAAAATTAAAAGCATTTTAATTCTAATTCTAGGTCCTTAAATTTTGGGATGTTACAATAAGCATCTAACGTCACATGGGATATTCATATCATCATATTCATACCACAATCAACACACTTTAAACTTTCAACTTAATATCATCAATTCCACAAAATAACACTTATGTTAAATACATATTAATCTCGATTCCATGTGTTAAGGAAAAACATCCTCCCTCTGAAAAGAACTCCTCAAAATTGCCTCAAAACAGAAATCTGCGAGCTGCGCTTCAACTTACGCTGCAGCGCAAGTTGCAGCCCAGGTGTCGCAAAACGCGACTGTACTGCGTTTTGCCCTTTTTGCTCCCCTTCTTCAATTCCTACTCAATCCTCATCGTTATACTTCAATCATACATGTTTATATCAAACAAACTCAACAAAAACACCAATCTTTACACAGATTTCACAGTTATTCCATCATAATCCAAATCATCAAAACCCTTATTTACCCTTTTTTGCTATTCTCACTATCCTCATTCAATTCAATCAATATTCACCAAGATCAATACATTTAATCATTAAACGACAGATTTTCATCCTGCAATACTCAATATTTATATATCAATTTCGAATTTAGAGTCTTAGAGGGTCTTATGGTTTCCCTCACTACCCAAGCACTCCCACATGCACATACAAGCAGCACCCCTTCCCCCACCGTACCTTGGAGATGACAATCCCAAAAGCGAATGGTGGCTCCCTCTTACTGATCTGCTTCGCAACACCTTCTCCTTGAGGAGTCGTTTCTCCCCTCCGAATGGTTTTGCTCTCTGACGTTTTTGCAAAATAAGGATTAGGATGAACTGAGAACCCCTCCTTAAATAATTACTTAATTGGGTTGGGCCTTTCCCCAACTCTCTCCTTCCTCTTTATTAAAATAACCTTATTCATAAAAAATATTTATAATATTATCATTTATTCCTTTTTTATTTTATTAATTAATATTATTAAAATAATAATACTATTATTTCTTCCTTTATTTTATTTTATTTTATTTGTCCTACAAATTTTAGGATGTTACAATTCTCCCCTCCTAAAAGAAAATTCGTCCTCGAATTTTGCTGAGATGATCAACTCTTGAAAAGACTCCCTCAACTTCTCCTAAATTAACTTAACCTTATCTATGGTTTTTTGTACTACATATAGTCCTAAAACAAATTTACTTCTTCATCTACCCTCTCATCTCATCTAAATCTAAAATATTACACAATCATCATTCACATCACATAACATGATAAAAATATCATCACAATAACACCACGGAAGCACAACAAACACATAACTCAAGGTCGATGAACCGACCAATCAAACACACAGTTAACTCAAAGCAATATAATTCACTCAATCAACATAACACATTAGCACCACAGAAGCACAGTAAACTCATAACTCAAGGCCGGTGAACCGACCTGCTCTGATACCAACTAATGTGACACCCTTCTACCCTAAGCTCTTATACAATTAATAAATTGAGATATAGGAAAAGATAACGTCCCACAACGGGTAAAAAGAGTTCACATTTATCATCGTTTAAAACTTCATTCATTTAAAAGTCATCTCATATAAAAAGAAATAGAAGTCGACCTTTTCAAAATACTTTAAGCAGCGGAATTATCATTAAAATATCCTACTGGCCATGTAAGACACTTAAAACAGTTTACAAAGTCATTTCCTAACTAGAAACATAAGGTAAAAGCCCTCAGTAATATGCCCTGATGTCACATGTATCAGAGCGACACTCCCTTCAATCAATACTCGACACCGGTCGTGTCATCATCATCACCTGTAAAATTAACCACAGTGTAACGGTGAGGAAAAGAACACCACTCATCATCATCACCTATTCAAATAGCTAGCCACACTTTCTTGCACCCCCATTGCAGTAACTCGTACTTCCTCCTCAAGGTTTGAAGGCGAATCTTTAGCAACTTATTTGCCCCTTTGAAACTCTTTTCAAGAATCTCCCACGCCTCTTTCGCAATATTAGTTCATGCAATCTTTTTCGAAGTTCATAGCATCTATCCATTGATGAATCAAGAACATTTCCTTGCAATCATTTTTCTCTGCCTCTCGAAATGTTGATTTCTGTTCCTCGGTGGGATTGTCTCCCAAGTCTAGATACCCGAATTGCACAATATCCATCACTTCTTGGAATCCAAATATCACTCTCATTTGAATACACCACTTCTCATAATTCTTTCTATCAAGAATCGGTAAGTTTTCTACCCCCCTAAAAGGAATTTTGTCCCCAAAATTCGCTTCGGTTATCTTTCAACTCCAATTGACCTCCTAACGAAATATATGTCCTACTCTTAGAGTCCTCCCAATTATTGTTTGCTAGTTAAAACCTTCATTGTCCAAGGTGACTCAAGGTTCTAAGAGTTGGTTGACTTCCTAATCTTGCCTCTTCTACCTTCTATTTCAATTCTGGTTCTCATTGCTTCTCTGTATTCTGTTCTAGGGGATGACTCGCTCCCTCACTGTCCTAACCTCTCTCCTCTCCTCTCACCTCCGAAGTTAAGTTCCTAACCTGATTCTCTTAATTCGCTCACGGCGTCTAGATCACCTAAAAGTATACCCTTATGGTTCCTTAACTTTAAGTACAAACCCGTTGATGCTGTGTTCTCTTATAATTGTCCCTAAATTTGGAAAGCTCCTAATGAGTCCTATCTTACCCCAAAACTTTCCCAGCACGGCTTCCAGATGACTACAGGTCATATCTAAATAAATTTACTCCTTCCTAATTCTTCCTCTCACCTGGGGTATCCTAATGTCAAAAGAGAGATGGGTGCCAGCTTTTGCTGCACACTTTGATTAAAAAGGTCGGGTTAGACCTACCCCATAATCCCTACTCACGACTGATTCCTTACCTTTTCTAGTTTACTATTCTGGGTGACTCAACTGCTTGGTCCACTATGCTACGGGTTCTCGGACCATCCTTTTTGCACAACTACCCCCTAAAGGGCTCTGGCTTTCCCCAACAGTCCTCAAGGTCAGGTATAACATATGAAACTATATCGTACCCTTACAAGCTAGTTGTCCTGAAACATGATTCCCCAATCAACTCTAATTCACTCTGGGGTTCTAAAACAAACATACAAATCTAAGTAACAGAACATAGAGTTGCACCTACGCGGTACTCCTCTGGTACACACGCAACAGAGAATGGACAGACTCCCATAGTTCATCCAAACTCCAAACTCAACATACAATACATGGTGGTGTGTAGGTCTGCTTATACCTTTCATTCCATCATGTGTGCAAGCATAGAGAACAAAAGGATCTCACACCCCAACTTGGGGTTGAGTACGGACACGACTCCATACTACAACATCAACCTCTACTGTCTAAAGCTGACAACCACAACAATTGACGGGGCGTGCAATTGCCTCGGTGGTCAGGGAACACCAAACATCTAAGGTAGTGGTGGCAACTGTGGAAAACCAGAGAAATGAAAAGAGAAGCTCAACACTCAAGGAGGGATTCAACTCACTAGGCTTAACATTATTCCTGAACAAAATGTCAACTAAATACTAATCATTGATCCTTAGAGGAGTTATGCATTTAATACCACTTCCTAATTCCGCAAGAGTTCTTATTCTTCTAAGGGCCATTGGGTCAGAGTTCTTACAACTAAGGACACAATACAAGGAAAAGACTAAGGAACCTAATTTACAGACTTAATTTTTTTTTTATTATTATTATTATTATTTTTACCTCTAGTGACTTGGACAACATACCACTCCCCATGCATTGATAACAAAGCCTCAGAGCACTTTAATTACAATAACAAGGAACCTTATTTCCTTAGACGTCTACAACCGAGTAGGCCTAACTCAAAGAAACCAACCATGATTGAAACTCACAAGGTGCCATCAACCATCCAAACTTCTAGTGTTTACCTCCTAGCTCCACCGGGATTGTTCTTGAGGTTCTAACTAGGTAGTAGAGCCTAACCAAAACTCAAACGTGAACCACAGGGCAGTAAGCACAAAAGGCTAAAAGACCATAGGGCTCTAAAGTGAAACAAGGTAGCTATAGAGTCATGAGTTTACAAGGTACCATAAATTCTCACTTGGTTCCTAAACTAGGAAACCTTCCAATCAGTCACATGACAATCATGCACTAAATGGTTAAGGGCTTAACAGGTGTTTACAAGGTCGGTGTTACCCCTAATAGTCAATTATGGGTTCTAGAAGCATTGGTTTAGTATCTTAGGGGACTAATTGTTAGGCCCACCACTTGCATACTAAAATAAATCATAGGACATGAGGGCTTAAATAATCTTACCACCTTCATAACCAATTCATTAAACGCCTAAGGAGAAATCTAACCGGTTTCATAACGACTTAGGCATCTACTAAGAAGGTTAGGGTTGAAGGAACGCCAACCATCAACAAAAGCATGCACTAACAAGGATCTAAAAAAGGAAAACAAATATGTGGGTCTAGAGGCCTTAATTCCATTCCTCAATTCGTCTTCAAGATCACACCTACCCATAAAGGTAACTTACCCAAAAGCTAGGATTACACCCTCTATCACTAAAGGCATCAAGATCCTATACCTCCGATGAGTTCCACACTCTCATTCTAACCTCTACCTGCCTTCTCCCTAGTCTTCTAAGTATGAAATCCTAAATTCACAAAATCCCAACTCTAAAATCATTCACCCTGACCTTATAAGATCACCATTAACCTCTCACCTACATGTCCTTCTAACCATGCAATCTAACACACAAGTCATTCAATCATTCAGGGAACACATACAACATTCAATTCAAGCAATCATTCAAACAGAGATAAGAATTATCATTCTTTAAACACATTACATCGCCAAGGCTTACTTGACAACAAACAACACTCCACTTTCCACTAGCCTACTAGGGAGCCTATTTATCATTCTCTCTAGACTACTCGTCCTAGACAATCACACCTTACCTCTTCTTCTAAGGGTGCCTCAAGTCCCCTAGGAACCAAGGGTATGCTCTATAAGGTTTCTAGGATGAAGGTCTTACTCTAGGAAATGAACTATGTCATCCTCTCTCTTTCTAACAAGTGGGTGACTCTAACCTTGTTAGAGAAGTGTCCCAATTCCCTAAACAAGGCATCCTACTCACGTCACCAACCATAATTCCGTGTACAACACACCTAGTAGAGGGGTGATCAGTCCCTAAACTGAGCATGAAGCACGGTGGAATTATAGTAAGTCACGGGCAACTAACCTAACCACAATCCAATTGGATTGAACTGCTCTGATACCAAAATGTAACGTCCTAATTTCTCAATTCAAGAATAATGTCCGTTGGAAACACTATTCCGAATTTCTGAAATTATTTCGCGCATTTCGTATATCGACAGACACATCACATAAACGCTTAAGCAATCCAATGTTTGCTTAGGCTTCCACAACAAACGTGTATCATAGTTCCAAGGTTAATTATTGACTAGAACCTAAGGGGCAAACCTACACTGGAAGTATTATGGTCCTTGAGACTCCTACCGGAAATCCGACAGAGTTTCCCCTAAAAACTGGATGCTTCCCAATTTTCTAACTTAACCTGAAATCCAGAAAATACCAGTACAGTTTATAATAACACAACCTATTTTCAATTACACTCAAGCCTCCATGGCTAATCTAAAGCTTTACAGAATTACATCATTAGAACCAAAATTTACGATTGTTTCTATTATCAAAGAAAATCCCTATCAGACCACTGGGAGTGTGGTCCCATTCCAAAAGCTCCCTCCCGCTCCTGCCCTTGAAGCTTGAACACCCTGCACAACTAGAATATATCCCCGAAACGTGGGGTGAGACTACAGTCTCAGCGAGCAAAGCATGCAGCAAGCAGTGTAGGGAGGCAGATATATGACGTGCAACATATCATTCAACATGTCATGCATAACTATTTCAATTACCACATTACAATTTTACTCAACTATACAAGATGTTTATTGCAAGTATGAAAAATAGATATGCTATGCATGACCTGCATTACCCGGCAGACGGGGTCTTTTCACTATCTGGGGCTAGACCTGAGCTCAGACTACAAGGAACGTCTTCCTTGGGCATAACACCGCCAATTAACTAGGGACCGAAACCCGTGTTTTAACCGGGGACCGAAGTCCAATTAGCTGGGGACCGAAGTCCAATCTTGATTAATTAAGGTGAACTGGTACCGAAGCCAAAACCTGGGGCCGAAGCCAAACCTGGGGCCGAAGCCAAATTCTGATTCTAACTGAGAGATATTTTTGTGCATAAAAACATAAAGAGTTTTTCTGAAAAAGTTTAGCATGTAAACTAACATCATAAAGACTCATGCTCAAATTGACTATGCTCTTTTTCAAACTTGGGTACATGATAAAGAGATTTTATAGACAAAAATATACACTTATATCCTTAATATTATCATTACTCATAATTTCCACTATCACAATAGGCAAAGAAATCCACCAAGGCACAAACCCCCAATTCATAGAAAATCTAAAACCCTAATCTTGAAATCCCTAACCACTAGTTCTAATCAATTTTCTATACAAAATCAATCGGTAAAAATCAACAACAATCACAATCAATAGCAAGAAAGAGGAGAGAAAGAGCTGGGAGCATGTAGGAAAATCACCCAAGAATGAAAGTGAGGTGTGTGGCTTTACTCACCTCTAATGGAGCTCAAAGAGAAGGGAAGAAGGTTAGGGAGGGTTAGGGTTGAAGGTCCTTGGCCTTGATCTCCTTCCTTCAAGCTTCCTTGGAGTTCCTCTCTCTAGAAGTCTCTCCCCCTCTCTCTAAAATGAAGAAGAACCGGTAGAAAATGAGAAAAGAACCCTAAGAACGCGTTTTTTAAAAACTGGATTCGTGAATTTTCGCTCAAGCGAATTTGATTCGCTTGAGCGAAAATGACCCAGGAAAAGTACCCTCTCTGGACGATTTTCGCTCAAGCGAATTATTTTCGCTTGAGCGAATATGAGTCTGTTTTGGGAGTTCAAATGAGCTCGGAACCCTATCATATAACCTATCAAACTGAAGCCCAGGAAGTTAGCTTTCTAATGGAAGTGGAATCACCTTAATTGGACACCTGTAACTCTAGATATTTGAGAGTTAGTGCACCAAGGTCATTAGGCCTAATTCCCAAAATTAAGCAATAACCTCAGTTTGTGCCCCTCTTGGTTCCAATTCAATTCTCTCCTTCTCAAACCTACTTTCTATCCTTCAGAACTTCTTCTAACTTAGTTCTTCTCATCCAAACCTTCACCACTCTAATCCTTGATAAATCTATTCCCTTGACTGCGAGGCTTATTCTTCCACGCTTAAAGGCCAAGATCTAGGGTGTTGCTCTTCTTTTTAACTCTTAGTCCCTCCTCTATACTCTTTTAAGACACATGGTTTCAAATGGATTTTCCCTAATTTATTGTATGAAGTCACATTTAACCTCCGAATTCTCATCCTACTTCTAAATTCCTTTCTTGGCTAGGTCTACCGCCTAAGGCTTTTCTTATGTTTCCTAAGTTCCAATTTCTGGGACGTTACATTTTACCCGATTTAAAAGGTCTTTTTTGTACTAGTGAATTCATAAAATATAAGCATGTTATTATAGGTCTTAACAATGTATTTATTTCTTTGTAACAAACCACATAACAATTTATATTAGCTTGGAACATTCATGTTCCACAAATGATCGGTCATTACAAAGCAACTTTTATGGGATGTGTAGATTTGATTAAGAAGGTATGTCAAAATACACTAAATAGTGATAGTAACTAATGTTTTCAATAGTCATTAATTTATATCACACTATTTTTATTTAACTCAATATTATTATGTCATAGGTTTTTAAACTAGTGAATAATGGAGGTTGTATATCTGGATTCATTTCCATCTGATTCAAGACTTGAAGCAAGATTGAGAAGTGTGAAGACCTTGGCAACTATGTTCATTACACACTATAATATTCATATATTGTTCATATACTTATAAACATTCAATTATACTCTTAGGCCCTTTATATGGAGCATCTGTTGCAAGACCCATTATTTTATCAGTTTCAGTCTACACCGAAACCATTCGTGAGCCAATTTCCTATTTTTAAACCAACTAATATCAATACTCAGACTCGTGAATCGTAAGTTGATTAAAATTTATTAATTTAAAACTCTTATTTATACATGAATGATTTGTTGACTATATTTTTTAATTCATGTGTATAGGAATAACTGTGGAGCATGGGCAATAATGTGGATGGTGGAGATGGGATTGAATGGGTACAAAATTCAAGTTGATGAAGGGACAAGGCCAAGGATAGCTCTTGACTTGGCAATGAATCCTTACAACGCACTTCAGGGACAAATTAAAAACAGGGCAGAGAATTGGATGAAGATTGTAACATCCCGAAAATCAGGATCTAGAGAACACAATGGAAGTCTTAGGCTGGGAATCCCTTTGTATGAAGGAAGTCAGAAATAAGATGAGGACTTAGGGATTTGTGGTGAAAATAAGACAAGAGTTAGGGAGTCGGTTAAGAGTTGTGAGTTGTAAGGGAATTGAGAGGGGAGAAACCAAGTTTTAAGCCAAACTTGACCGTAGAGTTAACTTAGGAGGAGTCAAACCTGATGGTGGAAAGGATGGCATGGTGAAGAGGGGAGTAAGGAAGTGGAAAAGAACAAGGGAATAGAGGAGCATAGCCTCATGAACAATTAGGACCCTTAGTCTTAGCCTTATTGAAGTGAATTGATGAGATACATCATGGTTCTTGTGGAGTGTGCCCCGTTGGGCTTCAACCGAGGTTGTTGCTCAATTTTGAGTTTTAAGCCCTATGACTTTTGCTCACTAATTCGAAAATATCTAGAGTTGTAGGTGTCCAATTGAGGTGATTTCACTTGGATTAGAAAGCTAAGATCCGGGGCTTCAGTTTGATATTTCATATGATAGGGTTCCGATCTATTTTGCACCTTCAAACAGGCATATTCTCGCTCAAGCGAGAATATCTTGCTTGAGCGAATTATGCAGCAAAAGACATTGAGTTTCTGCATATCTCGCTTGAGCGAGCCAGCTCGCTTAAGCAAGAACTAGGGGAGTCTTGGGAGGCTCTCTGGACAATTTTCGCTTAAGCGAGAAGGGCTCGCTTAAGCGAGAATCATCCAGAGAGAGGGGGCTTTTTTTGGATCATTCTCGCTTGAGCGAGACAGTTCGCTTAAGCGAGAATGTGAAGAAAAAGCATGCAACCGACACGCTCACCCAAGCGAGAATTCACTTATAGGTTCAAAACTCTTAATTCAGTTTCATAATTCACACTTTCTTCCCTTCTTCTTCTTCAAATCTAGATAGAGGGACTCTGGTTCTAGAGAGAAGAAACGTTCGTTGAAGCTCGACGAAGGATTCTAAGCCACGAACTCATCATTCTTCATCCTCCCATCCCTTCTATTCCTTTCCATTATCAATTTTGAGGTGAGTACAACTCACACACTCTCACTTTCGGAGGTTGTACACCTTGAACATGATCCCCACTCTTAAATTCCTTTTCTTTATGCTCATACATCTTGACTGTCATGAATCATGTGTATTTGGTGAGTTAGGAAGGTTCATGCATGATTATGTAAAACCCTAGGTTGTGAAACTTAGGGAAATAGGGTTTTATTCACATGATTGGATTTTTATTTACATGATTATTGATGTCTAATAATTTATTGAGATTGTGTTGAGTTATTTTTGTTCACATTATTCTTATTATTGTTAATTCATTTACGATTATGAACATTGAGATAATATAAGTTGGTTTCAACCGTGAGTTAATATAAGCCGGCTTCAGCCGTGAGTTAAAATAAGAAATTGCATGAAAACACGGCTTCGGTCTAGTAATGGGTGGGATTCGTCCCCGGGGAAGACGTTCCTCGTAGTCTGAGCTCAGTTCTAACTCCAGAAAGTGATAAGGTCATGCCTGCTGAGCACAACAGTGAGTTGCATCATAATTGCATTTATATTGAGATGATTGTTATGTATGAGTTTATGACATCACCGTTGTGTAATAGAATTGTACATGTATCTTTACCTTGAGCTAAAATGAGTTTTCACTATGTAAAGAATTAGAATCTAGTTATGAGCTTTGTGTTAATTTGTATTATGTGTTGCAATTTATATAACTGATTCCCCACATTGCATTTGCATAGTTGTATTCGCTGAGACTGTAATCTCACCCCATGTTTTGGGGATATACTCTAGTTTGTGCAGGGTATTCCAGTTCTTTGGGAAGAAGTGGAAGAGAACTTTGCAGCTGAACCTCTTTCCCAGTGGAAAATTATGCATAATAGAAGTAGAATTTTATGTAATTAATTGTTATAAGCGTATTGATGTAAACACTTTTATCTGGCCATGGAGGCTTAATTATAATTGTTAGAGCAATTGTTCCTTTAAATTGTATTGGTGTTTTACTGATTATATTAAGATTGAAATTGGTAAACACCCAGTTTTTAGGGGAAACTCTGCCAGATTTCTGGTATGAGTTTCGTGAACCCTAACACTCCAAGTGTAAGCTCCTTCCTTAAGTTTAATTAAGTTTCCGATTTGTAATGAGATAGTGATGTATGTATTTAGTAACAACTTAAGCAAATCGTTGGATAGCCTAAGCAATTGTTTGACGATATCGAAATTGGCGCGAAATAATTTCAGAAATTAAGGAATAGTGTTTCCAACGGGCACTATTTCTGAGTTGAGAAATTAGGACGTTACAAAGACTTTGGATTAGTTTACTTGTTTCATTTTTTAATTCAAAACAATTGATTGTTATTAAGGTTATTTAAGTAAGTTTATTTATTTTAGATGCTTTTTTTTTGTGGAGTGCTTATTATTGTTATTAAAGTTATTCAAAATAATGCTTATTAAGGTTTTTTTTATCAATTTAAGCTTTAGCCTTAGCCTTGTTTTTTTGCCTAATTGGTATTGATTTATCTAAGTCAATAAACAAACCGCTCTGTAAATGTTTGTAGCTTCTGAAAATGAGTGTATTGCTTAAAGAGCGAATTGCAATTACTTTAAGAGAAAATTGCTTAGAAGGTTACTTTTAGCTAAGAAAGGAAAATAATTGCTTATAGTTACTTTGAGAATTTAGCATTATGTAATTCATTAATAAACAAAAGGGAAGTTATATACCAAATAATACTTACAACAATTTCCTTAAGGGTGAACAACTAATAAGAATGAGTTTGCTAATATAATAATTCACTCAATGGATATGGCTATTGATAAGTGAAAATTAGTTGATAATTTAGAGTACTTTTCAGTTCACTTATCAAGGATAAAATGATAATTTTGCCCCAATTTAATCCCTTTTTATTTAATATTAGATAAATTGTATTTATTAATCCTAGATTTGAATTTGATGCTATTTTGATAGAAATATTGCTGATTTTTGCAGGATATTGTAAAGATTTAATTTGAAGGATAGATAGCATCAAATGAGGAAGATATCTGCAAGATGAGATTGATTGAAGATATTTAATGAGATTTGAGATCATTAATGAGGAGATCATTGTCAATCAATCAAGGATTCTGCAGACAAGCATCCCAAATAAATCAAGGATTGCTTAATAAATGCAAGGATATCATCAAATAAAGGGAAACAAGGAAGGACAATTATGCAAAAACCAGTCTCGGGGAGAGATCAAGATTTAAAAGAGAAAGTTGGAGCAGCAGGACGCTAGCTGCGCTTCACCTGCGCTATAGCGCAGGGTGAAGCGCAGAATCTCTGGAAGTTGCGCTCACTCTTGCGCTATAGCGCAGCCTGGAGCACAGGTTACGCTGATTTTGTCCTTGTTGTCGTTTTTAGATGGATCTCTTCCCAATTTGCGTTGTCTTTCCTTAGTCTATAAATAGGAACCTCTTGCACCAACCCAAGGGGGGTTGAAAAGTGCAAAATCATTGTAATCTAGTCTATAGTTCAGTGATTACGTACCAGAGCTAAGTTTAGAGTAGGAGAGGAGGAGCGCTTCACAAGTGTTGAAGATGGTGACAGCATCTTCAGTGGTTTGTATGGCTACCTCGAGTAGTTAACTCTCCATTAGGATTGGATGTAATTTATTCTATCCCTGAGTGTATATAAATTCTATATTATTATTTCCTGTGCTCTCTGTCTATAATATTGGTAATCTTATTTTGTGCTTATTCCTAATTCCCACGCTTGCGTCTGGAGTTATAGACTAGTCTTAACTAAAGTAGTTTTGATTAGGAACGAGAGTCGGGGAGCGGATTCTGCAGAAACTCATTCTGTGATTGAATAAGATTACTCGGTTACTACTTTGTTCCGAAAAGGGGTGTTTGCTAATGAGCGAGGGGTAGTGTGAGTACTGTAAGTGAAGGGGCATCTGACCATTAGGCTTAGTAATTGATAGCAAAGAGTTAGTGGGTTGTGAATCCAGGATCCGAATATAGGCGTGTCCTAATGAGTATAAGGTAGTGACAGTACTGGAGCGAAGGTACGTCTACAGCACTAGGCCTCGTTTATCAACTAATTCTTTACAAACTGAATAAAAGAGAGCGAAATAAGCCGAGGGTAAGTCTGTCTCCTGGGAGAGCCCGCATAGTTTATCCTTGAGTGTTTAAGGCCGCTGGCGAGGGGCCTTAGCAATAAAGTTTGTCTACAGTATTATAGAGTAAACCTAAAATAATAGATAGTCTTTATATGCACAATGGGTGTGATGAGATGAAGTCCAATCCTGATCCAAGTAAAGTGTCTCTGACTCTACCTTTCTAATCCCAGTTGATTATTTACTCTCTTTACAATTCCGCAATTATAATCTCTAAACCGTGCTTTCTCTTGATAAGTAGATCATAGTCTGCATAAATTAACCGTTCCCTGTGGATACGATACTTTTACTTACTATTATACTGCTGGAGTTTTGGTTCGCTTGCCAGAAACCCATCAAGTATTTTTTGGCGCCGTTGCTGGGGAACGGTTTCCAATTTGTGTAGATGTTGGTGGTCTAATTATCAAGGATATCTATCTTAGGATTTATTTTATTTATTCTTCTTATTATTTTCAGAAATTTTTATTATTTTAGGAAATTTATAGTTTTTCCATTATTATAAATTTTTCTTCCACACTTACCTTTTTCAAGTTTCTTGTTTATGTTTTTGAGAGGCCAGGTATCCCCCAATCAATTACAATTTGAAGCAGAAATAGGAAGGACATCAAGGAAGAACAAAAGCAGAAACAAGGAAAGGAGACAAGGGCAAAGTCGAGAAGAAAACAAAAATATTTTATTTTTAATTATTTTATCTTAATTATTTTCTTAAAAAAATAATATTATTATTTATTATTATTTAAAAAAATATTTATTATTATTATTATTATTTTTAATAAAAATTAAATATTTATTATTATAAAAATATATATATATATTATTCTTTGTTATTTTGTTTTTCTCTTTGTTTGAGCATCTTATTTCTCTTGAGAAAATAGGTAACAAAAAAAGGGGCAGAGTTCAAGGAGACAATTTCAACACTCTCTGATCACCCAAGAAGAAGAAGGGTACAAATTTCAAGGAGACAATCTCAACACTCTGCTCAACCACCTCAAGTGAAATAAATGTTAAATGGCTTATGCATGGCAGAATCAACCAAGTTACTCCTCTCATGCACCGATTCAAGGTAACTTCTCTAATTACAACAATTATTCTAACAATTTTTCACAGGATTGGGGAAGTTACTAGAATCAGAATTTTGGGAGGCACCAAGATGATGTTTCACTCCGTATGCAACATTCTTTTCAACAGCAGCAAAGTCACTCTTCCTATCAACAAAGAGACTAACAATTCTATGAGTTTTTGGAAGAATTCAATCAAAGCAATATACAATTCTAGAAAGAGAGCGAAGACAGAAGATGAAGCACTGACGCTTTGTTAAAACAGATGGCAGAACAAAGGGAGTCCAGAATTTGCAAGAGTATTGAAGAAATTCATCAAGGCAGTATACAATTTCAGAAGGAGAGAGAAGAAGCAAGAAGGAAGAATGATGCTTTGATAGCACGACTAGCAGAACAAAGGGAGTCAAGACTTCAGAAGGAAAAAGAAGAAGCAAGAAGAAAAACTGACACCTTGTTGGTGCAATTAAAAGAAACAAGAGTCAACCAACAGTCAGAATAGAGCTCAGCAAACGCTCAATCCAACCCCGTAGAATTTTGTCCCACCATAATTGTTAAATTAATGGGGGAGGAAATCAATGACAATCTGGCTGATGAAGAAAAGGAATTAGAAAAGGAAGAAGAAAAAGAGGATGAATCTGAAGAAACAAAAGAAAAAGAAGCTGATGAAAAGGACGAAGAAGAAGGTGCAACAGAAGAAGAAGAAGCAAAAGGAGAGGAGGAAACAGAAAAGATTGTGCTTGCTGAAGAGCCTGACTGTGAAAGGGAGGTAGAGAATACAACATATGAGGGTGTACATGATGAAAAAGTTCAAGAAAATAAGAAAAAGAGTGAACAGAGAGATGGTGAATTAAAGCCCGAGGAAGGAAGGGAAATGATTTCAAGAACAGAGACCTTGCCTTATCCAACCATTCCTCTAAAGGAAGATCAAGAAAGGCATGGTACAAGTAATCAACCTTCCAGACCTCACAAAAGGAAGGCCTGCAATCACACTGACCAGGACAAGGCAAAGAGAAGAAAAGTCAAGCTAGAATTAAATTCAGAGCCTAGAGCCAGATTGAAGATCAAGTGGTCAGGTAAACCCCCGAAGCAAAGAAATTGAGAACAATCACTTATAAATCATCAAAGATTCACAGTACAGATTGTTTCAAGGCAAGATCATGGGGAGGTTTATGGGCCAAAGAAAGAAAGGGTGCAGCTCACAAGCTCATCAAAATATTTCAGTTTCAGCCACCTTGAGAGAACAGGCGTCGAGCTATCAGATATTAAACAAGCGCTTCCTGGGAGGCAACCCAGAGATTTTTAAGTTTTCAATTATTTTCAGTTTTGTTTTATTTTCTTGTGTGTTAATTAGGATTTTTCAATTTTTAGGATTCATGAAATTTTCAAAATTGATTGGAATATGTTTATGGAAAATAAATTCTTTTAAAAGAAAATAGGAAGTAGCAGAAAACGTGACTGAAATTGCAAAATTACATTCTCATTTTTGCTCTTCACCCTGCGCTACAGCGCAGGTAAAGCGCAGAAATGCAATTTTAGTCACTATATTTTGCGCTTCACTTGCGCTGTAGCGCAGGGTGAAGCGCAGGATACGAAATTTTAAGAATCTTTTATTTTCTCATGTACTACTTCCTCAGCTTTTCTTTTAACTCTTTCCACTCACAAACTTCCATCAATTTTGGAACTTTCAGTTATATTTTTTTATTTTTACCAATTGAAATCTTCATTTACTCTATCTCTATGATTTGCACTTTAGGGTAGCAACCTTAGGATTATGAATATTGTTGATAATTTCTATCTTAAATGTGATTTTGGATGTGTGGAACATGAAGAACAATTTGCTGAATTGAAATGCTCTTTGTTTTGTGAGTTATTAAATTTGAAAGTGTTATGCTCTGTTTCTTCCAAAAGTTTTAAACTTTCACTTTCCATGGATTGATTGAATACTTGCAAAATAAATAAGTATGTTCTGTTTTTAGGAAGGCATTACCAAGTGCAGTGAAAATTTGTTGTGAAGAGAGTAATTATTTATGCATGTAAATTGGTAGGCTTCCATGTTCTTCATGAATTGCACAGACTGCTGCAAAGTATAAAGACCAGTTACCCTCAAACCAATCAGGAGTACTAGACCCATACCCGAGCATGCTGCTTGAAGAGTTCCGGATATTCTTGTAGTGACCTGGGAACAGGCCTATTTTCCCAGGGGGGATGGAAGCAGCAGTAGGACAAGGACTTACAGGATACAGAGGATGAAGATTGATACTAGTGTTTTCTTTCTTTTAGTTTTTCTTTTATTTTTAGTTTTTCTTTTATTTTCTATTATTTTATATAATTTTTTCTAGTTAATTAGGATTTTTTGTTTTGTATTTCATATTTTTTAAAATTTTTAGGACCTTAGGAAATTAGGAATCAAGGTAACTTTTTCAAATTCTCTGTAAATAAGTAGTTTAACTAACCATTCTAGGAAAGATGATAGGGTCTTGTGATTAATTCCATAATCAGTTAGGATTAGGATACTTCTCAAGAGAACCTATCAGGATAGTTAATTAAATCCATTAAGTGCTTTATCAAGGAAATTTTAGCCATAACCGGTGAGATGAGAGCCTAAACACTTATATTGAGAGCTTTTCACCGCTGCTTGTCAACTGTTATTGATTGAGGTTCTGAATTTTATCTTGTTAGTAGAAGGTATGGAAGTGATAAAGGCATATTTTGTGATTCTAATATTGTACTCAGTGTCAAAAAGTCAACCCTGATTTAATATTTCCATTTCTTGATTGCCCACTTGAGCTTGAATATTTCCTTTGATGCACCCCAGCCATGATTAATGATCATACCATGTCCCTTAACACTTGGGATAGAGAGCAAGGTGCACCACAACAAAATGGGACAAGAGTTTGGTCACAAGAGACTCAAGAGAGGCACAAGAAATCACAAAAGAAGGATCTTCCCTCACAAAAATATTTCTATGTTATGTTTCTGTCAAAAAAAAAATTCTGCACAAAAGTGTGGAATTGAATAAGTTCGGGGGAGAATTTCTTCAAACAATGAGGCCAAGCTGAAAATGGGTGACCATTCAAGAATGACCAGGTGAATTGAGAGATGTCCCAAGCACAATCACAAGATGCTCTCTATTCAAAGTGTTCCTTGAATATCCAGAAAAACCATGATTTCTTGATAGCCCTGCCTCATTACAACCTAATAAAGACCTTTTGATCCATATTAACTGCTTGCAGGTTCAGATCTTGGAAACGACTATCAATTCTAGTTGTTCAACAATGGTGAAAATGATTGAGGGAAACACTTACCCATGAGAATGAGAGATTTCCTTGGTTTATCACTTACTGCTTTAATTTCTATTATTGAGAAAGTTTAATTGATGTTTGTATTTCTATTCTGATTGATGTATGGTAATATCCCTTGATCCTTAGTTTTTCTTATGATTGGAAAGTGACTTCTACTTACGAAAGAGTTTGAGGAATAGTTCATTGAATTTGTTTTAGTTATTAGGAATACACTGGGAATAGAATTGATTCATGATTGCAAGGAGGTCTCTTGCTTGAGGACAAGCAAGAAGTTAAGTTGGGGGGAATTTGATAAGCGAAAATTAGTTGATAATTTAGAGTACTTTTCAGTTCACTTATTAAGGATAAAATGATAATTTTGCCCCAATTTAATCCCTTTTTATTTAATATTAGATAAATTGTATTTATTAATCCTAGACTTGAATTTGATGCTATTTTGATAGAAATATTGTTGATTTTTGTAGGATATTGCAAAGATTTAATTTGAAGGATCGATAGCATCAAATGAGGAAGATATCTGCAAGATTTGAGATTGGTTGAAGATATTTAATGAAGATTTGAAGAAGATTTGATATCATTAATGAGGAGATCATTGCCAATCAATCAAGGATTTTGCAGACAAGCTTCTCAAATAAATCAAGGATTGCTTAATAAATGCAAGGATATCATCAAATAAAGGGAAATAAGGAAGGACAATTATGCGAAAACCAGTCTCGGGGAGAGATCAAGATTTAAAAGAGAAAGTTGGAGCTGCAGGACGCTAGCTGTGCTTCACCTGTGCTATAGCGCAGGGTGAAGCGCAGACTCTCTGGAAGTTGCGCTCACTCTTGCGCTATAGCGCAGCCTGGAGCGCAGGTTACGCTGATTTTGTCCTTGTTGCCGTTTTTAGATGGATCTCTTCCCAATTTGCGTTGTCTTTCCTTAGTCTATAAATAGGAACCTCTTGCACCAACCCAAGGGGGGCTGAAAAGTGCACAATCATTGTAATCTAGTCTATAGTTCAGTGATTATGTACCAGAGCTAAGTTTAGAGTAGGAGAGGAGGAGCGCTTCACAAGGGTTGAAGATGGTGACAGCATCTTCAGTGGTTTGTATGGCTACCTCGAGTAGTTAACTCACCATTAGGATTGGATGTAATTGATTCTATCCCTGAGTGTATATAAATTCTATATTATTATTTCCTGTGCTCTCTGTCTATAATATTGGTAATCTTATTCTGTGCTTATTCCTAATTCCCACGCTTGCGTCTGGAGTTATAGGCTAGTCTTAACTAAAGTAGTTTTGATTGGGAACGAGAGTGGGGGAGCGGATTCTGAAGAAACTCATTCTCTGATTGAATAAGATTACTCGGTTACTACTTTGTTCCGAAAAGGGGTGTTTGCTAATGAGCGAGGGGTAGTGTGAGTACTCTAAGTGAAGGGGCATCCGACCATTAGGCTTAGTAATCGATAGCAAAGAGTTAGTGGGTTGTGAATCCAGGATCCGAACATAGGCTTGTCCAAATGAGTATAAGGTAGTGACAGTACTGGAGCAAAGGTACGTCTACAGCACTAGGCCTCGTTTATCAACTAATTCTTTACAAACTCAATAAAAGAGAGTGTAATAAGCCGAGGATAAGTCTGTCGCCTGGGAGAGCCCGCATAGTTTATCCTTGAGTGTTTAAGGCCGCTGGCGAGGGGCCTTATCAATAAAGTTTGTCTACAGTATTATAGAGTAAACCTAAAATAATAGATAGTCTTTATATGCACAATGGGTGTGATGAGATGAAGTCCAATCCTGATCCAAGTAAAGTGTCTCTGGCTCTACCTTTCTAATCCCAATTGATTATTTACTCTCTTTACAATTCCGCAATTATAATCTCTAAACCGTGCTTTCTCTTGATAAGTAGATCACAGTCTGCATAAATTAACCGTTCCATGTGGATACGATACTTTTACTTACTATTATACTGCTGGAGTTTTGGTTTGCTTGCCAGAAACCCATCAGCTATCTTATGTTCTTAAAGTAAGTTATTTCAGCAACTGAAATATTTCTTTAAATAACAATAACCAAATCAAAATATTGTGCTCATAATATTTTAGCAACTGCAATATTTCTTTAAATAACATTAATAAGCAAAACAAAATATATTGTGCTTAAATTACATACTAAATTGAATTACAACTCCAAAGCTAACATATTTCATCGACAATGTAATCAGTATAACTAATGAGACACCTAACATACTTACTGAAAACAACTCCAAACGTTTCCTTGACTCAGCCATATAAGCTTTAAAACTTGCCATTTCTGAGTTAAGAATTTCACTCATCATCTGAACCTCCATCTTACAAGTACAACATTCATTAGCTGATTCCAATTCATTACATTTCTGAGCTAATTGATGCTTTTCAGAGGGACCATCTAACCAGTCAAAGTAATTGCAACCCTGTGAAAAGGAAGAATGATCTAAAATATATATTTGTTATTAAAGCATAACTTTAAAAATTTTAAGTTAAATATGTGCTAACTCACATCACAATTTTTTTTTGCCTTATTGGAATAAATGAAATATCTTCTTCCAAGAATTTTGTTAGACCAAGAAGTCCTCAACACAGCTATCGTTCCACAAAAACACATCCTTTCATCTTGCAGAGAAACACTTATTCTATTTGATGTAAATGAATTCGAAGACATTCTTTGAACTTTGAACAGAATGATTACTGTATTAATCTTGGAACGGATAAAAACTTAATCAGTGTTATTAATTATCATATGTAAATGAAATAGTGGTAGTAGGTAGTAAGTTCCACTTAAATAAACTACAGATGTGGTTAAAATACAACAAAAAATACACACATCATGTAAACAAGGAAATCAATTTCAAAAACAAACATACTCATAATATCAACACAATATTATGTGATATAACCAGGTGTGTGTGTATGTGTGTGTGTGTACTTAGGTAGTAAAATGTCATAAAGAGTCTTGACTTAATGAAGTTCATTCTCCATAAAACATAATTTAAAACTAACAAAAAAGCCAAAAAGTTTCGCTAGTCTAATTCTGCTTGTCCCATAAGATCTAATTCCCCTTGCGAATGATATCCACATTGACCTTGTTTAGTCCTTTAATTATCGTCCGAAAAACCACCTTATCTCCAGTTCTCAAATTCATATCAGAGACAAACTTGTACCTAGGTTTGCCAAGGTGGCAATCTTTATCACTTCCTGGGCGCAAAAGTAAGTTACAGGAATAGAATCGACTCCCTCCAACCTGTAGGATCAACTTTTTCCACTTTTTTCGAATAAAATCTTGCACAAACTTCCTTGGTATTGGCTAATGACAAAATTAAGAAAAAATTAGAGAATGAATATATGATATTTGTAAAGGTTAGAGAGTTACAATAAACATGGACACTAACTAGGGCCTGTCCCGCACGTGATTGACTCTTTGTTATAACTTTCTCAAAACTCATCACTTTCCTCGGGGCAGCAGCAGTTACACGTCCAGATTGGTTCACAACACCAATTCTAACATTGTTAGGATTGTCAGGAGGAGTCACAATTACTCTATTACCACCACGCCTCTGATTTAGATTAACTAAGGTAGGGGTGATAGTTTTATTCAACTCCTCATCCTTCATCTCAATTTTGAGTCTAATACCACCCCCATATTTAAGGTAAAGAGACAATGTCTTATGGATAACATAAAAGTGATTCAAATGGTCAACAAACTTTACCATTGTCGGTTCAATCACAATTCTAATAGTTTCCATCTTCAACCAGATGTTAATGCAGTTTTATCCAATTCTGAAAATACTAAATCACATCAAATGATGACAAAACAAACTTGATAATTTATAATGATCAAAGTAACTTAAATACAAAAGGAGGACAAAATAATAGAAACATTGGAAAACAAAACACAGGACACACTAAGTACAAGTAAAAGGAAAAAAATAACTAAAAAGTTAATCAAGCAAGTTGAACCTCAAAAAACTATGCAAACTCAGCAACTGCAGAACAATACAAATCAACTTTATAAAAATTTAATTAAATGAGAACAAATGAAGTAGAGGAAGTTTTTGAGACGATGTAAAAAAATTGCAAGCTTTCTTCCAACAACTGCTCAATACTACTGAAGGTCTATGAAAAGCATAAGATGCTAACAAAGGGTGAGGATCTTATTAAGCGAATGGTGGATAGTGGGTGTCCAATAGGCCCATTGACCTGGGATGCAGTAGTGAAACTTTATGTCCAAGCAGGAGAAGTGGAGAAGTCAGACTATATTCTACACAAGGAAACCCAGCTGTGTCAGTTAAAACCAATATTTTCTACCTACATTACTATTTTTCAGCATTATGCTAATAGGGGTAACATCCATAATTCAGAAAAGATTTTCTACACAATGAAACAAGTTGGTTATACATCTCAACCAAAGTCGTACTAAGTTCTAATGCAGGCCTATATAAATGCCAAGCTTCCAGCAACAGTTTATTAGAATCTGCCATAACACAAATATTACAAGCAAACACCAAACTAAACAAATGACAAACTCAGTATATATCCAAAAGGTTTTTCATATGAAATGAAAGGTAACACCAGTAACACATACCAACCAACAGAGCCAAAATTGAATGATCAAGTAGAACATTTTCCAAAATTAAATACCACCATCAATGAAAACAATAGAATTTGTGTACATTACTAATCATAATCACACACATATATGAAAAAACGGATTAAACACAGTGATTCTCACAGAAAATAGTAGTCTACAAATGGACACATAACAAAACGAACGCAAAATCATGCAATGAATGGAGTGGAAAATACAACGATCAAGCATACATCGGACAGAGAGAGCACAAATGCAACAAGGAGAGGAAAATCAAAGGAAAAGAACAGAGAACGGGGCATAAAAAAAGTTCAACGCTTTAGGGTTCATGAACTTCAAAATTTTTGAACCCGATAAATAACTTGATAACGTAAAAAACCATTACGGAGAATGCACAAATGCAAAGCAAAATCAAAGGAAAAAGAAGAGAGAACTGGGCATACCGGTTTCGCAAACAAAAGTCCAGTCGGAGGACGGAGATAACGGAGACGAAGCTTTCCTTTCCTTTCCTTTCGCAGAATCTAGTTTTCTGTGTCACCGTCCAAGTCTAACAGAGTTTAAGAGAGATGAGCAACTAAGTTATGGAAGTTGAAGAGTTTTGCAATTTTCCAAAGAAATTTTGAAATGGTCGACCACAAGATTTTGGAAATTAAAAAAAGCAACATGGGGAAAATATGTAATAAATATAAGTTTATAGGAGGAAAAAAAAAGAAACACAAAAAGAAAGTGGTATTGACACATGGCATCATATTATAAGTGAATGGCTATAATGCACTGATGCCCCAGTTTTGTTAAATGCATCGGAGCAGTAACCTAATAAAAAAAGGTTTATATACAATTACGTGATTATTTTTTGTTAATGCTCTCTTTACAATTTTTAATTAATATTTATTCACTTAAAATCACAAATTTTTTAGCTTGAGTAAAACATCATTTTTGTCCTCATAAGATATAGGATCAACTATTTTAGTTACAAACAGATGGAAATTATAATAATCTCTATGACCCATTTTACTTGATTTTTTAGAAAAATATATTTATCTCATTTTACTTGTCATTCTATAAATTTAAGAAATATTTATTTTTTTACCAATTATATTTTTTACAAATAATAATTGAATTATTTTTTCAAAGACTTGGAATGGGGTGTCAATCTTTTAATACTATAATGTAATGGAATAGATTGGAACATTGTGTAATTTATTTCTTTGTGATGGAGTTCACAATCCATAATTAATATTCATGTTTTTTAACGTTGCCTTTTAAAGTTGCTTTGTACAAAGGGATGAACTCTTCTATTTCAACATTTCAAGGTCAGTTGCAAATTCCAATGAAACTACTTAATTGGTTTAGAATAGATCAATTAATTTTAAAGAAAAATCATAAATGAGAAGAAAATAATTAATGAATGATAAGAGGTATAGTAGAAAATGAATTTTTTTTATAAAAAAACAGAATTAATTGCATTTCTAAAAACCTCAAAGCTAAATAAATTGGGATGGATGGAGTAAAAGGTTATATTTTAAAACAATGTGATTCGCTAAAATAAAAAAAGATTTATATACAAAATTACGTGATTATTTTTTGTTAATGCTCTCTTTACAATTTTTAATTAATATTTATTCACTTAAAATCACAAAATTTTCATGTTTGAGTAAAACATAATTTTTTTCATCATAAGATATAGGATCAACTATTTTAATTTCAAAAGGATGGAAATTATAATAATCTCTCTGTGACATTTTACTTGATTTTTTAGAATAATATATTTATCTCATTTTACTTGTCATTTTATAATTTTAAGAAATATTCTTTTTTTTTACCAAATATATTTTTTACAAAGAATAATTGAATTATTTTTTCAAAGACTTGGAATGGAGTGTCAATCTTTTAATATAATGTAATAGAATAGATTGGAACATTCTGTAATTTATTTCTTTGTGCTCGAGTTCACAATCCATAATTAATATTCATGTTTTTTAATGTTGCCTTTTAAAGTTGCTTTGTATAAAGGGTGGGACTCATTTGTTTCAACATTTCATTCTTTGTGTTGGATTTCATAATCCATAATTAATATTCATGTTTTTTAATGTTTCCTTTTAAAGTTTCTTTGTACAAAGGAGGGACTCATTTGTTTCAACATTTCAAGGTCAGTTACAAATTACAATGAAACTACTTAATTGATTTAGGATTGATCAATTAATTTCAAAGAAAAATCATAAATGAGAAAAAAATAATTAATGAGTGATAAGAGTTATAGTAGAAAATGAATTAATTTTTTTATTAAAATAACTGAATTAACTGCATTTCCCAATTCTTGTGTAGAAACCTTAATAATAAATAAATTGGGATGAATGGAGTAAAAGGTTAGATTTTAGAACAATGTGATTCGCTAAAATAAAAAAAGGTTTATATACAAAATTACGTGATTATTTTTCGTTAATGCTCTCATTACAATTTTAATTAATATTTATTCACTTAAAATCACAATTTTTTTTGTTTGAGTAAAACATCATTTTTACCCTCATAAGATATAGCATCAACTATTTTAGTTACAAAAGGATGGAAATTATAATAATCTCTATGTCCCATTTTACTTGATTTTTTTAGAAAAATATATTTATCTCATTTTAGTTATAATTTCCATTTTAATATAGCATCAACTATTTTAGTTACAACTATTTTAGTATCATAAGATATAGCATCAACTATTTTAGTTACAAAAGGATGGAAATTATAATAATCTCTATGTCCCATTTTACTTGATTTTTTTAGAAAAATATATTTATCTCATTTTACTTGTCATTCTATAATTTTAAGAAATATTTATTTCTTTTACCAATTATATTTTTTACAAATAATAATTGAATCATTTTTTCAAAGACTTGGAATGGGGTGCCATTCTTTTATTACTATAATGTAATCGAATAGATTGGAACATTGTGTAATTTATTTCTTTGGGATGGAGTTCACATTCCATAATTAATATTCATGTTTTTTAATGTTGCCTTTTAAAGTTGCTTTGTACATAGGGAAGAACTCTTCTATTTCAACATTTCAAGGTCAGTTGCAAATTCCAGTGAAACTACTTAATTGGTTTAGGATTGATCAATTAATTTTAAAGAAAAAACATAAATAAGAAGAAAATAATTAATGAGTGATAAGAGGTATAGTAGAAAATGAATTATTTTTTTTATAAAAATTAGAATTAAGTTCATTTCTAAAAACCTTAAAGATAAATAAATTGGGATGTGTTGAGTCTAAATATAAATTAAGTATTCAATTTAACTCAAGACTCATTACCCTTAGTTTTAATGATTATCAAATTTGTTGATCACATTATCTGATTAAGAAACAGATTCTGCTCAAAGGTATTTGTTCTATGTGTTGAAGGAAAATACTATAACTGCTTGTGCCAAACGATATGAAGATAGCTTACACTGAACTGGCTAAAATAAGCTTGAAACAATCATATGAAAAAGGCATACTTTGAACCTGCTGATCTAAGAGCAACATGCGAAAGTTATGCAACCATCTGAAAGCTCTCAACCTGCGGGAAGTATGTGCATACTAAAGTCAAACCTGCTGAACGCATACTCTCCGAACTATCGTGATGACGTAGCAACTCAAGATCACCATAATGATGAACTCTCTGAAATGCTTGAAGCTGTTGAAGACTCTCTCAACCTTCTGATGACGTGTTCAAATCTCTAAGCTGAGAAGTCTTAATAAGGTCGTGCAAGAAGTTATCCATTAAACAAAAGACTTTCTGTGCAAAGGATTAAAAGGTCTCTAAACGTCTTCTGCCTTCATCTACAAAAGGAAGTCTTTGTAGAGATCTTTTCGTATCATATGGAACTTCGTACACGAAAAGTGAATCTCTGAACCTGCTACGTGTCAGAGCAGTGCTACCTCTGCACACCTTCTATATTCAAGTCAAAAGCTATCTCTCAACATCTTTATGCTCAACGACTATTTATCTGGACGCTATAAATAGCTTCTCACAAGAACTTGAAGGTGTCGGCCACATTCCTAAAGAAATATTCTGAAGCTGCTGACCAATGAAAGTGAGGAGAGAGCTCAGTGTAGAAAACATAGCTGAGAAAATCCCAAGTGCAGAGTAAAAGAAGAGCGAGAAAAGTAGAAAATCTTCAAAGAAAGGTGAACCGCTCCAGAAAAGAGAGAAAAGAAAGCTTGAAAGATTTAAGAGAAGCTCTCCTAGAAAGGAAGAGAAGAAAAGTCTCACAGAAAGAGTGATTTAGATACTTCAAAGAGAAAAAGACTGTCGAGCCTAAACACTCTGTTGTATTAACTATCCTTGTACTTAGATTTATTCTTTGTATCCTGAGTTATACTCAGTAATTCCTTTGTACAAGAAGAACCTAAGTTTATGTTTCTCAGAAACTTAAACTTAGCTTATATTGTAAACACTATTGAGTGTCTGAGAGCCTAGAGAGGCTTGGTGGAATAAAAAATACTTGTTGAGCCTGGAGAGGCTTGTCTTTAAAAGAATATTGCTTAAGTTGCCTCGAGAGGCAGTTGAAAACAAAGAATACTCGTTGGGCCTGGAGAGGCCAGGTGTGCAAAGAATACTGCATGAGTTTCCTGGAGAGGCAGTTGAAAACAAAGAATACTTGTTGTTAAGCCTGGAGAGGCTGGGGTAAAAGAATACTTGTAATCTTGCGAGATTAGTGGAAAATCCAGTGGAGTTTTGCCCTGAGACTGGATGTAGCTCACTGGATTAGTGGGTGAACCAATATAAATCTTTGTGTTAAGTTCTCTCTTCCCTTACCTCTTTACTTTCCGCTGATATCTATTTAAACTAACCAAGGAGGGTTAAAGAAAAGTCATTTTATTAATCTGAACAGAAAACAATCTTTTCTTTAAAGGGAAAATTATTTTAGAAAGGTTTTTATTCAACCTTCCGAGTTGCATCAGCAAGTTACTGAACTTCCCAGTTTCGGAAGGTTGATCAAATATTTTCAAATCAGTTTTGCGTTTTCAAAAGGTTTTCCAAAAAACTGTAAAGATTATTAAAACACTATTTGACCCCCCTTCTAGTGTTTCCTGTGACCCTAACAGTTGGTATTAGAGCTTAACCCTGGGTTAAGCATCTAACAAATGCGGAGGAAGAAGATCCAGATGGAAACCTAAACAAGCGTTGGAGAGAACCTATGAAGAAGATCAACAAAAGCAGCAAAAGTGTTTGTTGAGCCTCAGTAGATAGACATCATAAAAAATTCTCAAATATCTCTCTTGGTAACATTGTTTAATTTTTCAGAAATTAATTCATGCTTTCGTGAAAATATTTAGTCTTGTGTAATATATTACATGATTGCATAAAAAACCATTTCAAATCATTTTTAGGCACAATTATTATTTTTGCCAAAAAAAATTTTAATTGGAAAACTGAAAAGTCATATTTTTAAAATTTTTTTGAAAACTGTAAGCATTGATGACATGGATGTTTAAAAGAGATGGCCTTTCACCTGTCTGCTACACTACGCACGTTCTCCCAAGTCGGTGCTGCAAATTCCATCATTAAAGACTATCTGAGCCTATTTATACAAGACGTGGGAAGCAGTTCAAACCTCACCATTCTTCTGAATCCTTTTGCAATCCCTCATCTGTCTCTCTCAAGCCTTTACCTAGACTCATCTCTCCTTCCCTCTCAAATGGCGTCCCTTGCTACCATCTTTCAAACAAAAGTTGTGGATTTCAAAAGCCTTGCTGAGGAAGGCTACGATATTGCTGACCTTTTTGAAAGTGTTGGATGGCTACCATTCTTTGAGGCCATTGACTGCAAGTGGCATGAAGCCAGTGTTCGGGAGTTTTGGAACACTACAAAAATGGAGGAAGAAAACAAGAAAATTTTTCTGAGGGCCCAGGTGCAGGGTCAAGACATTATTGTAAATACTGCTATTCTGGAAAAAGTGTTGGGAGTCAAGGCTGAAGGAGCCAAGTTCTCTGATATCTGGGAAGATCTTCATGGTGGGGCTGGAAAGTTTAACAAGCTAATCTACGGTGAAAATGGGATTAAGGATATTCCCAAAGTTCTCTTTGAAATCCTGAAGTGTTGTGTAATTCCTAGTGTGAGAGATAACCACATCTCCAAGATGGAGAGGTTTTGTGTTATCAACCTTTTGGAGAGGAAGAAGACTAATCTTCCTTGGGTCATTCTGTTTGGCATGATAAGGAGGGAAAGGGACTTTACTGAAATCCTGCCTCATAACACCATAATCATGAAGCTTCTCCAGTACTACAATGTTCACATTGAATATCTCTATGACCACAGGCGTCCTAGCATCTTCAAGGTCAATGGTCGAAATACAATGTTGAATGATGCTCTTAATAAAAGACCAATCTCGGAGCCTGTTGAAGTCAAGAGGTTAAAGATGGAGAACACCTTCCTTCGCAAGGAGTTAGAGAGGACCAAGACGGCATTCCTGAAGCTGAAAGAGGATGTGGGAATTAAAGAAGAAGAAGAAAATGAGCTCAGTGAAAGCCAGTCTTTTAATTAATCCTTGTCAAAAAATATCTTCTCTTTAGATAATATTTTGAAAATTTTCAATATAATATAAGAAATATTTTGTGCATCTTTAGCTGCCTTGCGAAATCTCTCTGAGCTTACTTTCAAATCTTTTCATTTCTCTAAAAGCATCTCTATTTGTGTGATATATTTTGTGCAATGTATGCTCACTTACTTTAAAAGAGACATAATTTTATCTTAATCTGAATCAACTTACCTTACACGGTTATGTCTTCTGAACGTTGAAAAGTCGTTTTATTAATCTGAACAGAAAACAATCTTTCCTTTAAAGGGAAAATTATTTTAGAAAGGTTTTTATTCAACCTTCCGAGTTGCATCAACAAGTTGTTGAACTTCCCAGTTTCGGAAGGTTGATCAAATATTTTCAAATCAGTTTTGCTTATTTCGAAAGGTTTTCTAAAAATCTATAAAGATTATTAAAATACTATTCAACCCCCCTTCTAGTGTTTCCTATGGCCCTAACAGGATGGATGGAGTAAAAGGTTAAATTTTAAAACAATGTGATTCGCTAAAATAAAAAATAATAACGTGATTCGCTAAGATATAGGATCAACTATTTTAATTTCAAAAGGATGGGAATTATAATAATCTCTCTGTGACGAGAAATATTCAATAAATATATATTTTTTACCAAATATTCAAGAAATAATCTCTCTGTGACAAAATAATATATTTATCTCATTTTACTTGTCATTCTATAATTTCAAGAAATATTCATTTTTTACCAAATATATTTTTTACAAATAATAATTGAATTATTTTTTCAAAGACTTGGAATGGAGTGTCAATCTTTTAATGTAATGTAATGGAATAGATTGGAACATTGTGTAATTTATTTCTTTGTGCTCGAGTTCACAATCCATAATTAATTATAACATTCATGTTTTTTAATGTTGCCTTTTAAAGTTGCTTTGTATAAAGGGAGGGACTCATCTATTTGAACATTTCATTCTTTGTGCTGGATTTCAATAATTAATATTCATGTTTTTTAATGGTTCCTTTTAAAGTTGCTTTGTACAAAGGAGGGACTCATTTGTTTCAACATTTCAAGGTCAGTTACAAATTCCAATGAAACTACTTAATTGATTTAAGATTGATCAATTAATTTTAAAGAAAAATCATAAATGAGAAAAAAATAATTAATGAGTGATAAGAGTTATAGTAGGAAATGAATTAATTTTTTTATTAAAATAACTGAATTAATTGCATTTCTCAACTCATGTTTAGAAACCTTAATAATAAATAAATTGGGATGAATGGAGTAAAAGGTTAGAATTTAGAACAATGTGATTCGCTAAAATAAAAAAAAGGTTTATATACAAAATGACGTGATTATTTTTCGTTAATGCTCTCGTTACAATTTTTAATTAATATTTATTCACTTAAAATCACAATTTTTTTTGCTTGAGTAAAACATCATTTTTGCCCTCATAAGATATAGGATCAATTATTTTAGTTACAAAAGGATGGAAATTATAATAATCTCTATGCCCCATTTTATTTGATTTTTTATAAAAATATATTTATCTCATTTTACTTGTCATTCTATAATTTTAAGAAATATTTATTTTATTTATCAATTATATTTTTTATAAATAATAATTGAATTATTTTTTCAAAGATTTGGAATGGGGTGTCAATCTTTTAATACTATAATGTAATGGAATAGATTGGATCATTGTGTAATTTATTTGTTTGTGATGGAGTTCACAATCCATAATTAATATTCATGTTTTTTAATGTTGCCTTTTAAAGTTGCTTTGTACAAAGGGAAGAACTCTTCTATTTCAATATTTCAAGGTCAGTTGCAAATTTCAATGAAACTACTTAATTGGTTTAGGATTGATCAATTAATTTTAAAGAAAAATCATAAATGAGATGAAAATAATTAATGAGTGATAAGAAGTATAGTAGAAAATGAATTATTTTTTTATAAAAAACAAAATTAATTGCATTTCTAAAAAGTTTAAAAGATAAATACATTGGGATGGATGGAGTAAAAGGTTAGATTTTAAAACAATGTGATTCGCTAAAATAAAAAAAGTTTATATACAAACTTACGTGATTATTTTTTGTTAATGCTCTCTTTACAATTTTTAATTAATATTTATTCACTTAAAATCACAAAATTTTCATGTTTGAGTAAAACATCATTTTTGTCCTCGTAAGATATAGGATCAACTATTTTAGTTACAAGAGGATGGAAATTATTATAATCTCCATGTCCCATTTTACTTGATTTGTTAGAAAAATGTACTTATATCATTTTACTTGTCATTCTATAATTTAAAGAAATATTTTTTACCAATTATATTTTTTACAAATAATAATTGAATTATTTTTTCAAAGACTTGGAATGGGGTGACAATCTTTTAATATAATGTAATGGAATAGATTGAAACATTGTGTAATTTATTTCTTTGTGATGGAGTTCACAATCAATAATTAATATTCAGGTTTTTTAATGTTGCCTTTTAAAGTTACTTTGTATAAAGGGGTTTCAATATTTCAAGTTCAGTTTCAAATCTCAATGAAACTACTTAATTGATTTAGGATTGATCAATTAATTTAAAAAAAAATCATAAATGATAAGAAAATAATTAATGAGTTATAAGAGGAATAGTAGGAAATGAATAAATTTTTTATGCAAATAACAGAATTCATTTAATTTCTCAACTCCAATGTAAAAACTTAAAGATAAATAAAGTAGGATGGATGGAGTAAAAGGTTAGATTTTAAAACAATGTAATTATTTTATTATTCACTTAAAAACACGTGATTATTTTTCTATTATTATTTTTAAAACAATCTAATTAAAATTGTAAAGGTATATATACAAAATCACGTGATTATTTTTCGTTATTGCTCTTTTTACAATTTTAATTAATATTTATTCACTTAAAAGCACAAAAATTTTATGTTTGAGTAAAACATCATTTTGTCCTCATAAAATACAGGATCAACTATTTTAGTTACAAAAAGTTGAAAATTACTGTTTTAGTCTCTAAAAGATGAAAATGTCAATCAATTTTGTCCCTTTTTAACATCAATTTGATCTCTAAAAATGACTAAAGCGATCAATAATTTTATCTTTTAGTGGTAAAAGGGTAATTTCCATCTTTGAGAGTCTAAAGTGGAAAACCCAATATCTTTGAAGAACTAATTAATATGATTAATCTCTCGCTGTGTTAAAGTCGTGTCAAGATATTTGTAATAAATTGTAGATATTATTTTAATGAATATTTGAATAATAAAATCCTTACATTAAAGTGTTGGTTGAAAAAAGTCATTTTCATTAATAAAACCAAGTTATTTATAACTATCATTAATTATTATATGCATTGCAAAAAATATGAATTAATAAAAATGAAAAATCATTAATACTATCATTAATTATCAAATCCCAAAATAAAATATTAGTACTTCATTTTATAACCCATAGTTGTATATAAGATGAAAGAACATAGTTCATCAGGTATCATACATTTCTAACAAAAATCCTTAGTTAGTCATGATTTTTCTCATATCATTGATTCATTGATGGATGGAGTTAGCTTGGTGCAGGTCGGGTTCTACTTTCTTTATACTTGACAAGTAAGAAAATAAATCCCGATCCACACCCAGCAAACTTGGTTCATCGATGAGAAGAACTCTACATTCTGTCCACTTTAAACATGCATATGTTTTAAGAGCCATGTTATTAGTTTTGAGGGCAGTGTTGCATGAATGCAACAAATGATGATATGTTTTTATTTTACAAAGTAATTAATTTTTAAAAATCAATCAGAGATTCCATTTGCAAATTATTTTGTATAGTCTTATAAATATATAACTTTCATATCCTTTATTTTTTTGCTTTTTCAATGATTATGAGATAAATTAATTTTATCTTTTGATTTGTTCATTTGGTTTCAACTTGAGAAAATAGTTTTCAATTTTTTAGCACTTGTCTTGCGGACACATGGGAAATGAGGATGATATCAATCGTTACAAAGGGCGAGTACTGTAACATCCCAAATTATAACTCTCTTTGTAAAAAGAAGGTCTCGCTTGAGCGAGCATATTGGAAAAAGGGGAAATTTTGGATACTGTCATGCTCTCTCAAGCGAGAGGGGCTCACTTGAGCGAGCATATCAGTAAAAGATTGGGGAAAATGTTTCTGGTTTTCTAGCTCAAGCGAGGGATCCCTCGCTTGAGCGCAATTCAGGGGAAATTCCAGGGTTCTCTATGGAATCCCCTCGCTCAACCGCAATTCCAAGAGTTTCTCTCTAGAATGTTCTCACTTAAGCGAGCGTCCTCTCGCTTAAGCGAGGGAGTGTATACTCTGATATTTTGCATTCCCTCGCTCAAGCGAGAAGGCCTCGCTCGAGCGAAAGTTCGCGTATCTATTTTTTAAAAACCATATTTTAGGGCTCGACTCTCATTCTTATTTTTCCATCCACATTATAGAGAGAGGAGCCAAGTTTGGAACCAAGAGGAAGCTAGAGGAAGCATAGGATCTTTCCCCCAACATTCTTCAACTCATTCTTCCTTATCTCTGGGTTCTCTTGAGTTGAGTATAACTCACACACCCACTCTCAACTTGCTTGAATCTCTTGAATAAGCCCTAATCCCTCTTCTAACCTTTCTATAGTTTTGAATATCTTTGTATGCTTATTGTGTTTCCTTATTTTGATTTGGTTGTACATTATGAATTGTGGCATGAATTAGAACTTGTATGTTACGGTTTGTCTCTTAGTTTGCAATAACCTTATGGATTCATGAATCATGCTATTCTTATACTATATTTTCACAATGTAAGTGGCCCTTGGCCCCAGATAATCAGAAAATGTATTTTGGCTTCAACCCCAATGTTTGAGCTTAGGCTCCCAGAGAAAATGTAGTTTGGCTTCGGCCCAGATAAATACTTAAGCAAGATTGGACTTCGGTCCCTTGAAAAATTGGACTTCGGTCCCCAGAATAAAACTTGGGTTTTGGCCCCTAGAATAATGGTCGGAATAGCCCTAGAATTAGTGAAAAGACCCCGTTTGTAGGGTAATGCAGGTCATGTCATGTTTAGATTTAGTTGAGATGTTGTGTTATGTGATTAATGTATTCCTTGCTGCATTGCATTTGCCTGCTACCCACACTGCCTGCTGCATGGTTATATTCACTAAGACAATTGTCTCACCACATGTTTGTGGCTATATTTTAGATCCGCAACTTTCTCCCATTGTCGGGCAGTGAGATTGCAGGAGCTAGGAGACTCATTGTTTTGTTTATGTTATACTATCAATGTATGTTGCCTTTAGTTTATATTTTGGATATGTATATGCTAGCTTTCATCATATTCTTTTGTGCGATATAATTGTACATGTGTAGCCTTTGATCCCTCTCTTTTTTTTCAGAACACATGTATGGTAGTATCCCAATTCGGAACCATGTATTGATACTGAAATTGTAGCCTGGATGACCTTTATTCATATATTCAGTTATATTGTTTAAGTAACGTTGGAATGCTTAAACATCATATGATGTATGTTGTACGATATTTAAAATGGCACGAAATAATTTCAGAAATTTGGGAATTTTGCTTCCAACGGGCTTAATTTCACCATCGCAATCTTAATAGAAGAATTGATTTCTAGCTTACCCTGAAACTAGTTAATGACTTTTCCCATTGAAATGCCAACAATATATCGGGTATTCGACCCCTAGGTATGGCATCTAACTCATTTAGCTTCATTCCACATCATTTAGAAGCTTACTTGGGTATCATAGTCATTATAGGCACACAACAATGTGAATCTCCACCATCGACCTTCACCACCAGTAGCCTGTTTCACGCACCATAACTTTAGCATAGAAATTTGTTGAATGCATAGCCATCGCACCAGAATCAGCTCTGTTAGGCCAGATCTAAACACTCTTCTACATGTATATATGCTAACATTTTCAAAAGTGATAACTCACAATAGAGATTGACTATGGACCTTTATTTGTAATGGAAAAGGTTTGAATTATTGAGTTGTTACCCTAACTAGTAGTAGTGGATATGAAGACCCAAAACAGCTTTTACCTTGGAATATTCCCAATTATGAAAAAAACTTGAGTTGTTTTTTATGTATGAAAAAGAAAAAGAAATATAATAATATTATTTACATCAGCACACACACCATGCTAGCACACTTATTGTTGAAGATCTTATATATATCATCTTGTTTGTAAACTTCAATGAGTAATCCATGGGTACATAGTGCAAATGATCATGAAATGATTTATTTTTACATTTTTTTCTACCATGCTACCAAATAGTTGTAATATTGACTTTTCTTAGTCTTTAAATAGCATGTGAATTTGTTCTTCTCTTTTTCTTTTTTGTGCCAAGAATATGAATTCATTCTTCTGGTGGAAAATGAAGTCATTGATAAAACCGCCATTTTATATATTTATTTTGAGTATTTGAAAGTTGTTTGACATTTATGGTCATTATTATTATTATTATTATTATTATTATTATTATTATTATTATTATTATTATTATTATTATTATTATTATTATCTCACTAATTTTCCCTTATTTTTTCACAGAAATAAAAGGAAAATCTTTAATGAGATTTGGCCAAGAATAGGAGATTGAATGAAATAAAAGGATAATCATTGACAAGATTTGGAAAAAGATTTAGTCGTAATTTTTACTCCACCCTTCCCAAAACTTAATTGATTCTCGAATCCAAATCAATTTTCAAATATTAAATTTTTAGGGTTTCCAATTTTTCCTAATTTAACAAAATTGGTGGCGACTCTTATTTTAATTATTAATTGAATTTTTGTGTATTTACAATGATAATAAACTTAAGTTAACTCAGAAAAGTCTTCACGTTACATTTTAATGAAGTTCTAATGTTTCAAATAAGGCTATCAATCTGAAGAACAAAGCCTATCTAAAGGAAGCTACGATCTGAAGTGGTCAAGGCATCTGAAGCTTAAGACTCTGAAGATTCATCTGAAGTCTGAAGATGTATCTGAAGCCAAGCTGTCTGAAGTCAGGGAAAATATGACGTGGCAAGTCAAAGTCTGATCCAATCCTTCACGCAACCTCAGAACATAAATATGGCGAATCAAAAGAACACTTTCTTCTATGGTTTGAAAAGCATGCACCAAAGATGAAATTTTACACAACAGATCTATAATGGTCAGAAAAGCGCCTGCAACCTTGTACGATGTCAAAAAGATGTTTCTTAACGGGATGAAGAGCATTAAATGCTATCTCTCAACATACTTCTCAATGGACGTTTTCAAACCCAACACCAGAAGCCTATAAATATGAGTGTGCCTTTGTGAAGAAATAAGAACAAGCATCCATGCGATTTTTAAGTTGAAACGCTGCTAAAACTTGTATAGATTATATACTTTGATTATTTGTTGTACAAAACTTTCATATGCTGTGTCTAACACAACTTTCTCTACAAACTCTTTGGAACGAAGGACTCTTCTGAAGTTTTAAGTTCTTTGATTTCTGTAAAACACTTAGTGTAGTGCCTGAAGAGGCTAGGTGAGTAAAAAATACTTGTTAGAGTCTGGAGAGGTTAGGTGTGCAAACAATACTTAATAGAGCCTGAAGAGGTTTGATTGTAAAAGAATATTTGTAATCTCTTGATATTAGTGGATAAATTCAATAGCTAGTTGGTACTGGAACTGGACGTAGTTCACAAGTGGTAGTGCTTCTTTCCCTTAAGTCTTTATATTTTATCTGCGCTAATGTAAATGGGATTTGAACATAGTTTACAAACATTTTTTTTTGTTTTATACAAAGTAATCATATTTCAAAAAAAAAAACTCTTATTTGAAGTTTATCAAATAAGAGATAAAACTTTAGACAATATCTGAAAAACCCTGTCTGAAATTTACGTAAACTTAGCTTTTGGAAAGGTTTCTGAAAAATTTGTAAAAGTTTGTAAAAATAATATTCAACCCCACTTCTAGTGTTTTCCTATGGCTCTACAATTAATTTTTCAATATTTTGATTAAATCTATAGAAAACAAAATCATGCAATAAGAAAAGAGTTTAATTACTATACATTGTAAGTGTAGAAGTCTTTTCACTGACATCCAATAATGTGTGGTCACCTCATTTAATAAGTTTAATGATACATAAGGTGTCATACTCTTTAAATGTTGTGACAAGACATAATTATATGTCAGTGTAAAAAAGTTTTACATTGACAGTGTATAGTGATTAAGTTCATAAGGAAATGTGAAGATAAATAACAAAATTTCAAGTGGGAGAAATCATGTTAATTGAAAATCACAACTACAACTCTTTATTTTAAACCCAATCATAAACTTATAGTCTTTTTCAAGTGATACATCTTAAGGGTAGGCTTATATGTTTAAATTTATATCTCTAGCTTCAAAAATTCATGGTGTCTTATTTATATTGATAAAATAAATGTTAAGGTTCGGTCAATGTCACTTAAAGATTAAGTTACAGATCATTCCTCTACGCTCATAACCTAAAAAGCTTGAATGCATCCTTGATAGAAAGATGGTGAAACGTGGGAGAGATGCACCCATAAAGGTTTTAATGAAGACTTCTCTTGGGATAGTTTTATTATCATTTCCTTGATAAGTACAACATTTAACACTTAAGGCGGACAAGGGTTAGCACAAACACATGTTGGTTTAACTGTTACATTTCATTTATTAAAATTTATTGCAGTTTCTCAAAATATTTTATTCATCTTAATATTACTATCTATTAATATTTAATATACATGTAATAAATAACATCTTATTTAAAATTAATATTTATATAAGAGGTATATGGAGGCAATTAATTTAACCAACCTTCATTAATTGAAGCTGGAAGAAGTCCATAGACGAAATTCCCATACATGATAGCCACTAAATAACTAATCATTGGAGCCAAATTCCATATTAATAAAAGAGTTAAATATGTTTTTAGTCCTTGAACTAAAATTGAGTTTTAATTTTAGTCCCTGAAATATGTTTTTGGTCCCTGAAATACAGTCGAGATTTGTTGGTTTTAGAGCTTATGATTTAGTATAAATAGGAGTAGTATTAGTTAGTTTATGAATCAGTGAGCGTAAAAAATTGAGAGAAAACTTCAACAAATTTTTTGTGTCATTTTGTGTAACATCCCAATTTTCATAAACCATTTTTTATAAACTAAATAGGGTTAGAAATGTGTTATATAAAAGAAGTAGGAAAAAGGGGAAGAAAAACTAAGTTAGGAGAAAAGAAGAGTGAAAATCAGGAAAATTGAATCCTGACACTCTCGCTCAGGGCTCACTTAAGTGCTCTTGAGCGAGGGTATTAGCAAAATGGGGGTTCTTCACTCTGGTTTCCTTGCTCAGGCTCGCTTGAGCGAAGCCTGAGCGAGAAAAGAGAGTAAAAAATGGGGCTCTCTAGGTGAAATTTAGCACAGCCCCGCTTGGAGCGCCCCTGAGCGAGAAAAGCGTTTTGGCTCAGCCTCGCTGAAGCCCGTGTTGAGCGAGAGCGGGCGAACAACTTTTAATGTTGTTTTTCCTAGGGTTTGCCTCATTCATTGCTTTCACCCCTATATAGAGAGAAGGTTAGAGATAGAAAGAGAGAGAATGTCGAAGGAGAACTTGATTGGAGGCCTCTACAACACTTAAAGAGCTTGGAATCACCATCCTCATCCCTCCATTTTCCCTATTTCCTTGCTTTGAGGTGAGTGTGGTTCATCCACTCACTCCATCCTTGTGTGTATCCTCTTTTAAAGCCCCCCCTCTCCCCCCTTCTTTATTTCTTGTATTTGCATTGAATGAAGTGTGCATTGATTGAATGGTTGAATAGTTTGTGTTAGGAATATGCACTAGAGACTTATATGTTTATGAACATCCATCACTTGTATCATGTTATTTTATGAAGGCAACTTATTCTTTTAGAATATAATTATTGTCCTTAGAATAGTAATCTTAAACTTCATAAGAAATCAAGTAGATGACTTGATCGTGAGATCTTGTGAAGAACTATTCTTAAAATAGTCCCTAGTCAAGTATCATCTTAGGAAAAATATGCACTTAGACTAGTATGTGAGTTCATTGATGATCATGTCTCACAGATCATGGATATGAGATATCATGTGCTCACATAGGTACACATTAAGAGTAATGGTGTACTGGAAAGACCCACCTTAAGAACGTTGCATGGGTTGTTACATAAGTGTTATGAATGTTTCTTAAATTGATAAATGTTATATAAAGTCCTTTGACCTGAAATCACTATGATTCCTACATAAGGAATTATATGTTTTAATTATCATCAAACGTTACCTGTAACAGGGTAATCATAAAGTTGGTTTTTGGACATATAATAAATTATGTGGTGGAATGTGAGTGCCCTAGATGGGATTTTTCCCTCCTATGTAACGGGAGTTATATCTGTAGGCCTCTTGATAAAGTGAGACTGAAAAATGCATGGCCATGCTCAGGAGGATAAACATGAGATGTTTATTTTCTGTACAGTCTACTTGGGGATCAAGAAAATATAAATTGAACTATACAAGGTTGACACAATCCATGCCCTTGTGTTCAATTAGATATTTGGACAAAGGGACAGATCATATAAACTATTATCATAAAATAGGATTTATCAAAGTTATTGATAATCTAAATATTTGGATAGTGATGTGTTGCTAGATACCGCTCACTATTTATGATATTAAATATAAAAGGGTTTTATTTTAATATCATAACCAAATATTAAAATCCTATTGGGTCACACGCATACAACAAGCCACTAGGAAAGGATAATAATTCTAATTAAATTAAATTAGAATTATTACATAATGGTCCAGGCCCATAAGTGTGAGGGTTAAGTGAGTGAGGGGGTAAAACCCTAGCCACCACTCTATAAATAGAGCATAAGATGCACTACCCCAGAGACACATGAGCAATCATTTTTTACTTTCTAAGGCTACTAGCAAGAGCTGAGGAAGGTTTCCTAGTCCGGCTGTTGGCGTGGATACCAATAGAGACGTGGCTACTCTTGCCTCGTGTTTAATCCTAATAAGGTACGACCTTTCATTTCAATATCTGTTATGCCTTGATTCGTGTTTTCTCAAAACGATTATAATAAGGGAGGGAATCCATTTATTTCCGCTGTACCCTGACCACATGCTTGATTCCCTTCAGTTTGAATATTTAGGGCTTTGAGATAGCAAGGGTTTGAGAAAAAGGATAGAATCTTGTATGCCCTTTCCTATTCCCCTTCCCTATATGTTAGAACCTTGAGGAATGTATTTGACTGTGATTACTCTTACCTTGTGAACTAAATATGTATAACTATATAAGAGGAAAATTTATGGGTCTCCGGACCAAGAGGAAAATTAAATGGGACTTCGGTCCAAAGAGGAAAATGGGTCTTGGACCTAAGAGGATTATGAAAGTTAAATGCAAATGTCAATGTTGAATTAAAATAGAAGGTTAAAAGGCCACAAGGAAGACGTTCCTTGTATGGATACTGAGCTAAGTCCAGGTCAGAGGATTAAGCGTTAAGACCCCACTGGTGTTGGGTAATACAACAAGAAATTAAATGTAATGACTATTGTTTAAATGGTTGAGTTAGTTGTATGAATTTCCGCCGTGCATTTTATTTTCTTGTACACCTACACTGCCTGTATGATCACACTCACTGGGACTTTAGTCTCACAACACGTTTTGTGGATTCTTTAGATGTGCATGGTTCTCAAACCGAAGATTGACTGGATTTGCACAGGACTTTTGTTGGGTCATGTTGACCCCTTTTGATTATGTATTTAATTCCATTTTGTATAGGCATTTCCTTTTATTCTTTTGACGGGATATCCTAGTACATGTGAAGCCCAGGGGGGATGTTTTTAGTTATTCGAGGACACATGTACAAGGGTATCCCATCATGCCTGTAGAAATTGATTATGTCGTATTGAGCCATCATTGGCGTACTTATTGACTGGATTAATGTATTTATGTGAAGCTTAAGTAATGGTTGGACTACCTAAGCTATTTGTATTGATTATCGATATTCATAATGCGCGAAATCATTTCTGAAATTCGGGAATATGTTTCCAACAGGCATTATTCTTGGATTTATGAATTAGGACGTTACACTTTGAGTGTGGAATTTGGATATTAACAAAAGCCAAGTTTTTTAGTTTATTATTTCATCAATAAAATAAAAATTCATGTGTGAAATTAGTTCTTGAGAGTTCATATTTTTTTTTTTGCATATACAATTTATTAAGGCAATTTATTTTGTGTGTGAAATTAGTTCTTGAGAGTTCATTTTTGTTGCATATTATTGAGGCAATTTATTTTAATTGCCAACATTTGGCATGAGAGCTTATTGTACCAACATGGCAGGAAGTTCAAGCACATAAGCAAATCAAACTCAACAAGTGAAAACCATTATCTACATATATGATGGTATATCAAAATTTTCCATGTGGAAACATTTGATGGAGTTGTGTTTAGCAACCAACGGTTATAAAGAAATTGTCAAAAAAGCTTTTGTTGAACCAACCGGAGAAGGGAAAGAAAAAACAGAGCAACAAGTAGAAAAAGATCGTGTACTTAATCAAAGAGCTTTGTTTTTTATCTGTCAACATGTGAATCTGCCTATTCTTGAAAAACTTTCCAGGCTAAAACAACAAAAGAAGCTTAGGAAATTTTTCTTAAAACTTACGAAGGTGTCGATCAAGTTAAACGGACGAGATTGCAAGGCCTAAAGCAACAGTTTAAATTAATGGAACATGGCAAGGATAAAAGTATTCGTTATTACTTTTCACGAATGGATAAGCTAGTCAATGATATGAAGAACAACGTGATGATATATCAGAAAAAGAAGTCATGGAGAAAATCATGTGCACACTCACACCTCGATTTGATTACGTGGTAGCAGCTATTGAAAGATCTCAATAAAGTGACTTTGAATGATTTTCAAGCATCTTTAGAGTCACGTGAGATGCGGATGAACGAGAGATCAAGCGGAGCAATTGAACTAGCATTGAAAGTACAAACAAATGTTAGAAGAGAGGGACCTATGCAAAGAAGGGCCAATCAAAATCAAAGGGGTCAGAATTTCAAAGGAAGAGGGAGTAATTTTCAAACTGACTCAAGCTAAGGTACAAGGGGAAATGGTTCTTTAAAAAACAATCTAATATTCAATGTCATAAATGCAAGAAGTTCGGACATATCCAGTCTGAATGAAGATCTCATATTCAGTGCCATAATTGCAGCGAGTATGGTCACTATAGTTGAGAATGATATGCCAGAGCATTGAATATTAGAGAAAATCATGCTCAAGTTGTAGAAAATGAAGATGGTGCTTATAACAAGTCATGTAGTAGCTGATAAAAATGATAATCAATGGCTATTAGATATTGGTTGTAGCAATCATCTAAATGGGAAAAAAAGAATTATTTTCTGACTTAGATGAAAATTTCAAAACCAATGCCAAGTTTGGTGATAATTCCAAACTTGAAGTTTCGGGAAAAGGGAAGATTGCCATCAGATTGAAAGATGGATCTTTAAATTATATTTATGATGTATTATTTGTACCTGGCACATGTCAAAATCTTTTGAGTGTGGAACAGCTAGTTGAGAAAGGATATCATCTACGATTCAACAAAAGAGGTTGCACCATAAGTGATGTGGTGATGGGGCGGATAGCAAAGACGAACATGACAAGAAATCGATTATTTCGGATGAATATCAAGTATGATCCTGCTTTAAGTTGTAATGTCACTGTTGCTGATGATAATTGTGTTAGAACCACAGGCAACACTAGAAGGGGGGTTGAATAGTGTTTTAGACATTTTAGGACAATTTTGGAAATCTTTAAGATAAACAATCACGTTAAGTGATCATTGTACTAAACCAATCTTAAGATCAGAGTTATTTTAAAATCATGCGGAATATATGAAAGATTTAGATTAAGAACTTTTTCTTACACTTAACATTGTTTTGATTTTAAACAAACTTCTCTTAGTGTCTTCTGAAGAATATTACTAAGAGTACCTTCAGAACTGTTTCTGAAATACTTTAGATGATCAGAGACCATCTATATCATGTGTCTGAACTGAGTTCCTGTTGGGCTCACTTCAGACAGGTATTTCAGACATCCCTCTGAATATATTCTTCTATAATACTTCAACCTACACTAGAGACGTTTTAAAGTTATGTTTGTATGAAAACTTGTTTTATTGAAATCCTTGAGTTAAGCTTGTTATGAAATATACTTTTCAATCCCCATCGTAAATGTAAAGACTGCAAATAAAAGAGATTAAGGGAAAGAAAACTTAGACACAGAATTTATCCTGGTTCACCCACAAACCCTGTGAGCTACATCCAGTCCTAGTGGCAAACCACCACTAGCCTTTTTTATAACAACAACACATATGTGCCACTCCGAATCCCCTAGACCCTTACAGCCACATATATGTCACACTATCTGAAACCACAGATACACATGTTAACCTCTCCAGGCCAACACAACAAGTATTCTTTTCTATCAAGCCTCTCCAGGCTCTACCACAAGTATTCTTTTCTATCAAGCCTCTCCAGGCTCTACCACAAGTATTCTTTCTTCCACCAAGCCTCTCCAGGCTCTCAGACACTTAACTAAGTGTTGAGTATTACTACTCAATCTAAGCTAGATGTTCGCTAGAACCTCTCAACTCAGATTTTTCTTGTACATAGAGATTACTGAGTACATACTCAGGATACAGTCATTACAAACTAAATACAAGGATAGACAGTGATACAAGTGTTTGAATTTAAGTACAATCCCTGTCTTTTCTATGAGGAATGCATCCACTGAGAGTAGGCTAACTAAGATGTGAAATTAAGCTTCAGCCTTATTCTCCAACCATTGGTTTCCATGGGCTACATTCTCACCCGTATCATTGGAATACCAAGGTATCTTCAAAGCTTCAAACCGTACCTGGTTTGATAGTCATTTGTACAGCATGATTGCCTTCCGACAACCAACTCACTTGATCAACAGACCAACTGTACAATCTAACTAACTGACCAGCTGATCAGTAGCCCGATTGAGAATTCACTCTCTGATCAATCGTAGTTGACATTTTCATGATGTATTTTTAGCTCGAGTCAACTCTTGTTAACTGTAAGACACTCAGCCTAGTTAACGATTTTCATCTTGATTGATTTCAAGAACCTTCTTGAAAAAACAATCCGATTGATCTATCTTGGTTGTACAGCAGCTGCATGGTTGTTTCCAACAACCTGATTGATCTTCTACCCAACCAGCTTGGTTGTGTGCTGCAACAACAACATCTTCAACTTCAATCTTGAGGCTATTTATATGTTCTTCTTGAATATAGCCGTTGAAGATAATTCATAATATCGTTGAGCTTCTGATGATGTGGCTCATATAGCCGTTGTGTAATAGCTTCTCAAACAGTTGCTTCTCCTTAAGCATATTGAGTGTTCAGAATACTCCCGTTCTGACACTTCTGTTGATGAGCTCTGTTTTGAGAGATGTGATGATTATGTGTATTCTCTCTCTTGAATTCTTTTGCTTTCTTGCATCTGTTTTATCCAGCTTGCATCTGCTTGCTCCAGCTTGCATTATCTTGCATCTGCTTTATCTGCTTTATCCAGCTTGCATTATCTTGCATCTGCTTGCTTTCGGATTTCCTCTGATTCTCTTGAGAGTATGTATCCGTTGATTTTGCCCTTTTTGCTTATTCTGCATATACTCCTTTTTCACTTGCTCCTGACACCATTACTTCTTTGAATGAGATGTCTACATCAATAGTCGTTGTTTGCAGATTCCTCTTTTGATATTTAGATAAAGATGTTGAATTGAATATATTTTATTCAAACATCTTCCTTGTTGATTTTGCTTAGTCTCCTGAGCTTTTCTTCTGCTTTGTTCCAGATTGCACAAATGAAGAAATGTCGCGTTGAAATGCTATCATTTAGAGACAGCAAATAGTCTTCTTTTAATCCGTTGTGAGACACGCTTCTTGAGAGTTCTGACATAGTACGACGTTGGTGCTGCAGTAAAGCTGCTACTGTTGTTGCTGCGAATGCTGCGTTGCACAGATTTCCTCAGTGGTGTATGAAGTTCAAATGCACCGGGAAAGGTCTCTGTGTTTGTTGCCACAAATGTATTTCAAAACGTACGAGCAGCAGAGACTTAGAAAAGTCTTCACGCAAGGTTTCAGCAAAGATGCCACGTCATTACTAAAGCTTCAGACAGCTTCCAACCTTCAGACGGGTTCCAGTCTTCAGATGGCTTCAACACTTAAGACAGGTTGATGACTTCAGACAGTTCAAGTCTTTCAGACAGCTTCGTTGCTTCAGACAGCTTCAATACTTCAGACTGGTTGAAACTTCAGACCCTTCTTCCTTATAGAATTGTAGCTTCATTCTTCTATGTATCTTCTTCTTCTTGTATCTCTTCTTCTTTGTTTCTTCAGTTCGTTGTTGTTCTTCAGACAGACGTATATTTGAATTTGTACTTCTTCATATCTTTTGCCTTCAGTTCTTTAGATAGTCTTCTAATCTTCACTTCTTCAGATAGTCTTCTAATCTTCGATTCTTCAAATAGTCTTCTAATCTTCACTTCTTCAGACGGTCTTCAAATCTTCACTTCTACAGACAGTCTTCAAGTCTTCACTTCTATTCTTCAGTTGCTTCAACTCTGTTAAAGATTAATCTTCTTCAGACTCTGCACTCTTGTTCTTCTGATTCTGATCTTCTGATTCTGATTCTGTTCACAAAATCTTCTTCTTCTAAAGAGTATTTTATCCTGAAACATAATTAACAAACAAATACCTTTCTTAGTAGAACCTGTTTATATAGTCTAATTGATTCTTTATATAATATTATTTGTTCTTTATATAATCTTATTTGTTAATCATTAAAACTAACGGATGTTAAGTCTTATAATCATGTTTAATTACTTAAACAGATTTATAGACTTCACAATCTCCCCCTTTTTAATGATGACAAATAAATTATATATTACTGACAAAATGGGTATAAAAAGAAATGAGAGATAATAAAATAAGATAATAGATTTTATTACTCCCCCTATCTATATTACTCCCCCTGAGACAGGCATTGATTCTTTTAGATATCTTCTGAAACAATTAAGTCTTAAATTAATCAATTCCAATTGTTAAATCTTTTATTGACCAACTATTACAAGTTTATTGTTAATATTTCAGATATTTTAGATAACCGATTGTTAAACTTTTTCTTGTGAAGATTTCAGATACCTATTGTTATTTTTCTTGTTAAGATTTCAGACACCTATTGTTATTAGAACCATTCAGATACCTATTGTTATATGATACTTCAGAAATTTCAGATTTCAGATACCTATTGTTAAAATGTTCTTGTTAAGATTTCAGATACCTATTGTTATGACTTATTGTTATTCTTACTTATTATTAGAACTCTTAGTTTGTTATCTTCTCTCTTACTGTATGTTATATTTCTTTGCTATTTATTTCTACTTCCTATAATCTCCCTATATATATCCCTCTTTGTTACACTCTTTTTAGTATTTTGTTAGTTTATATTTCTCCCCCTTTTGTCATTAATTAAAAAGGTTTATATTATAAGTTAATGTAATCCTATACCAAATGTTAAATAATGTATTGTTTTGACAGATATATTTCTCCTGTTAAGATTTGTTACGCTTAAAGAACTACTGAGGTTTCTCCCCCTAAGTTGATTAGTTTTCTACAATTTTTTTAAGAGTTTCTCGTTACAGTTAAGATTTTGTTAAGCAATTATCAAGAAGTTATGAAGCATAAATGAAACTAAATAAAGAGGATTTTTATTAAAAGAGAGAACAACTAAATTCACAGAAGAAAACACATGTAGACAAAGAAAGAGAGACACTTAAACAGAGACACTAAAGATGATAGAGGGAACTAATTTTCATAAGATTGCTCGTTAGACACTAGATATTATTAGAGATCTTGAGCACATTCTTCCTTAACTCCTTTATCTTGCGACGCAGTTGAGCATTCTCCATCCTTAGTCTTTGAATCTCAGGAATGTCATCGGTTTCCTCTGTGTTCCGATGATTTACCTTAAGAAGACCAGGATGTCTATGATCGTACAGATGGCTAATGAACACATTGTTTACCATAAGAATCTTCATGATCACAGTATTGTGAGGTAGGATAGTAGAGTCTTCCAGTTTTCTTCTTGCCATATCGAAAAGAATGATCCACGGAAGATTAATCTTCTTCTTTTGCAAAAGATTGATAACACAGAACCTTTCCATTTCAAGGTTATGGTTATCCTTAATTCGTGGGATCACACAATATTTCAGAATATTGAAGAGAACTTTGGGAATAACTTTCATTCCTCTCCTATTGAAGATTAGATGGTTAAACTGTTCCTCAAACAGATCTTTCCAAGCTGTGGAGAACAATTCTCCTTCAGCTTTTACTCCGAGAGCTCTTTCAAGGATATTGGTAGTTACAACCACCTTTTGATTCATAACTTGGGCTTTCAGGCAGGTTTCTTCCCCTGAGTTTTCCAGACAAAGCGTGTTCCAGAATTGATACACACTTTCTTCATGCCATTTGCAGTCAATGGCTTCAAAGAAAGGTAACCATCCGGCGGCTTCGAAAAAGGCAGTTACACTATAACCAACCTTAGAGAGATTCTGAAAGTCTACAATTTGAGTTTGAAGGATAGAGGAAGACATTTTGAGAGATGGAAGTGAGAAATCTTTTGGAGGTTTCCTAGAGAGATTTGGAGGTTGAGATGAAGAGAGCAAATAGAAGTTTGAGAATATATATAAGAGCATTTAATTTTGACACTGACAGCGCGTTCTTGGGAAGAGTGCGTTGATTGATAGACAAGTGAAACGCCACGACCTTTAAAGATATTAGGCGTTATTGTTCCAAGAGACCCCCTTATTAAAACAACACGTCTTTTCAGAGGACAACGCATTGAATGAAGGATCATGAAAGTTTAGATTAGGTAAAGAAGAGATGTTACCACATAATCCGTTTATTGTTATCTGGATGAGGAGGTGTTAATTGACATCGCTTCTTGTCTTGAAAGACTTTTTCTTCATCTGAGGTTGCTTGATGTCTGCACGTTTCAGTATGCTTTTGTCTTTTGTGCTCCCCGAGAATCTTTGAACAGTCATCTTAACCTATCCCTTTACAATTGAGTTGGATTCTAATGACTTGAGTAACTATCCCTTAACATTTCAGACCCACAATATCAGACAGTCCATAAGGAGCCTTCTGAACGGGTTAGATGAATAGAGATATTACTAAGTTAGTATAATCCACTCAGAGGTTGAGTTAGGTTTGGTGCATAGAGTGTTAACCATCTTTAATATTGATAACCCACGCTTTCAGAGAGTCCATTTTGAACTTCCTGAATAGGTTCAGATAATAAAGATGTTATCACATTATGTCCTTTTAGATGATGTTTCTTAGACGGTCTTCTTAAAACATGTTTCCTGAAACATTCAAACTAGAAGTACCTTTCAGTAGCACCTGATTGTAATTTGTCTAATTATTTAACTTAAGCAGATAACATTTCATCAAGTTTAAAAATTATCTTATTAGGTTAATTAAATTTATCTTTTAGAATCACAATTTGTTAATTAATTAAGTATAGAGTTATAGACTTAAAATGTGCACAAGAGGAAACACATATAAACAAATAGAACACATAGAATGTTAATATTAAGAGAAACACATATAAACAGAGATAGAAAGTGAAAAGGACTCAAAATAGAAAGACATAGATACAGAGAAAAAAAATTTCAGAACACAAGTGTATCATTGATCTTCAACAGGTTTGTTCTCATTGGCACTGACTTTCTCCTTTTGTGTTTTCAGCATCTGCAGTTCACGTTGATAGAGTCTGAGTGTTTCTTCCAGATGTTCAATACGTTCGTCCAACCTTTTTATCTTGCTTCTTCTGAATATTTCTCTTAAGTTTCCATGAACATTTAGATAGTCAGAAGATTCTATTTTGCTTTGAGTTGACGACAAAGGGCTTTGGTCTTCATTTTCTTCTGCTGATGTTCCCTTGATATGCTTATATTCTTTTATAGTGAACAAGGGTGATGGCTCCTGGTCAAAGAATCTTTCAATAGGAAATCCTTTATATTGAAGGATTTTCATAATTAGTGTAGTATGGGGAAAGACTTTGACTTCTTCTAATTTTCTTCTCATCATATGGTAGAGGATGATTCTGGGAAGATTTAATCTTTTCCTTTGAAGGAGATGTATCAGCACGAATCTTTCCATATCAGAGATGATGTTTGTATCCTTCCTTTTGGGTAGAATACAACAATTAATGATTGTCAGCAGAATTCTGGGAATTTCCAGTAAGTTTGAGCAAACTGGTGTTTCAAGAGTTCTGCGACCAAATAACATTTGATCATGCATCTCTTTCTCTCTATCATTGATTTCCCAATCTGAAGAGAATTGCTTTCCGGTTGCTTCAGCCCCAATGATTTCCTTTAGAACTTTGAAGTCCACTCTGATAGGCATTCCCATTACTGAAGTGTTTATACCACTTGTCTCTTTAAGAAAGGAAATCTAGCCAGCATCCTTGAAATACTCAGAGATTTTTAGTCCTTCTCTGTCAAAGTCGCTTAAATTTACTCCCCTTGTGGGAATAATTCTTTCATCATACTTGCATAGACTTTGAGCACAAGAGATTGCTGATCTTGATGCCATTGAGATAGATTAAGATGAATTGGAAGGAAATAAACTGTGAGGTTCTTCTAATGATCTTCCAATCCTTTAAATAGGCAATCAAGCGTCGCTTCATTTTATGAAAGGAGCGGTTCCATCCACTAAGCAGTTGTGGAGAGATGTGCATCGTGTCCATTGAGAGAAACCGGTTGATGATTCAATGATTCACATCGTGCCGTTTCATATTTTCAAAAACAGTTATGACTAACACACACGACTCTTCATTTACTTAATTTAAACACGCAGTTATTACTTTACTAAACATGTGTGACTCTTCAACACATACATTTAAATAAGTAAAGCATACATAAAATGAATCATACATTTCACACAATAAACAAAGTAAAACACATATCATGCAGACATATATTTACATAATTTCGAAAGCATGAAACAATTATATCATGTAATCATATTTTTCACAATTTCAATAAAACAAATCATGCAACAGATTAATAGCTATATTATAACTTAAATATAGATAGGAAAGGTGTTACCAGTTTGTGATCTAGAGATAGATTCACTTTCCTTTTCTGTTGCGTCCTGTGCTTTAGCCTTATGAGTATTGGAAAAATGATTTTCCTATTCTCATTGTCATTCTTCAGAGTTGCTTCAGCCTGGTGAGATTTCCATCTTCTGAGGATCTACTCCTTCTGCATTTGTTAGATGCTCCACCCGAAGGTGAGCTCTGATACCAATTGTTAGAACCACATGCAACACTAGAAGGGGGGGTTGAATAGTGTTTTAGACATTTTAAGACAATTTTGGAAATCTTTAAGATAAACAATCACGTTAAGTGATCATTGTACTAAACCAATCTTAAGATCAGAGTTATTTTAAAATCGTGCGGAATATATGAAAGATTTAGATTAAGAACTTTTTCTTACACTTAAGATTGTTTTGATTTTAAACAAACTTCTCTTAGTGTCTTCTGAAGAATATTACTAAGAGTACCTTCAGAACTGTTTCTGAAATACTTTAGATGATCAGAGACCATCTATATCATGTGTCTGAACTGAGTTCCTGTTGGGTTCACTTCAGACAGGTATTTCAGACATCCCTCTGAATATATTCTTCTATAATACTTCAACCTACACTAGAGACGTTTTAAAGTTATGTTTGTATGAAAACTTATTTTATTGAAATCCTTGAGTTAAGCTTGTTATGAAAAATACTTTTCAATCCCCATCGTAAATGTAAAGACTGTAAATAAAAGAGATTAAGGGAAAGAAAATTTAGACATAGAATTTATCCTGGTTCACCCACAAACCCTGTGAGCTACATCCAGTCCTAGTGGCAAACCACCACTAGCCTTTTTTATAACAACAACACATATGTGCCACTCCGAATCCCCCAGACCCTTGCAGCCACATATATGTCACACTATCTGAAACCACAGATACACATGTTAACCTCTCCAGGCCAACACAACAAGTATTCTTTTCTATAAAGCCTCTCCAGGCTCTACCACAAGTATTCTTTTCTATCAAGCCTCTCCAGGCTCTACCACAAGTATTCTTTCTTCCACCAAGCCTCTCCAGGCTCTCAGACACTTAACTAAGTGTTGAGTATTACTACTCAATCTAAGCTAGATGTTCTCTAGAACCTCTCAACTCAGATTTTTCTTGTACATAGAGATTACTGAGGATACAGTCATTACAAACTAAATACAAGGATAGACAGTGATACAAGTGTTTGAATTTAAGTACAATCCCTGTCTTTTCTATGAGGAATGCATCCTCTGAGAGTAGGCTAACTAAGATGTGAAATTAAGCTTCAACCTTATTCTCCAACCAATGGTTTCCATGGGCTACATTCTCACCCGTAGCTTTGAAATACCAAGGTATCTTCAAAGCTTCAAACCGTACCTAGTTTGATAGTCATTTGTACAGCATGATTGCCTTCCGATAACCAACTCACTTGATCAACAGACCAACTGTACAATCTAACTAACTGACCAGCTGATCAGTAGCCCAATTGAGAATTCACTCTCTGATCAATCGTAGTTGACATTTTCATGATGTATTTTTAGCTCGAGTCAACTCTTGTTAACTGTAAGACACTCAACCTAGTTAACGATTTTCATCTTGATTGATTTCAAGAACCTTCTTGAAAAAACAATCCGATTGATCTATCTTGGTTGTACAGCAGTTGCATGGTTGTTTCCAACAACCTGATTGATCTTCTACCCAACCAGCTTGGTTGTGTGCTGCAACAACAACAACAACAACATCTTCAACTTCAATCTTGAGGCTATTTATATTTTCTTCTTGAATATAGCTGTTGAAGATAATTCATAATACCGTTGAGCTTCTGATGATGTGGCTCATATAGCCGTTGTGTAATAGCTTCTCAAACGGTTGCTTCTCCTTAAGCATATTGAGTGTTCAGAATACTCCCGTTCTGACACTTCTGTTGATGAGCTCTGTTTTGAGAGATGTGATAATTATGTGTATTCTCTCTCTTGAATTCTTTTGCTTTCTTGCATCTGTTTTATCCAGCTTGCATTATCTTGCATCTGCTTGCATCTGCTTGCATCTGCTTTATCTGCTTTATCCAGCTTGCATTATCTTGCATCTGCTTGCTTTCGGATTTCCTCTGATTCTCTTGAGAGTATGTATCCGTTGATTTTGCCCTTTTTGCTTATTCTGCATATACTCCTTTTTCACTTGCTCCTGACACCATTACTTCTTTGAATGAGATGTCTTCATCAATAGTCGTTGTTTGCAGATTCCTCTTTTGATATTTAGATAAAGATGTTGAATTGAATATATTTTATTCAAACATCTTCCTTGTTGCTTTTGCTTAGTCTCCTGAGCTTTTCTTCTGCTTTGTTCCAGATTGAACAAATGAAGAAATGTATCGTTGAAATGCTATCGTTTAGAGACAGCAAATAGTCTTCTTTTAATCCGTTGTGAGACACGCTTCTTGAGAGTTCTGACATAGTACGACGTTGGTGCTGCAGTAAAGCTGCTACTGTTGTTGCTGCGAATGCTGCGTTGCAGAGATTTCCTCAGTGGTGTATGAAGTTCAAATGCACCGGGAAAGGTCTCTGTGTTTGTTGCCACAAATGTATTTCAAAACGTACGAGCAGCAGAGACTTATAAAAGTCTTCACGCAAGGTTTCAGCAAAGTTGCAACGTCATTACTAAAGCTTCAGACAGCTTCCAACCTTCAGACGGGTTCCAGTCTTCAGACGGCTTCAACACTTAAGACAGGTTGATGACTTCAGACAGTTCAAGTCTTTCAGACAGCTTCGTTGCTTCAGACAGCTTCGTTGCTTCAGACAGCTTCAATACTTCAGACTGGTTGAAACTTCAGACCCCTTCTTCCTTATAGAATTGTAGCTTCATTCTTCTATGTATCTTCTTCTTCTTGTATCTCTTCTTCTTTGTTTCTTCAGTTCGTTGTTGTTCTTCAGACAGACGTATATTTGAATCTGTACTTCTTCATATCTTTTGCCTTCAGTTCTTCAGATAGTCTTCTAATCTTCACTTCTTCAGATAGTCTTCTAATCTTCGATTCTTCAGATAGTCTTCTAATCTTCACTTCTTCAGACGGTCTTCAAATCTTCACTTCTACAGACAATCTTCAAGTCTTCACTTCTATTCTTCAGTTGCTTCAACTCTGTTAAGGATTAATCTTCTTCAGATTCTGCACTCTTGTTCTTCTGATTCTGATCTTCTGATTCTGATTCTGTTCACAAAATCTTCTTCTTCTTCTAAAGAGTATTTTATCCTGAAACATAATTAACAAACAAATACCTTTCTTAGTAGAACCTGTTTATATAGTCTAATTGATTCTTTATATAATATTATTTGTTCTTTATATAATCTTATTTGTTAATCATTAAAACTAACGGATGTTAAGTCTTATAATCATGTTTAATTACTTAAACAGATTTATAGACTTCACAAATTGGCTTTGGCATATGCGGCTTGGACACATCACTTTGAAAGTATCAAGTTCCTTGCAAACAAAAAATAGGTTATCGACTTGCCTATTATCCAAATTCCTAAGAACTCTACGAAAACTATGTAGTTGGTAAAAAGCATCGGGATCCTTTTCCAAAAGAACGTGCATGGAGAGCCACAAAACCACTTGAGTTAGTGCACTTTGATTTATGTTATGTGGATGTTCCTTCTAATGGAGGTAATAAATACTTTAATACTTTCATTGATGACTTCAGCAGAAAGACATAGGTTTATTTTCTAAAAAAAAAAATCTGATACTTGTGATACGCTCAAGCGTTTTATGGCATATGTTGAAAGGTAAAGTGGTTATACTCTGGAATCCTTGAAAACTGATAGGGGGATAATATATATTGTTTATTATGATTACTTAAAAAGCAGGGAGTTAAACACCAAGTAATTGCAAGGTATACTCCTAAGCAAAATCATGTGGCAGAAAGAAAGAGCATAACTATCATGGATATGGTGAGTGTGATATCCCAAAAATTGAAATCATTCTCATAAATTAAATTAGGAGTATAAAAGGTTTTCATAAAAGGAAGTAGGTTAAAGGGGGTTAAATATTGAACTTTAGGGGGTGACTCTAGAGCATTTTCGCTTAAGCGAGAAAGTCCTCGCTTGAGTGAAAATATCAGTAAAGAGGGTGAATTTTGGTTACTAATGTTTTCGCTTAAGTGAGAAAAATAGTATAGAGAAGGGGTGCTGATAAGTGAAAATTATATGATAAATTAGAGCACTTTTTAGTTCACTTATCAAGGATAAAATGGTAATTTTACCCCAGCTTAATCCCTTTTTATTAAATATTAGATAAATTGTATTTATTAATCTTAGATTTGAATTTGATGCTATTTTGATAGAAATATTTCTGATTTTTGCAGGATATTGCAAGAATTTGATTTGAAGGAAAGATAGCATTAAATGGGGGAGATATCTGTAAGATTTGAAGTTTGATTGAAGACATTTAATAAAGATTTGAAGAAGATTTGAAGCAATTAATGAAGATATCACGGCTAATCAAACAAGGATTCTGCAGACAACCTTCCCAAATAAATCAAAGATGCTCAATAAATACAAAGATTTCATCAAGAAAAGGGAAACAAGGAAAGACAAATCAGCCAAAACCAGTCTCGGGGAGAGATCAAATTAAAAAGAGAAAGTTTGGAGCTGCAGGACGCCTTCTGCGCTTCAACCTGCGCTACAGCGCAGGGTGAAGCGCAGCTCTTTGGAACCTGCATTGCAGCCTGCGCTGTAGCGCAGCTTGAAGCGCAGGTCACGCAGATTTGTTCCCTGTTGCCGTTTTTAGATAGATTTCTCCCCAATTTCCTTTGTCTTTCCTTAGCCTATAAATAGGAACCTCTTGCACCAGATCAGGTGTGCACGATTATTGTAATTCAGTGATATTTCAGTGATAATGCACCAGAGCTAATTTTAGAGTAGGAGAGGAGGAGCGCTTCACAAGGATTGAAGATGGTGACAGCATCTTCGGTGGTTTGTATGGCTACCTTGTGTAGTTAACTCTCCATTAGGATTGAATGTAATCGATTCCATTCCCAAGTGTATGTTGAACTCTATCTATTTATTTATGCAGTTCCCTAGCTATAATATTGGTAATCTTATTCTGTGCTTAATTCCTAACTTTGGTGCTTACGCCGGAGTTATAGGCTAGTTTGTAATTAACGTTACGACTAGGATTGAGTTTGGGGGGGCCTAGACATAGGAAACTCAACCTTTGAGTGAATGAGAATACTCGGTTAACCACTGACTGAAACATGGGTGTTACTAATGATTGATGGATAGTGTGAGTATCCTAATGAAGGGCATCTAAACAATAGGCATGGTCTAATGGACCGATAGCAAAGGATTAGTTGATTGTCAATCCAGGATTCGACACAAGGATGTATCTAATGAGTGATGGGTAGTGACAGTACTCTAATGAAGGTGCGTTTGTAGCATTAGGCCTCGTTTATCAACTAGTTCTTTTACAAACGGAATAAAGAAAGCAAAATAAGCCGAGGGTAAGTCTGTCGCCTGGGAGAGCCCGCATGGATTACCTTTGAGTGTGAGTGGCGCCTGGTAACGCGAGGTCTTAGCAATATAGTTTGTCTACAGTGTTATAGTTCAAAGCCTATAAATAATAGGTAGTCTCGACACACATGAGGGGTGTGATGAGATGAAGTTCAATCCTAATCCAAGTAAAGTGTCTCTAACTCTTCCTTTCTAATTCAATTGATTATTAATTCGCTATTTACAATTTCCGCAACAATATTCTCAAAACCAGTGTTTCCCTTGATAAATAGATCACGAGTATACTCGAATTGACCGTTCCATGTGGATACGATACTTTTTTTACTATTATACTACTGGATTTTTGGTTCGCTTGCCAGAAACCCATCAAGTATTTTTGGCGCCGTTGCCGGGGAACAGTTTCCATTTCGTGTAAACTTGGAGGTCTATTTATCAAGAATATCTATCTTAGGATTTTGTTTATTTATTTTTCTTATCTATCTTAGGATCTCTTTATTTATTCTTGTTATTATATTAGGAAATTTTTATTATCTAGGAAATTTATAGTTTTTCTATTTTTATTAATTTTTCTTCCACACTTACCATTTTCAAAGTTTCTTTTTTATGTTTTTGAGAGGCCAGTTGTCTCTCAATCAATTACAATTCGATCCAGAAATAGAAAGGACATCAAGGAAGAATAGAAGTAGAAACAAGAGAAGGAGACGAGGGAGAAGTCGAAAAGAAAACAAAAATATTTTATTTCTAATTATTTTTTTTAATTATTTTCTTTTTTTAAAAAAATTATTATTATTATTATTATAAAAAAATATTTGTTATTTTATTTTTAAAAAATTATTAAAAAAAACAAAATAATATAATAATAATAATTATTATATAAAAAAAATTATTATTTTTTGTTATTTTATTCTTCTCATCTGAGCTAACATTTATTTGAGCTTTTTAATTATTTCTCTTGAGAAGACAGATAATAGAAAAAGCGGCAGAGCTCAAGGAGACAATCTCAACACTCTCTGTTCTACCACCCAAAGTGAAGTAAATGTTAAATGGCTTATGAATGGCAAAATCAACAAAGAAGGACCCTTGGAGATTATGATAGGTGGAAAGAGCCAAGTTACTCCTCTCATGCACCGATTCAAAGTAACTTCTCTAATTACAACAATTATTCTAACAATTTTTCACAGGATTGGGGAAGTTACCAGAACCAGAATTTTGGGAGACACCAAGATGATGTTTCACTCCGTATGCAACCTTCTTTTCAACAGCAGCAAAGTTACTCTTCCTATCAACAAAGAGACTCACAATTTTATGAGTTTTTGGAAGAATTCAATCAAAGCAATATACAATTTCAGAAAGAGAGCGAAGAGCGAAGCAGAAACACTGACGCTTTGTTAAAGCAGATGGCGGAACAAAGGGAGTTAAGACTTCAGAAGGAAAGAGAAGAAGCAAGAAGAAACACTGACACCTTGTTGGAGCAATTAACAGAAACAGGAGCCAACCAACAGTCAGAACAAATCTCAGCAACGCATTCAGATAGTGACGATGATATTGAAGACAAGTGGGACGAATATATACAATTTCAGCAGTATTGTGAAAGAGAAGGACTAACCGTTGGCCTCGTACTAGAGGAGATAGAAAATATGATCAACTGTTGGAACAAGCAATCTTCAGCAAATGCATTACCCAACTCCGAAGAGTTGTGCGATGACATTGTTCAGCTGATAGGGGAGGAAATCAGTGACAATCTGGCTGATGAAGGAGAAAAAGAAAAAGAAGAAGAGGAAACTGAAGGAATTCCATAAGGTAAAGCTGAAGAAAGGGAATCAGAAGAAGCTGATGAAGAAAAAGAAGAAGAAGGTGCAGCAGAAGTAGAAGAAGAAGATGGAGAGGATGAAACAGAAAAGATGGTGCTTTAAGAGGAGACTGAATGTGAAAAGGGGAAAGAGAAAAACACATATGAGGGTGTTCATGATGAAAAAGATCAAGAAAATGAGAAACAGAGTGAACAGGGAGATGGAGAATCAAAGCCCGAGGAAGGAAGGGAAATGGTACCAAGACCAAAGACCTTGCCTTATCCAACCAGTCCTCCAAAGGAAGATCAAGAAAGGCATGGTACAAGTGACAAACCTTCCAGACCTCACAAAAGAAAGGCTTGCAATCACACTGACCAAGACAAGGCAAAGAGAAAAAAAGTCAAGCTAGAATCAAATTCAGAGCCTAGAGCCAGATTGAAGATCAAGAGGTCAGGTGTGTTCCATATCAAAGACCCCCATGAAGCAAAGAAATTGAGAGCAATCAATTATAAATCATCAAAGCTTCACAGTACAGGTTGTTCTAAGACAAGATTTTGGGGAGGTATATGGGCCAAAGAAAGGAAGGGTGCAGCTCACAAGCTCATCAAAATATTTCAGTTTCAGCCACCTTGAGAGAACAGGCGTCGAGCTATCAGACATTAAACAAGCGCTTTCTGGGAGGCAACCCAGAGATTTTAAAGTCTTTAATTAATTTTAGTTTTATTTTATTTTCTTGCTGTTAATTAGTATTTTTCATTTTTTAGGATTCAGGAAATTTTCAAAATTGATTGGAATAAGTTTGTGGAAAATAAAAGTTTTTAAATAATAGGAAGCAGCAGAAAACGTGACTGAAAACTACAAAATTACATTCGGTTATCTGCACTTCACCTGCGCTGTAGCGCAGGTAAAGCGCAGAAATGCAATTTTAGTCACTGTCTTCTGCGCTTCACTTGCGCTGTAGCGCAAGGTGAAGCGCAGCAGTACGAAATTTTAAAAAATCTTCTATTTTCTCATGTACTATTTCTCTACTTCCTAAGCTCTTCTTTTCACTCTTTCCACTCACAAGCTTCCATCAATTTTGAAACTTTCAGTTATGTTTTCTTTAATTTCTACCAATTGAAATCTTCATTTACTCTATGATTTGAACTTTAGGATGGCAACCTTAGGATTATGAATACTGTTGATAATTTCTATCTTGAATGTGATTTTGACTATGTGAAACATGAAGAATAATTTGCTTGATTGGAATGCTCTTTGTTTTGTGAGTTATTGAATTTGAAAGTGTTATGCTCTGTTCCTTTAAAAAATATTTAAACTTTCACTTTCCATGGATTAATTGAATGCTTGCAAAACAAATGAGTATGTTATGTTTTTAGGAAGTCATTACCAAGTGCACTGAACTTTTGTTGTGAAGAGATCAATTCTTTTGAAAGCATTGTGAATTATGCATGCAAATTGGTTAATGATAAGCTTCGATGTTCTTTATGAATTGGTATTTGCAATAAGGCATCATTGAATTGAATGTGTTGTTATTTGACTTTTCAGATGTCAAAATTAAATTGTTGGTCTTTCCCGTGGCTTTAGCTCACAAGGAGAAGGCATTATGAAGAGGATCAAAGAATATGATCCCATGAGAACCAAAAGTGCACAGACTGCTGCAAAGTATAAAGACTAGTTGACCTCAAACCAATCAGGAGTTACTAGACTCATACCCAAGCATGTTGCTGGAAGAGTTCCAGATATTCTTGCAGTAGCCTGGGGACAGGCCTATTCTTCCAGGGGGAGGTAGAGCAGCAGAACAAGGACTTACAGGATACATAGAATGAAGATTGATACTGGTGTTTCCTCTCTTTTAGTTTTTCTTTTATTTTCTATTAATTTATAGAATTTTTTTTAAGATTTTTGTTTTGTATTTCATTTTATTTTTAAATTTTCAGAATTTTTAAAATTTTTAGGACCTTAGGAAATTAAGATTTAAGGTAACTTTTTCAAAATTCTCTGTAATTAAGTAGTTTAACTAACCAAATTAGGAAAAATGATAGGATTTTGTGATTAATTCCATAATCGGTTAGGATTAGGATACTTCTCAGGAGAACCTATCAGGATAGTTAATTAAAATCATTAAGTGCTTTATCAAGGAATTTTAGCCAATAACCGGTGAGCTGAGAGCCCAAACACTGAAATTGAGAGCTTTTCACCGATGCTTGTCAATTGTTATTGCTTGAGTTTCTGAATTTTTTCTTACTAGTGGAAGATATGGAAGTGATAAAGGCATATTTTGTGATTATAATATTATGCTCAGTGCTAAATAGCCAACCTTGATTAAATGTTTCCATTTATTGCTTGCCCATTTGAGCCTTTAATATTTCTTTTGATGCACCCTAGCCATATTGAATGATTATATCATGTCCCTTAACACTTGGGATAGAGAGCAAGGTGCACCACAACAAGATGGGACAAGAGGTTGGTAAATTGAAAGGTCAAAGAGATTCAAAGAGCAAGGCACAAGGAATCGAAGAGAAGAGTATTCCTCCATAAATTAGTTCTCTATATTATTGTTTATTATATATCAAAAAAAAGAGAAAAAGAAAAAAAAAAGAAAAGGAACAAAAATTCTGCACAAAAGTGTGGAAATTGAATAAGTTGGGGGAGTACTTCTTCAAACAAAGAGGCCAAGCTGAAAAAGGGTGATAATTCAAGAATGACCAGGTGAATAGAGAGAAGTCCCAAGCACAATCACAAGATGCTCTCTATTCAAAGTGTTCTTTGCATACCCAGAAAAACCATGATTTCTTGATAGCCCAGCCTCATTACAACCAAAGAAAAGACCTTTTGATCCATATTAACTACCTGTAGGTTCAGATATTGGAAACGACTATCAATTCTAGTTGTTCAACGGTGGTGAAAAAGATTGAGGGAAACACTTACCCGTGAGAATGAGAGATTTCCTTGGTTTATCACTTACTGCTTTAATTGCTATTTTTTAGAAGTTTGATTGATGTTTGTGTTCTATTCTGATTGATGATTGGTAACATCCCTTGATCCTGAATTTTTCTTATGTTTGGGAAGTGACTGCTACTTAAGAAGAAGTTGATGAATAGTTCCTTGAATTTGTTTTTAATTTTTTCAGTTATTTAGGGGATAGAATTGATTTTTGATTGCAAAGAGGTCTCTTGCTTGAGGACAAGCAAGAAGTTAAGTTGGGGGGTATTTTGATAAGTGAAAATTATATGATAAATTAGAGCACTTTTTAGTTCGCTTATCAAGGATAAAATGGTAATTTTACCCCAGTTTAATCCATTTTTATTAAATATTAGATAAATTGTATTTATTAATCTTAGATTTGAATTTGATGCTATTTTGATAGAAATATTGCTGATTTTTGCAAGATATTGCAAGAATTTGATTTGAAGGAAAGATAGCATTAAATGAGGGAGATATCTGCAAGATTTGAAGTTTGATTGACATTTAATAAAGATTTGAAGAAGATTTGAAGCAATTAATGAAGATATCACGGCCAATCAAACAAGGATTCTGCAGACAACCTTCCCAAATAAATCAAAGATGCTCAATAAATACAAAGATTTCATCAAGAAAAGGGAAACACAAGGAAAGACAAATCAGCCAAAACCAGTCTCGGGGAGAGATCAAATTAAAAAGAGAAAGTTTGGAGCTGCAGGACGCCTTCTGTGCTTCAACCTGCGCTACAGCGCAGGGTGAAGCGCAGCTCTTTGGAACCTGCATTGCAGCCTGCGCTGTAGCGCAGCTTGAAGCGCAGGTCACGCAGATTTGTTCCCTGTTGCCGTTTTTAGATAGATTTCTCCCCAATTTCCTTTGTCTTTCCTTAGCCTATAAATAGGAACCTCTTGCACCATATCAGGTGTGCACGATTATTGTAATTCAGTGATATTTCAGTGATAATGCACCAGAGCTAATTTTAGAGTAGGAGAGGAGGAGCGTTTCACAAGGATGGAAGATGGTGACAGCATCTTCGGTGGTTTGTATGGCTACCTTGTGTAGTTAACTCTCCATTAGGATTGAATGTAATCGATTCCATTCCCAAGTGTATGTTGAACTCTATCTATTTATTTATGCAGTTCCCTAGCTATAATATTGGTAATCTTATTCCGTGCTTAATTCCTAACTTTGGTGCTTGCGCCGGAGTTATAGGATAGTTTGTAATTAACGTTACGACTAGGATTGAGTTTGGGGGAGCCTAGACATAGGAAACTCAACCTTTGAGTGAATGAGAATACTCGGTTAACCACTGACTGAAACATGGGTGTTACTAATGATTGATGGATAGTGTGAGTATCCTAATGAAGGGCATCTAAACAATAGGCATGGTCTAATGGACCGATAGCAAAGGATTAGTTGATTGTCAATCCAGGATTCGACACAAGGATGTATCTAATAAGTGATGGGTAGTGACAGTACTCTAATGAAGGTGCGTCTGTAGCATTAGGCCTCGTTTATCAACTAGTTCTTTTACAAACGGAATAAAGAAAGCAAAATAAGCCGAGGGTAAGTCTGTCGCCTGGGAGAGCCCGCATGGATTACCTTTGAGTGTGAGTGGCGCCTGGTAACTTGGGGTCTTAGCAATATAGTTTGTCTACAGTGTTATAGTTCAAAGCCTATAAATAATAGGTAGTCTCGACACACATGAGGGGTGTGATGAGATGAAGTTCAATCCTAATCCAAGTAAAGTGTCTCTAACTCTTCCTTTCTAATTCAATTGATTATTAATTCGCTATTTACAATTTCCGCAACAATATTCTCAAAACCAGTGTTTCCCTTGATAAATAGATCACGAGTATACTCAAATTGACCGTTCCCTGTGGATACGATACTTTTCATACTATTATACTACTAGATTTTTGGTTCGCTTGCCAGAAACCCATCAGGTGCTCTCTGGATGATTTTCATTTAAGCAAGGAGAGGCTCTCTTAAGTGAAAATGGTCCAGAGGAAGGGTGCTCTCTAAAGGATTTCCGCTCAAGCGATTGAGCGAGAACGCGACAGAGAACCATTTTCCAATTCTCGCTCAAGCGAGAAAATTCTCACTTGAGCAAGAACGCGCGAATCAATTTTTGAAAACACTTAAGGGGTCATTAGACCGATTTTGTTGAGATCATTTTCTCCCACTTTCTTGTACCCTAGCTAAGCGAGAAGAGAAGAGAGAAAAAGAAGAGGACTTTGAGGGAATCATCAAGGAAGAAGAAGTTGTCACCCACAGCTCCCCAAGATTATTCCCTAGTGCTATAGAGGTGAGTGTGGTTCACCCACTCACTCTCATTTGTGTGTTAACTTTGCATGATCCCTTTCCTCTACTCCTATTTCCTTATGCTTGTGTTTTCTACATACGATTGGGAATGGATGATGAGTATTGTATAGAGTGGTTGTATTCTAAGGTTTGAAGAAAAACACTATTTGATGCCACAACCTATGCTCATTTTCATGAATCATGTTGATATCATTATTGAGGAATGATTTATGAATTTCAAACTACTCTTACATTATGAGTACATTACATACAATTCTTAGACTTAAACCATGTGATAAAGCTTAGATTGTGTTCCCTTGTAATCCCATTGTCTCCTCGGTTAGGATTCGAGTGTCGAAGTATCTCCTTGTGAATTTCAACATACGGCTTTACCTCATCATCATTATACAAAACATAAAGGTGTGCTTGAACCCATTCCTCCCTTTGAATAGTTATGACATCACTTGCCCCAATCCCTCCTGATTCTAATCTTCTGTTGTGTCTAGAGGTCGTAAGCCCAATGAAGTTGACACCACTAAGGTATTCAGTGCAAAACTCAACAGCTTCTTCAACAATGTACCTTTCAACCATACAACCCTCAGGCCTACTACGATTCTTAACATACCCTTTTAATATCTTCATGTATCGCTCAACCGGGTACATCCATCTCATGTATGCTGGTTAACACAATTGAGTCTCCCGAACCAGGTGAACTGTGATATGAATCATTATGTCGAAAAAGGACGGGGGGAATACATTTTAAGCTCGCACAGTGTGACAACTACCTGTCTTTGAAAAATGGGCAACTTCTCAGGGTCAATCACTTTACTACAAATAACTCTGAAGAAATGACATAATTTAGTTATTGTAACGCACACTTTATTTGAAAGAATCGAGCGCATTGCAACCGAAAGCAGATGACCCATAAGAACATGACAATCATGAGACTTAACACCTTTCCATCTTTGTTCTTTCACTGATACTAGATTTCTAATGTTAGAGGAAAAGCCCTCAGGAACTTTGACTCCCTGTAGGAACTTTCAAAAAATAACTTTTTCTTTTTTGCTAAGAGTATAAGCCGCCAGGGGAAAATATGTACGTGAACCCCTTTTTACTGGGACCAATTCTTGTCTTATACCCATTGCCAACAATTCCAATCTCGCATTTATCCCATCCCTGCTCTTGTTTTTGACATTCAGTAACATGTCGATAACACTCTCGCACACATTTTTTTTCTATATGCATCACATCAAGGAAATGTTTAACAAGCAATGACTTCCAATATGGCAACTCAATAAAAATAGACTTCTTTTTCCACCCGCCAGTAACAAGTTCTCCGGCAAAAGGTTTACCAAAGTTGTTGGTCAAATTACCCACCTTTTCCCACAACTCATCACCCGTCAATGGAGAAGGAGGCCTCCCATCCTCGGTGTTGCCATTGAATGCTTTCTTCCATCCCCTATAACGATGGGATAAAGGTAAAAACTTACGATGACCCTGGAATACATTCTTCTTACAATGTGCCAAGCGCATCCAAGAAGTATTTTCATCACAAACAAGACATGCACACTGACCCTTTACACTATAGCCAGACAAATTACCATAGGCCGGGAAATCATTAATCGTTCCAAAAAACAACGCCCTCAACTGAAAAGATTCTTCTTTGTAGCCATCATAGACCTCTACTCCAGTATCCCACAATTGCTTCAAGTCTTTAATCAATGGTTCCAAGTACAAATTTATATCATTACCCGGTTGTCTGGGTCCCGATATCAACATAGATAACATCATGTATTTGCGCTTCATACAAAGCCATAGAGGTAGATTATATATCATCAATACCACCGGCCATGTGCTATGGCTACTAGATTGGACACCATGCGGATTCATTCCATCTGTTGATAATGCAAGTCGAAGATTTCTTGCTTCCTCCCCAAAAGAGGGGTACTCACATCTATCTTGCTCCACTGTGGAGAATCAACGTGATGCCTCAACATGCCATCCTTGACTCGTTCATTTACATGCCATGTTAAGTGCTTTGCATCAATGACACTTGTTCATTTACTACCATCCGATCTCAAATTCATCATCACTAGGTTGTACGTTGACATTATTCTCTCCTATATTACAATGTTCACTTCTAGTCTCACCATGAAATGTCCAACATGTGTAACTCCGATCAATTCCAAAACAGAAAAGATGGTTCCTAAACTCTACATCACTTACTCTCTTAGAACAAAAATATTTCATACAAGGACAAACAATTCTACTAGGATTTGTTGCATGGTCAACGACAAACTTTATGAACATTTCCACTCCTTCCTTATACTCATTTGTCAAACGGTTTGCAAACATCCAAGAACGATCCATATTCTAACAACATAACATCAAATCATTTATAATTAGCTCGAAAAGGAACACATAATTTAGATGTAATAACAAATTTACTACATGCTTACCTAAATTATTCTAAAAATTTAAGTAGCATTTCACCTATTTTTTTAAGTATCACAAATTTATGAAACACGTTTCTAACCCTAATATCAACAAGCTACATCAATATGAATAATAACAGTTCTAACACAATCATTTTAATAAACTATAGGATGAAAAAAGAGTGCAACTAGCAGAAACGGTGGTGCAGCTAGCAGAAATAGTGGTGCAGCAGAAACTATTGTGAAGCAGAAACAGTGGTGCATGTAGCAGAAACAATGGTGCAATTAGCAGAAACACATACATCATAAACATGGTAGCACATAGCAGAAACAGTGGTGCGGGAAGTAACTACATTTCAGGAAAAAAACAAGAGTTGCAAAAAGTTGAAAATGTGGTGTCAATAGCAACTTTAATTCAGAGAAAAAAAAAACTACCTGTTGCGTGAACGAAGCTGTTGCTCGCGGACGGAGAACAAAGTTGCTCACGGATGGAGAACGGAGTTGTTGTGCTGCTGCTCGCAGCGGAGGACGAAGCTTCTCGCGGCAGAGAATGGGGTTGTTCACGCGGAAGAGAGAGCTGCTTGTGCGGAGGAGGAACTCCATAGATCTGCGACGGGGACGGACGAAGGACGCAAGGCAGCGGCGATGACGTTCGACAAAGGAGAAGGGAGGCAGCGGCGACGGCCTTCTGCAGAGGGAGGAAGAGAGAGGGCTCTGGTTTAGAGAGATAAACTTAGGGTTTATAGAGAGAGAAAAGAGATGATACTGAGCGGGAGGAAAAAATGTAATTTTCACATAAGTATTACAAAGCAAGGCGCTTCCTGGAGCGCCCTAATGGGAGGGCACTTCCCGGAGTGCCCTCAACACCAGTGTATTTAAAAAAAAAACATGTTTTCATTAGGGCGCTCATATAAAACGCCCTAAAAATCTTATTGGGAACACCAGCATATAAAAAACTATTTTCATTATTGGGAGGACGCGTCTGGGAGCGCCCTGATCAGAGAAAGTAATTACAAATTCAGGGCGCGCAGATGGAGCGCCCTAACTTTTAACTGTAAGGACGCTCCCGCCCAAATTTAAAGTGCCCTTAAATTAAAATGATCAATTTAAGCGCTAACCAACACAGGAGCGCCCTAAAGTAGGTGCTCTTATATCCTAAATTTGGCGTAGTGTGTATGTTGTTTGTCTTGTATTTGGGTGCCCTTAAGGCCTTTTTCAGGACTGTTGTTATTGTATTTATTTTGAGGATATTATCGTACATGTGCCACCCTTGTTGGACATTTCTATTTTGTTGAGAACACATGTATTGTAATATCCAGGATTATGCTTATGTATTTTATTGGTATACTTAAGCGTTTTATTTGTGAAATATAATTAGATATCGATAATGTCACAAAAAATAATTCAGTAAATTAGGAATATGCTTCCAACGGGCATTATTTCTAAGTTCACGGAATTAGGACGATACAGTGAGAAGCATGTTACATTGCAAGAAAGTTCCAAACCGTTTTTGGGTAGGAGAAATAGCTTGTGAAACATACCTATTAAATATGTGTCATGTTAAAAAAAGTACGTGAAAAACTCCACAAGAAGCTTGGTGTAGGGAAAGCCCAATCTTAGTCATCTAAAAGTCCTTGGTTGCATTGCTTATCCACATGTTCCAAATGAATTGAGGAAGAAGCTCGATAACAAAGCAGAAAAATGCATTTCTATTGGGTACAATGAAAAAGTTAAAGGCTACAAGTTGTACAATCCAGAAACCCAAAAGGTAATATCAGTCGAGATGTTACCTTTGATGAAAATGAAAAGTGGGAATGGTCAAAAAAGGAAAAGGAATTATTGTTTGTACCAGTAACTATAAATGAAGAAGCAGAACACGATAATAGAGATAATCATCCACCAACTACTAGTTCAGATGGATCCACAGCTAATACACAAACTCGTAGATATCCACAACGAGAAAGTCGTTCACCCTGATCATTTACAAGATTATGAAGTTGGAAGAGATTATGACTCTGATGATAGAGAGGAAGAAGTTACTTATTATGCACTTTTGCTAATTGTGATCCTGTAACATGAGGAAGCAGCCAATGATGATCATTAGATTAAAGCAATGGATGAAGAAATTCAAACCATTGAGAAGAATAATCACTAGGAGTTAATAACTCTTCCAGAAGGAAAGAAGCGAATTGGTGTTAAATGGGGTATAATACAAAGTTTAAGCCAACTGGAGAAATTGAACGTTTCAAGGCACAATTAGTGGGGAAAAGGTACGGACAAAAACTTGGAATTGACTACTTTGAAGTATTTGCTCTAGTTTTTAGATTGGACATGGTACGCACGATTCTTTCTCTTGCAGCCCAAAATCAGTGGAAAATATTTCAAATGGATGTCAAATCTGCTTTCTTAAATGGTATCCTTGAAGAATAGGTTTACATAGAACAATCGTCGAGTTATCTTAAACAAGAAGAGGAAGATAAAGTCTATAGATTGAAGAAAACACTATATGGACTAAAGCAAGCACCGAGAGCATGGTATACAAGCATCAACACATACTTCATTGACCATGGATTTCACAGGAGTCCATATGAGCATGTTTTATATGTTAAAATCAATCATTCTAGAGATATCATTATTGTTTGTCTATATGTGGATGATTTGATCTTCACCGGCAACAATTCCAAATTATTAACTAAATTCTAAGAAAATATGACCACACATTTTGAAATCACAAATATGGGTCTAATATCATATTTCTTAGGAATTGAAGTTAAGTAGACATATAAAGGAATGTTTATCTCTCAAAAGAAATATGCAACAAATGTCTTAAAGAAGTTCAAGATGGAAGCTTGCAAATCGATGTTGACACCAGTAGGAAAAAGCTTGAAGCTAGAAAAGGAAATTGGTGGTGATCTGGTTAATTCAACTAATTTTAGAAGGTTAGTGGGAATTCTAAGGTATTTGACAACAACAAACCTAACATAGTTTATGGAGTTGGGCTCATAAGCAGATTTATGGATTCACCAAGACAATCTCACTAGCAAGCTACAAAACGAATTCTAAAGGTATAATTAATGAGGGCATCTTTTATTCAAGTTTTTGCAAGCTAGAATTGGTTGGATACACAGACAGATATTGGGGTGGTGATACCGCAACATGAAAAAGCACTGCAGGCTATGCTTCTCATTTTGGTTCAACGGTATTTTCTTGGACCTCCAAGAAACAAGTTTTTGCCCTTTCAATAGCAGAGGCAGAGTAATTAGCAGCAACAAAAATTGTGCTACTAAAGCAATTTAGTTACAAAAAAATGTTCATTGAGCTACAACATCAACAAGAAGGTCCTACAAAAATATTCTATGGCAATAAATCAAAAATTGCTTTAACAAAGAATCTAGTTTTTCATGGTCGCAACAAACACATTGAAATTAAGTATCACTATATACAAGATTTGGTCAAAGATAAAGAAATTGTGGTGGAATATTGTTCGTCGGAAGATTAAATAGAAGATATTTTTACAAAGTCACTCAAAGTCAATTCATTCTTGAAGTTGATTAGAATATGGTTGGGGATAATCAGGCCAAGTTTTAGGGAGGATGTTAGAAATTAAAACTTGGCAACATGATAAAGATGCATGCTATAATCTATCTTTTGTTTCTATATGGCATGAAAGCTATATTATCATGCTTCTTGAAAGTCAAAGTTTTCAATTAGATGCTATAATCTCTTTTGGTTCTATATGGCATGATAACTAGATTATCATGCTATTGAAAGCCAACATTTTCAACTTGTCATTGTATTGATTTGACAACCATGCATGCTTGGTTTTAAAAGTCACAAAAAGTGGCTTCTCTTGTTGGTTTTAGAGATTATGATTTAGTATAAATATAGGAGTAGCATTAGTTAGTTTATGAATCATGGTAAGTTTAAGAAGTTGAGAGAAAACTTCAACAAGTTTTTTGCATCATTTTGAGTGCATGTGTAAGTTGGCTATTAACAAAAGCCAAGTTTGTGAATGTATTATTTTATCAACAAAATAAAAAAATTGTATGAAATTAGTTCTTGAGAGTTCATATTTCTTTCTGGCATATACAATTTATCAAGATAATTTATTTTAATTGTCAACACTTGATAGCAGGAAGGTTATGGATCTAGAATTGAGCAAAATGAACCGGTTAGAGGCAATTAAACTTCGAAATTCCAGCAGCAAAAATAGTAAAATAAGTGCAGCGAAATGGGAGAATTGAAAGGAAAAATGGATAGAAAAGAGATGGATTTAGGCGCCAATGATGAAGGCAACCCCTTGAGCAGATAAGCCTGGGTGCAGACTTGCCCCCAGCTCGTGGAGCAGGATAAGAATCACTACGGTTTGAGCAAGAACCATTAAGCCACTCAACTCATAAGAGAGAAACAAAACAAAAGTTTTCTATTAGAAAATGAAGATTAAAAAAGTATACAAGGAGACCCCTCCTATTTATATAGCCTAAAGGGGTGGTCATGACTGGAAAAAGGTAATGAAAATTAATTCTATATCCTAAGTGGGTGTTAAACCATCAATTCCAAGCTATCCTAAGCCTTAAACTAGGTGTCTCACTAAAGGAAAAATGCGAAGGAAAAATACAACTAAAATAAAATACAAACTATCAAACAATATAATAGACTTGAGGCCATGAACATGTGACCTATTTAGAAAAATTAAAAATAACCCAAGTAGGGAAATTATCAAATAATTATTTGGAGTGCATGACCCATAAGAAGAATATTCAAATGATGACTTTGAGGAGAAAGCCAACTTAGTGATAAGTTGTAGGACATGCTCCTAAACCTCACGCCCTTAATTCCCTTAACTTGCATCCATGATTTCCGGACTCCATCAACAATACATTCAAAAACCAACTTTCACAATATTGAGGACGATGATGAAGACTTGCACACACACCAAGTAACACCCTTTCCCCTTCATGACTAGATGAAGAAATGATGACGACTTGCAAACCTCTTCCACTTTATTATAACCTACTAAGTCCGACGGAAGAAGCTAGTGGGTTTATAAATGAATGAAAAAATGCCACGTGCCACTCACTTGATGTTCTTGGATTAAAATTCTATCTTGACAATTCGTCATAGATAAAAATGCTTAATGAATAATGCCACATAGGATGACTAAATAAGATGGATGTTTGATACTTTATCCCGTAAAAATGCCTCGATCTGTAATGGCAAGGTCATGTTCATAAAAAAAATAGTTTCTAAGGATGGCTTCAACAAATATTTTTAGGGACCAAAAGTGAAATTTGCTCATTTTACCAGGAATAAAAATATATTTTATTTTTATTTAAAAATATGTTTATAATGAAGTAATTTATTGTTAAAACCTTTCTTTTAAAAATGAGTTTATAGTAAAAACACAAATCTATAACTGAACACAAAAATTATATTTTTTTCATCACTTAAAAACTAAATCATTTTTAATAATAAACTACCAACCATATCTCTCATATGTCAATCCAAACGTAGCATAATTAGGGACCAAAAGCAAATTTTACTCTATTTTGATGGATCAAAAACATATTTAACTCGATCTATTTTGTAAAAGCCATATTATTGGTTAGTGTTGCATATGCAACGAATGATGATGTGTTTTTATTTTAGAAGGTAATGAATTTTTAAAACCCAATCATAGATTAGTTTCATGTCCTTTATCTTTTTCGCTTTTTCAATGATAATGAGATTAATTAGTTTTATGTTTTGATTTGTTCAAGTGTGTTTCAACTCTAGAAAATAGTTTTAATAGAATAATTGATTTCTAGCTGACCTTCCAAACAAATTTACCCATTGAAACACCACGTATATATCGAGGTTTTGACCCCTTGGTATTGGTATGTGATAGCAGTAAGGGTACAGATCCAGATTGGAACCAAAACAAGTAAATATTAGCGCATGAAATGATAAGGGCAGCAGGTATGGAATTCGAAATTAAAGAACAAATAAAAGAAGGAAAATGAAAGTGGGGAGGATTAGAAGTGGAGAAGACGCCACTGATGAAGGCAACCCCAGATAAGTCTCAGGTGCAGAACCGTCACTAGCTCATGGAGCCAGATAAAATCCACCATGGTTTAAGCAAGAACCACCAAGCCTTTTCAAGTCACACAAGAGGGAAATAAAGCTAGGCTTTCATAAAATGAGCATTAATGTTGTATAACAAGGAGATCCCTCCTATTTATAACCTAAAAAAGGTGGTCACATGTGGTAAGGAAAATTAATTATGTCCTAAGTGGATGTTGAACCCTCAACCCCAAGCTATCTTAAGCCTTAAACTAGGTATGTCACTTAAAGGAATACAAGGAGGAAAAATACAACTCAAATAAAATACAAACTATCAAACTAAAGAACTTAGGCCATGAATAAGTGGCCTATTAGGAAAATTAAGAATTACACTAGGTAGGGAAATGATCAAATGTTTGTTTGGAGTGCATGATCCATAAGAGGAAGGGTGAAATGATGCATTTGAGAAGAAATTCAACTTAGTCATAGGTTGTTGGACATGGTTCTAAACCTCATGCCCTTAATTCTCTTAGCTAGCATCCATGACTTCTAGGCATTTGCTATAAGTATGGAATCTAGCTTATTTCTCTTGTCTCCACCTCATTTAGAAGCTTACTTGCATGTCAGAGTCATTCCAAGTACCCAACAACCTGCATCTCCACTGTCGAGCTTCAATACCAGTAGCCCTTTGCATGCACCACAATTTAAGCACAGAACCATGCGGGAAGCATAGCCATCGCACCATAATCAACTCTGTTAGGCTAGATTCAAATACTCTTCTAGATATATCTATGCTAACATTTTCAAAATGATTAGTCACAAAAAGAGAGTGACCACATGACCTCATTGAAAGTCCAGATTTATGGAGGAAATTGCAGTGACTTAATAGAGGCATATTACAAAAGAGATAAAAGCACAATGTAAGGAAAGAGATAAAAGCAAGTGAGGGCTTTCTCAGCAAATGTCTTCATTTTTTTATTAATCTTCATAGGGACTGCAAAATATTGAACCCGGTTAACAGTAACACATCTTCAATCTCAGCGTTTCATATAATTTAGTAATATATCAATGGTCAACAAAAGTTGTATACTAGTACATTTTTTTTCATGTGTGTAACCACGTCCCTGAATCAACATCAAATGCAAAAGACTTCAAAACAGTAATTAATACACATAACTCTGAAATCTCCACAGTTCCTATCATAAGAAACCTATTATACAAAGAATGAGCTACACAAACATGGCCATGAAAAAATTTAAAAAGAAGAACCCTACCCTTGCAATTTTATCTTTGACAAAGGTTGCATTACCTCAGTATTGTTGGAATCCAGTAATCTTGTGTGTACGTGATAATACATTTAATTACATACTGACCAGAATGTACAACACAAATCAAACAAAGATACATACAGGGGTGACGAACGAAGTAAAGAACCAAAGTTGCAGCACAAGCACCCAACTAATGATTAGGCCAAATTTGCAGCACAAGCACCCAACTAATGATTTGACCGCATAAAATGATTCTACTCAGATGATGATCAGCTTACTCTATAACTTTCAACACAAAACAAAACTAGGCCAAAGCACACCCGAATATATAAAAACCACTCTAAAGGAAATGATGAGACACAAGGAATCCCTGATGTATCCTTCCAGAGTCTAACTCTTCCAGGCCAAGCCATACCTCATGTAGACAATTGGAACCTGCCGCTTGGCTTCTTTCTTCTCCATCCCTGACATTTCCAAATTAAAAACCTTTTAGTATCAGCCAGAATATTAACAAGCATCAAAGAGGAAGAAAAACTTTCAAGAGGTAAACTTACAAAGGCAGCATAATACACAAAGGTCAATCCGGCCAAGACAACAAATGCAATTTGAAATACATTGTACCTGTAATGTGATAACCAGTAAGTCAAACTAAATAAAACTCTGTTACTACCAAGCTATAGCTATACAAACCTTCATTTTAACTCACCAAGGACAATGGTCAAAAACTATCCTAATATGGGCATCATATAGACAAGTTATGTTATTTACACCCCAAAAAAATAAATAAATAAATAAATAAATAAAAGAAAAGAAAGAAGATATACAGCTTTTGGATTTCTATGTGTCACATCAATTTACTGGACATATCAGCCAACAGCCAGCTTATTAGACATTTTTGTTTGTAGATTTTGGTGTGCGAAGCATGATTCCCTAAAGAAATTCAACTATAAATATGGGATTTGTTCAAGCCGGAAAATGAAAAATTAGAGGTCCATCCCACTGTTGGGTCCAAATTTACATGTTACCAAAAGGAAGGTAATATTTTTCCCTGTGGAGAGCCAGGGAGGAGAGGCAGAAGAAAGAAATCCAGCTTAACTCACTTGTACAAATATTTGATTCCACGAAGAGACTCCAAAGTGTGGCCAAATATTTCCTGGGCTGCAGTTGCTTGAGCATAGTAGGCAAATGCTGTGGAGCAAAACTGGATCACACTGAAAACGTAAAAGTGTAAAACAATAGAACCTTCAGCAAGGTTGTCACAGCATGAAATTATCATGACAACATGACAGTGGATACACTACTTGCTACACTCTGGAACACTTGTAATACTCAAACAATGAATTAATTAATTCCCCTAGTTACTTTCAAATTTAAAAATTTCACGCGGAAAATTAAAGCTTGACAGTATCACCATAACAAATTTCCACTCTTTTTGAAACTCTTATCTCATAGTATATGTAACCGAAGAAGAAAGAAAAATCATTATAAACTGAATCGTGCTCTGACTTTGAAACTTCAATTCAAAACATATAACATCCTCTTTTAAATGTAAAGTACAGACTATACTGACCTAATGGAACAAAGAAGGATAAGGCCCACATTAAACAGAAAAGAGTTCATGAGAGTTGCTCCCCACCTGCCAGAGATTTGTACACATTGTGAGTCATCAATAAGTGCATTAAATTATCAATATGGAGGGTAAAATGATAAAACTGATTGCACAATTGAATTACTTCATGGGATGTATGGTAATGAAAACCAGTCTCAGCCCAAGCATCGTCGCACCAGCAATCACAGCAAGGAGAAGGTAGAAGCAGAAAAATGCAAATGCAGCTGTGCCAAGAAGACCTGATGAAACAGCAAAGTACATGAATTACCTAGAATAACTGAATGAATACTAGCCTATAACACATTTATAGTTATACAAAGTTGAAGGAGAGATAACAAATAGCACGCGCATTTCAATTTCCAACATACCCCAGACATCGTCTAGCTTGATGAAAACTTCATTCAGGAAAGGAGAAAGGGGAGGATTAATTAATAGATAGATAATGATATGAGCAACCCATGCCACTGAAACAATCAATCTGTAACAGATTTTAAAATTCTTAGGTTAGATAAACCACCTGTCTAACTAAGGGGCCGTTCGGGGTGGTTGCGAGTTTTCAGTTTTTTGTTTTTAAAAATTTTTAATCAAGTTTTTACAACTCAAAACCAAAAATTAAAAACTTGTTTTTGTGGTTTTCAAAACAAACATTTTGAAAACCACAAAAAGTGGTTTTCAGTTTTTGGTTTTGAGTTGTAAAAACTTGATTGAAAATTTTTAAAAACCAAAAACTGAAAACTCGCAACGACCCCGAACGGCCCCTAAGCAATCTTTGTAAAACTATGTACAATGTTACAAAGCATCCTTAAGCATCATGTATTCATAGCAATTTTTATTATTGTGTATCATTGCTTACCCTAAAATTCCCAAAACAAGTTTTGCCAGATAACCAAGAACTGTCAGTGCCCATGTTGTCTCAGCCTGCATTCATGCAGGATCAGTCAGTGGGAAGAACACTACACATTGATTATGGCTGGAAGATAAATACTTAGAAATATGATTATCAACCTTTTCCCCTTGTGGATACATTTCTTCAAGAAGCTTTACATCTTCTTCTAATTGAAACAACTCCTGGAAAATTATGTGAGATAGATAAGCAAATAACTAGAGTCACATAAACAATAAAAACTTCAATAACTGTGTACCACTTTTTTCCCCAAACTAGAAGTCTAGAACAACATGCATTACATTATTATATGGAAGGTCCATGCCAAAAAGGGTATCCACTATCCACATAAAAAGGATAAAGTAAAGGTTACTGATAAATCAATAATATTTATTTACCTTTTCAACTTCTTTCACATTTTTACGAAATTTCCTACCCTTTGAACCACCTTTTTCTTCCTGGCGGAGTGCCTCAGCTGCTTTCTTCAGTTCTCTTGCTTTCTTACCCAGTTCAGTTGCTTCCTACAGTGACCAACAAACCCCGCCATAAATATACACATATAGCATATAAGAAATGCACATATAACCAACAATTTAATAAATCTCCTTCAGTAACACCATATAGCACCTTGATATACTGTGAGCGAGTGATGACGGCCTTTGGACGCCGGATAAATGAAAAAATAAGTCCTAATGGAAGAGATGCAATACCAACACCACCAAATATCTGGATTGAATGGTGAGAAAACAATGGTTAATATCGTGAATAGGAATACAAGAATATAATATGATGCAATATAGAAGGCTTATATTAATCCATAATAAGAGACTGCTTCTTCTTGTGAGTGCAGTAATTTTTATATCTTCAGGGTGTTAACACAATCTCAATCAGGAAAGAGAATATAAGGGCCTGTTTGGTTTACATTTTCATTTCTTGTTTCCATTTTCTATTTTCATTTTGTTTCCTGTTTTCTGAGATTTAACAAAGGAAAAACTGAAAATGCTAGAAACAGCAAATTTTTGTTTCCAGCATTTCCAAATTTTCCTTTGTAAAATTTCAGAAAATAGGAAACAGAAAATGGAAACAGGAAATGAAAATGAAAATGCAAACCAAACAGGCCTTAATAACACCGTTTTCTAATTCACACACTTGTGGAGAAAATGATAACCACAAGAGAGAAATTTCATGGGCTAAAACAATTATGTTATCCAAACAATCCTGAACCTGGGCTGTATTAATGAAGCAGGTTTTATAACTGTGGATAATTAAATTTCATGAATAATAAGCTTACAGCGAAAAGCACAGATCCAACAATAGTAGCAAGAGCTACAACATATTCTGGAAAGGTAGCACGCATGGTCCAAGTTTTCTCTGATGAAGGACTGGCAGAGTATGCAGAGCACTGTTTTCAGGACAGGAGGGAAAATGAATAACAGCAAAAACATTACTTCTGAAAACAACAAAAGTAGCAAAACAGTAAACTGAAAGGGAAAAAATAGACCTGATGGACACCACTTCCAATACATTGTTGACCACTATTGAAGCCCCATGAGCTAGGAAACGAAGTTGTTGATGAAGAGAGATGCCGAACAGTAAAGTCCACCTTACCAACAAGCCCTAGTATATATCCATCACAGAATAAAAGCACAATCAAATAAAGCTCATATTAAAACACGTGAGATTTAAAATATTTACTCAAGCTTGTGGGTGGATTGTAAATGATAAATAAAAATGATTATCCTTTTATTTTCATGATGATTATATTCTGATAATTGTGAATCGTGACTCTAGGGATGATTATGAATTACATAGTGATAGTATTGTTACATTTGTTATGTATTTTAAGTAGAAAGATTTTTTAGTCTATGTTCAGTTTCCAACTCCAATTACATAAAAAATAAAAAAGAACATTGTAAAAGAAATAAAACAGCTTTTTAAGTTCAAATTTTCATTAACTCCGTGCCTTTCCCTTGTAGGTAGAGCCGAGGCTTTTGTTCTTGTTATTGTTTGTGTAATTATGTCTTCATTCTTCGTCTCAATTTTCTTCTTTTTTAACCAAGTCCAAGACTATTGCATCCTTACAAGTTACAAGCCACAGTGCCCTAAGTAGTTTCACTCACATAAAGGTAACCACTCCTTTCCTTAATCCATCACCACATAAAACATTATTTATAAAACACAAAACTTTGTTAAGCAGCACTTCCCTTTCAATTAAAAAAAAAACTGCAAACGGTGAAAATTAATTTCCACTTTTTCTCCACTTCTATTTACCTCTCCACAATGAAAATTATCTTTTTTCATGTTAAGATGCTATTGCACAGAAATGACCATTAAACAAATCCAAATCATCATCCAACCACCCAATATTGACAACTGAAGCAAACACACCAAGGTTCCCACTTCCCATAATCCTGCTAGTCCAAGACTCCTTCCCATCTGTCCATCCTAAATTAGGAGCCACAGCACCCCAACAAAGTTTCATTCAAATAAACTCTGAAGCAGCTACTGCTTGCAAGGCACTAATTCTACTACAGAGAGAGAGCAACCTTCCTCAACCGGCCCCAAAAAAATGCAAAAAGAAAAGAAAAACTTAACCTGGTAAGAGGTATTTCCCTATGTTTGGGAATGTGGATGAAAGGGGAAGGGAAAGTTTGGGGGAAATGGAGGGGGATGAGGGATGAGAAAGACTTTGTAAATTATTGAACATTCCCAAACACTTAGAAGGGAAGGGCTTCCTACAACCCTCCCCTTCCTCTCCATTTTCCCCTTCCCAAGCATACCCTAAAAACCCAGTGAAAGTTGTAAGTCTCACTCTTTCTCTGGTTCTAATAATTGGCCCACATTCATTAATTACATGATATCCACCTTTCCTTTTCATTTTAAGAGGCTATACTACCAAAATGGTAATCAAACAACCAATCCATTCTCCAACCATCCAAGGCTCCCATAATCCTCTTAGTCCTTGAAAAATACACTTCAATCCAACTGACACAGACAGCACAACTCAGTCCTACCTCACACACACACTAAGTAAGGGAAAAGGATGAAAAACAATAGTTCAAAGTAAGCAAGAGTATCATATCATATACTTACCATACAAAATACCCAGAATGAGAGCGCACACTATAGCCGTCGTCACCATCCAACACAATGCACTCTTAATCCTTTTACCCATAGTCCTGTACACAAACTCCACAAACACCAAACAATTAAGTCCATAAAAAAAAACAAATCTCGTGTTCAAAAATACAAAAAAAAAAAACGAAACCAAAAAAAAAAAAAACTACCTACTTGTCCTGGTCACCTTCGTAGTAGAACATTGCGAAGGGAATAACGAAGAAGACGAGGACGGCGTCGACGATGTAAACGACGAGCCAGAGGTCTTTCATCGGAAGAGTGAGGTTGCACGCGCCGTTGTATATGGCGTGCCGGCACGCTTGCCGGTTCGCCACGTCAGCGGGGAGCATGAGGATGGAGATGGCGGCCACCGAGAGCCCAAAAACGACGACGAATTTGGGGAAGTAGGCCTGGTTCGCATCGTCGGGGTGCTGGTAGTTCACGAGAAGGTACACATTGACGAGGAACACGATCACGCACACCACCGCGGCCACGATCACGAGGGCGAGGTTGAAGTCGCCCATGTTCGATTACAATTCTTCAAATCGAAACCGAGAAATTGAAAATTTGAATTGGGAATTAGGGCTAGGTCTGTTGGATCTGGTTTAGAGAGAAGAAAAGGAGGGAATGAAGGTTATTTGGCTCCGGTGGTGTTTGCTACGGTTAACGGTGGTGGTTTTGATGGGGGAGGTGGAATTACTTCGCTGTCCTCGTAGCCGTTAACGAGGAGAGAGAAAATGGTGGGGGGACTGTTCTGGGTATAGATGTAATTTCGTGGGATTAGTTCGCTGTGCAAGCAAAATTCAAACCAGGCTGTTCCCCGAATCAAAAAAACGAGGGGAAAGACTGAGACACGGACACGGTGATGTGATCGAGCCGGCTAACGGGCTGACCCGGCCCAACTTGTTTTAGCTGGGCCAGCTTATTATTAAACGGATTGAAGTGATTATTTTGTGTTGGGCTATGACTTTTACACATCCTATTTTTAACCTCACACTCACACATCCTAACTCCCTCTATTCTCTTTTTTATTTTCTAAACTACCCTTTTCTATTTAAAATAATACATTAGAGAGATATAAGTAATTTATTGTCAGTAATATATTTTCCAACACCGTAATAAGTTTCCGGCACACAGTAAATCACACAACGACAACAAATTACTGGTATATATATGTAAACATATAAATCAGCGAGGGGATTAGTCACGGCTGTCGGCGGTGGATACCCTGATCAAGTACCAAAAAAAAAATATATATGTAAACATATTACTAGCAATTTATTTTCAATAAATTTTATATTTTATTTAAATTTTGAAATGACATTTTCATTCACCGACCCTTTTCAATGCCCTCAGATATTTGGTGCAACCTAAATGCCTTTAGAGTGGAGGAGATCAAACCAAAACTTTTTTCAAGTTTTTCTTAATAACAACTAGGATCCACAGCGCTACGAAAGGGTAGTACCTTGCTCTTAACAAACTCAAGGCTTATTCTAAGGCGTTGGGAAAGAGGACTGGATGTGGAGGAGAATGATTTTATCATTGTTCCACTTAGGATGCAAATTTGGGGTATCCTTCTCCCATTGCTGCTTTCAAGAGAAAGGATGAAAGATAGGTGCAATTATGGTTTTAACATTGACAAAAAAAAATTATTACGGGTAATATGTTTCCAAATATATATTGGTAACTAATTGTTGTCAGTGTGTGATTTATTGTCTGTCGGAAATTTGTTACTAGTGTTGGAAAAATATACTACTGGAAACTTATTGCCAATTCTACCTAATGTGTTACTTTAAATTAAAAGGGTAGTTTAGAAAATTAAAAGGGAAAAAACAGAGGTTGGTGTGTAGAATTAAAAATGGTATGTGTAAAAATCAAATCTTTTTTGTGTTTAGCAATTAGCAAAGATTATATAATGGAGCCCTGTTATTTCTTGTAAAATTAATTTCGTGTCAGGAGGCACTTTCGAGAAACATGTTAACAAACAAATAAGATAAAAATTACAATAGGTGAAGACTACGGTGAAGCACCACAGTACGTGGTTTGACAATAAAATGACTTGCATAAGTAGGTTTGTTTTATTGACTTTAAAAATTAAATACTTTTTACAAGTTATAATTTTTACTAATATGCTCTTTGTCCTATGAGAACAAAAAAAGACAAGGGCAAGTAAAAAATAAATCACTTCAAACCTTAAACAAATCATGTATTCCCATTGTAGGAGTTTTGTGTGATATGACCAAATTGAAGGCATGAACAAGAGCAAGCTAATAAGCAAGTTAATTAGTTGAAAATGTGACCAAATTCTATATAATATTCATGCTTTTAGGAAAGTTATTCAAGAGCTTAAAGATGATATTAAGGGTACTCAAATATGATTAGAGAGAGAGTTAAAATGTTTTTAGATGTTGTGTTTTCATTCATTGAAAATTAAAGTATTTTGGTGGTTTGTTAATGGTGTACTACAAACATTTATGACTTATGTTAAGTTCAAGGCAATGCACAATGTTTAGGGTTTAGGGAGAGAGTTAAAATGCTTTTAGATATTGTGTTTTCATTCATTGAAAATTAAAGCATATTGGTGGTTGATAATGGTGTACTACGTACAAACCTTTATGACTTATGTTAAGTCCAAGGCAATGCACAATGTTTTAATGATAACAAGCTTTCATAATCAATTCAAACTGTTCTAAATGTAAAATGCTAATGCTTGCACTTGAGAATGATTGAATTACTACATGAATACTTAAAACACAATGAGAAGTACTTTTGAAGCATAGTTCACCATTCAGAAGCATCCTTTCACTCATGCTACAAGTTCTAAAGCATGTTTTGGATGAAGGAACTCTCTAAAGTGATGAAACTAAAATAAGAAGAAGCTTCCAAAAATCAAAATGGTTAGAATCAATCATCAAAGATCCAATGCACATCATGTTGAGTCAAATCAAACTTTAGAAGGAACTTAGAATCTTCGAAAGGATTGATCCAGACCTTTAAAAGCATAGTTGATGACCAAAAGGAAAAATATTAGTCTCTAAACATTAAAATTTTGTTAAACAAATGACTTCTTCTAAGCTAAGAAAGGGATGAATTGGGTAATCCTAATGGAATCTTAACTGATTTTTTCTTTTGGTAGTTAGCTCAATACTACTCCCTCTTTAAAAAAATTTACACTTTAACACAAAATAATTTGAATACAATGCATGCACAATAAATTCAACTAGAAATTCACAAATGTTATGAGAATATAAAAGAAAAGCAATTGGTTAATCAAGAAATATGCTTCATGAATGCAAAACTTAAAGAGAAGGGAGCTAGTTTATAGAAGATGAAGTACATAAGCAATTTATATTAGTTCACTTTCTACGTAACATTGAGAGATACATCCAATCCCCAAGCAACCGCAGGAATTTCACTATACAGAAAGACAATTGCAATTGCATACTTACAACCCTTCAAAATTCCCTACTTATTGAAACTATACTTAGCAAAGATACCTCATTTTTCTTTACCAAAGAGGCAAAGACACAAAGAGATTCCCCACTCCTTGATCTGATCACAGAAAGATCCCTCACTTTCTATACAAAGCCTCTCCATTGAGAACAACCACTACAAGAAAAATTGGTTTTTAGCGACGGCCAAAAGTCGTCGCTACAGGGAAAAAATCGTCGCTATTTCATAATTAACGACGACCAACCAACCGTCTCATCGTTAATGCAGTAGCGACGACATTTTATGGCCGTCACTAAATATTTTTTCAAAAATAATCCTTCCTTTCTAGATTTATCAATTGTGGAATTTGAACTCATATCCTGCACGATACAGAGAATGAGCATTACCGTTACGCCGAGTTTCTCTCTTGGAATATATAGCGCAAAATATTATATATATATATATATAAATAACAAAAAATTAGTGACGGCCAAGCCGACACTAACTTTATGAAGGCCGACGTTAAAAAAAATTTCCTCTAGCGCCCGCTAGGCCATTGCTAAATAAAAAAATTTCTAAAAAATTATTATACATTTAGCGTGGCCAGAGTCATCGCTAACGTTACTAAGTAGCGACGGCCAGGCCGTTGCTACATAAAAAAATAAAAAATATATATTTTTAACGGTGATGCATGTCTTTAGCGTCGACCTGGCCGACGCTAATAGCGACTGTGTCGTGGCCGTCGCTACAAGGCCGTCACTAAATAGTAAATTTCTTGTAGTGAACATAAGATTACAAAACAAATAAACTCCTATGAAAGTACAATGGAATGAAAGCATGAAACTCTAGCCATTTTCTTGAATAACTCTAAAAACTCAATTTTTTCAAAGCAATGTGATTTGATTTTCTAAAGTGGTCTTTCTTGCTCACAAACTAATTTGAATGGTATTTGTATGATTAGAATCATGTCCATGCGAATTTAGTTATCTTTAACAACTTTGTAATAGAAAAACTATCAAAATAACTTTAATAAACTCGGTCTTTAACTCAGGTAATCGATTAATAGACATGGTAATCAATTACATAGTGTTTATGACATGATTTTAATTAATTATTCTTTCATGTAATTGATTATAT